>OX246737.1:15373261-15926974 GCA_945910005.1 Isoperla grammatica
TTGCAAGCCAGATGGCAACAGTGTATAACGCAAACATAACGCGTCGATTTGAATCTGTCGTGGGTTCTGCACCGAAGAACATTGTATAGTTATAGGGGCCACAATCAGGAAATCAGCATATCAGCATTTTAAGTCTTCATCCACCCAGTATAGCAAGATTGTTTTCGTGGGGGAAATTGAACAATTATTCCACTGAAGGCGCGAGGATCAAGGGGACTCCCCCCCTTCCAACATGGTAAAAATTATGTGGGCGCCCTTGCTTTCATCGAGCATCAACAAAGATACATGCGTATAATTGTATCTACTTACGCAGGAAAATAATTTACATCTACTGGGGTACAAACCTACAAACTGTTCAATTATGTAATTCGTTCCTACAACGACTAGAAAGTCACAGTCCGTAAAATAAAAGAAAAAATACGTGTGGCAACGATTTTCAGTGGAGAACATACAGAATTATTTGCCTCATTACTAATGCTCGAAATCTACCCTCTAGTTAGCCCCCCCCCCCCCCCCCTCCCCTAATCGTACTAGATCTTTCGTGGAGCCCAACTTTCCCGGAATACTTCTCAACACATACAAAATATATACATGTTGATGTATTTTGAAATGTATTCGTGACTAGGTTACTGGTTTCAACTGCACTTGTTGATATGTCCATCCTACTTCTCAGACAACCGGAAGTGCTAAAACCGCCCACCAAATCTCTAGCCGAAGTGGGCGCCTGTACGCTCACACTTATGACCCGTGACCCAGGGTTCACGTCTAATCTCAACCAAACCAACAGCCACCGTTATTCATTGGAAACGAGTTAAAACTCGACGAGAGATACCGACCCTAATCTGTTTCATATCTTTAAAAAACTGAAAAACATACTTTGGTGCGGTAATTACTATAATTAACCGACGCAGCGATGTAGAGAGAGATGAGGAATTTGAGCCTCCGTAAAGCCTAATCACAGACAAAGAACAATAGTCTACAACCACTCTTTCGTTCGACGACAGCTGGAGTAAATTTAGACATTATCTACTTCTGTATTTGTAATTGCATGTTTATTTCAGAACCTTTGTAGATATTCCTGCACTTCAAGCGTGTATTTATAATCAGTTGGTAACCATGACAACCAGCTGTTTGGTGTTGTTACGTTTTATCATAATAAAGACACATGGCTTCGAGAAAAAAAATACTCCTCATCATTCATAACTATTCTAACTCGTAATTTTAGTGTCATACGTTTTTTTTTCTCTTGTATGAAAAAGTGAAAAGTCGTTGTGACAAAAGAAGATGTTAAGTAAATGATTATATTTCAGTGGGACGGAAAAACTGGGCTACACAACGCTTGGAATATCTCCCGAAAGCGAGTGAGCGATATTTATACTCGTTATACGTGCCAGCTCGTCGCATATGCATATGTGAAATGACGGATTACATCCTGAGTGAAATGACATATTGCCGTTACCGAGATGTTTGGAAAATAGAAACCAAAGATGTTATAATATATACGATGTGTTGAACGTCGTTAGATCCTAACGAGCCGTGAACTTCGAACTAAGGCGCGTTCTTACAGGAAACTTAACAAATTTATACGTTCGAGGTATATAACCTCTTTAGAAATGTCAAGTCCGTAAAAATGTGTACTTTCCGTATAGTTGTTTACAATTATAAATGTTCATCTGAACTGTTGCTTTATGCAACTGTCAACTACAAACACACTAGATCTGTTAAAAAAAAAGAAACCAACCTGAGATCGATCTCAAGTTGACACAATAGAAGAACGCTCCGTTCTTCTACCTTAATCTTCTTCTTCTTCTAATCTTTTTCTTCGCCCATAATATTCAATGTTTCTTATCATAACGTATCATTTTATTAGTGAACAACTACAAAGTAATTGTTACGAAATGGTGCAGCTAATGTTAACATAAGGACGAGAACGCTCTCCACGAAGATGATAATGATGATGACAGCGACGCTGCTAAACGGCCCATCTGGCCTGCGCGCGCGGAGACAACGAGAACCGGAAACGAGTGACCGCCGAGCTGTGCCGGAAGCCGTCCAGCGTCCACCATTGTCCTTCTCGACATCGCCATTACTCTCGGCTGTCCAGTGGACGCGGTCAGCGATGCCGCCGCGCCATTCGTCAGCCGGCCGGGCTATTAGGGCCGGTTGGATGTATCTATGTGTCCAAGCGCTGGACGTGACGGGCATTGAGTATATCGACAGTATAGATGTGTCAGTCACGGTACAATACAATATGTCTTCATTTTGTTGTGAATTGCAACACAATACAAAGTACAAAACAAAAATTGCGAGGTTTTGACTTATAGTAGGCCTATTACGAAAAAACAAAAGTCAAAGTGCTAATTTATAATTGATGGTAGGACCCTTGTGGAATATAGAGCTATGCTCTACCAGCCGTCTGCCACTGCAATCGATCTTGTGTTGTGTGTATACCTACTTGTTTTATAATAGAATAATGACGATATTTTCAAATGCAAATGGTTACAACTTTATCGTTGCCGTGAAAAAAAGTGACTATATTCAACCTGGCACCACCACCAAATTGTGGCACAAACTTACAATAATAGAGAAAGACTTCTATTGTAGACCCGGCCCCTACACCAAAACATAAAGGGTACAAAAAATACATGTATAGCTAAAATAACTTACCACTTTAATACACAAACTTAACAAGCTAAATACAGAGGCTACTTAAAACATATATAATAGTTGAAGTAAAATTATTCAGACAAATAACGCTTTACAAGTATCAACCTGGTACTTCCATCAGAGGACACAATATGTAAATAGTCGACTCACTTGAGGACTGGCGAACATCTACATACACAAATATAGTCCACATTTATACATTGCACACGTACAATCGTACAATTACACAAGATGATTATTTCAAATGTACGGTTATACGTGTTGTAGTAGGCCATACATAATTTTCAACGGCATTGTCAATGGCAATGGTGTAGGTAACTGTTTATAAAACGGATCTTTCGATGAACGAATAAAATCACCACAAAATGGCACCACTGGCAACCGCGCAAACCTTATACGACAACATAAACGTGTATCGTGTGGTTATTCTATAAACAACGTACAAGATTGATTCCGTTTCACACGCATCTGTTCGGACGTTTGTGGGGTTTGCGTTTGCCAGAGAAACGTGTAAAAATAGCCGGCCGCACGTTTGATGCGGCCCGAGGTAGGTGTAAAAGAGACACGGGAATCTGTTTGAGTGAACGCCAGAACAGTTCGGGGGAGAGGTTTACAGTCCAACCGGAACATTGAATCAAATGTGTAATTTACTTGATGTCGTGTACAAGTCATCAACTATAATCTACGGGGTTACTATGGTGGAAAGTGGAAGAAAGTTGGGAAAAATGCGGTTTCAAAGGATGGCTATCTGCGCTGCCACACATTCCCCAGAAACAATCGTTTTTTGTTTGTTGAACTTCTTCTACTTGGGCACTAAATCTTAAATAAAAGTGGAACATCACAAACAATAGGAATTTAAAAATGTACATCTATTAGTTACTGAATGTACTTATTTAACTAAATATACTTAACGAAACTTAATGTGTATCGTTAAATAAAATACAATGAGAAATTACCTAAAATAAGAGTAGGCCTACTCTTTGAAGGAAGTTTTTCATACTGAAATTATAATCGTAAGAAAATAGGGCATTTTAGTGTAAATAAAATGATTCTCTTTTGTTTTAAATAAAATAAACGTATAATTACAAGCAAATGAATACACTTTCTATTAAGAAATTTAAAAAAATAGCGTCTTTACTATACTTGCCTTGATTAAACGAACATAAAATACAGTCTACACTCAAATGTTCGAAATACTATGGTCAGTTGAAAATGGTAACATTGATGCAGATGTTTCATGCCATCGTATATTCTTATGTTGTACCATTGGAGCTATATATATAAGAGGACACTGTACACAATGGACGTGAACTTGGGTGCTTGAAATATCCTGCACGCTCATCTATCATCTATAAATAATCCACACGCATCATTGTTATAAGAATTATGGGCGTGTTGTTCCCTTCTGCTCAAACGTGACAAATGGGGAACTCGACATTGCAAAGATGACAAGCGATGCCAAGTGAAATAATCGAATGCAGTGGTTGCTTGGTTCACTTCTGTCCACACCTGGTTTCTCCATTCGTGACGTCACGTTCTTATAACCAAGAGTATTTGCAATGTGCAACTGATTCAGTTATAAAATGGATTTACGAACGACAATACCATGGAACTCCGTTCTGAAGACTGCACTAGATTATGCAAATGTGTAATGATTTCTTTGATAAATGACAAAATGGGTTAAAAGTTACTTACAAGAAAATAAGGTGTTATTTCGTTGTCAACATTTATTTAGCAACAGAAAGAATGTATTTAAATAATACACATAATAATTATTTTAGTACATACAATACAGGCATATTATGGCCGTGTGGACTACACAGAACGTATGACGGACAGAGAGGATCAGAGCGATATGCCTCGGATACTCGGACTAAGTTATTCTACATCCCTTCCATTCTACAACCCAGTAATTATAATTTAAACGGCAGTTTGTTCATTTAAATGTGATATTTCCGTGTGTCGTAATGACGCGTGAGTTCAACAGCGAATTGTGCGAACTCTTACGACCTAATTGACGTTCAGTGGCTTTGATTGTTTGCAGCTGTGTTATTATCAAATCCATGGTATTCTCGTCGGCTTTGTAAGCGAGGGCGCATGCGCAGTAACCCATGAACTAAAGCTAATAACCCGCCTATATGAATAACGCGTTTGTTCAAGAAACAATCGACTAACGGGCCAGATGTCACATGAGGAAGTTGAATTCAAGATTGATGAATAAAATGTGGGCGTGGCAATAAGTCAACGTCAAACGTAATCAATCCAAGACCATTGTTTACTATACTGCCCTGTGCAGCATATTATATAACAATTTGGAAGCAGATACTTATTAAAGTACTTCCATAAAAAAATTGTCAACATGAATTCACTGAGAGTCAATTGATATGTAACATCCACAATTATCTCCTATTAGCATTAATTTCATAAATAAAAACTGTTCAGACATGTTTTTGCTGTTGCTTTTGTTACTTTCGGGATATGTAGACGGCATATTTGTACGCCCGCTAAAAACCCCAATTTAACAAATTTAAGTATAGATGTGGATGTGTAATTTATTGACAATGTCGCTGGAAGAAAACAGCTCTATGAAAACAACCTGAAGTGTATCTATCGAACGGCTTACTGACTTCCTCGCTAACACCATTCATTATCCTCAGCAGGAGAAATAACTCTTTACATAAGCCTTGTTTACCCGTCATCAGTGTCTCCAATAGCGTGCATGTGCAGTGTGCATGGATTCGACGCATTTCCCCCCCCCCCCCCCCCCCCCTTTGAACAAGGCTACAAATTAAAAGATCACACTTCTTTCCACTTCTTAGCGTTTACTTAGCAGTAAATGCGCCTCGAAGCGCCGCCCTTTGTGGCCGTGCCAAAACTCTATTTCCATGCAGTTATTTCCGTGCTAATTCACTCTGGATACAGAAACTGGAATGGCAAGTAGAAAAATAAAAACATGTATACCGATTTCATCACACCACCTGCAATTGGAAGTGTTCAATCGATGTCGAGGTCTACTTTGCACTTAGTAGGTCTAAAAACAAATAAACACTATGTATACACAAATTTCAATATTTGCCAAACATGGCGTCATGAACATCAAAGGGACTGTTTAGTCGTTGACGTCGTTGCTCAAAGCTTATGTTTACAAAACAGGTAATATTACTCTGTGATTTGAAAGCAATTATTTTAAATAGTTAGAATTAGCTTGGTAAACATTAATGTAAGCCAAATTATTATTTGAATTAGCTTAGATGCAAGTTCCATAGTGAGATTATAATGTAACTGTCATTAAAAAGCTACACGAATATTCAAATCGAGAACAACTATTATTAACGCTGCAGAGAAGGCATATGTATAAATATCCCCCCGGTCGGTGGGTGCGAAGGAAGACGGGACACAGCGTGACATCTCTTCGTGATGAAGGTGTTTGATATCTGTGAGATTGTCACCAACATGTGCTGCTAATCTCACCCTCATCTTCGCTATAAATATCTCGATAAGCCTCGCGAGAGTTGTGAGTGGAGCCGAATGTGCCAAGATCTTGCGATGCGCGGCCATTAGACGCCAAAGCGGTGACACATGGAGTGTCTTCGAGTCAAAGACATCCACGTATAGAGATCTTTGGACGCGAGAAGGGGAAAGGGGTTCGAGACTGCGTGTGGAAAGAAAGATTATTTGCTCTGAAATGGGAGACAATGAGAAGTCAATATTACATGGACTGTCTTTGGAGTCAGACACGTAGAGGTCTTTGGACGTGCGAAGGGAAAAGGGGTTCGAGACTGCGTGCGAAGAAATGTTCTTTGCTCTGAAATGGGAGACAATGAGAAATCAAAGCGATTACACATGGACAGTATTCAAGTCAAAGACACGTAGAGGTCTTTGGACGTGCGAAGGGAAAAGGGGTTCGAGACTGCGTGCGAAGAAATGTTCTTTGCTCTGAAATGGGAGACAATGAGAAATCAAAGCGATTACACATGGACAGTATTCAAGTCAAAGACACGTAGAGGTCTTTGGACGTGCGAAGGGAAAAGGGGTTCGAGACTGCGTGCGAAGAAATGTTCTTTGCTCTGAAATGGGAGACAATGAGAAATCAAAGCGATTACACATGGACAGTATTCAAGTCAAAGACACGTAGAGGTCTTTGGACGTGCGAAGGGAAAAGGGGTTCGAGACTGCGTGCGAAGAAATGTTCTTTGCTCTGAAATGGGAGACAATGAGAAATCAAAGCGATTACACATGGACAGTATTCAAGTCAAAGACACGTAGAGGTCTTTGGACGTGCGAAGGGAAAAGGGGTTCGAGACTGCGTGCGAAGAAATGTTCTTTGCTCTGAAATGGGAGACAATGAGAAATCAAAGCGATTACACATGGACAGTATTCAAGTCAAAGACACGTAGAGGTCTTTGGACGTGCGAAGGGAAAAGGGGTTCGAGACTGCGTGCGAAGAAATGTTCTTTGCTCTGAAATGGGAGACAATGAGAAATCAAAGCGATTACACATGGACAGTATTCAAGTCAAAGACACGTAGAGGTCTTTGGACGTGCGAAGGGAAAAGGGGTTCGAGACTGCGTGCGAAGAAATGTTCTTTGCTCTGAAATGGGAGACAATGAGAAATCAAAGCGATTACACATGGACAGTATTCAAGTCAAAGACACGTAGAGGTCTTTGGACGTGCGAAGGGAAAAGGGGTTCGAGACTGCGTGCGAAGAAATGTTCTTTGCTCTGAAATGGGAGACAATGAGAAATCAAAGCGATTACACATGGACAGTATTCAAGTCAAAGACACGTAGAGGTCTTTGGACGTGCGAAGGGAAAAGGGGTTCGAGACTGCGTGCGAAGAAATGTTCTTTGCTCTGAAATGGGAGACAATGAGAAATCAAAGCGATTACACATGGACAGTATTCGAGTCAAAGACACGTAGAGGTCTTTGGACGCGCGAAGGGGAAAGGGGTTCGAACGAGCGTGGGAAGAAAAGTTCTTGGCTCTGAAATGGGAGCCAATGAGAAGTCAATATTACATGGCCTGTCTTTGGAGTAAGACACGTAGAGGTCTTTGGACGCGCGAAGGGGAAAGGGGTTCGAACGTGCGTGGGAAGAAATGTTCTTTGCTCTGAAATGGGAGCCAATGAGAAGTCAAAGCAATACTACATGGACTCTGGAGTCGGACACTTACAGATCTTTGGAAATGGCCGAGCAAACAAGAATCATTTTGCTACTCTGCGCAAAAATCTTGTAAATACACAATTCAAACATGGATGCGTAATTACTCAACCTCGGCAAAGCTTTAGATGATATAAGTGCAGTTTCTAATCGCCAATTAACACACAATACGAATTTTTACTCACTGTGCACAGTGCATAGTTCTGTATATGCAAATGCAAATTGATTACAAGAATATGTCTACAACATTATCAACCCGCACTATATCTCCACCTTACTACAATGACGATATATGAAACGTGATGAACAACCACCATTGAGTGCATTGAGTGCAGTGACCATATTGTATCTCCTAGTGTTGGAAAATTTCATGAAATTTATGTTTTTGAAAGTTTCGTTGAAAGTTTCGTTGAAAGTTTCATGAAATATTGAAATTTTGTGAAAGATTGATTTTCATGAAAATTTGACACATTACCATGAATTTAATGCATTTTATTAGGCTGGTATAAAATAGGCTATGTATAAAAATAAAGAAATTACATTTTGACTTAACCTGTCACTCTCAGGACAGGTATATACAACATACTTCTCCTAGTTTTATTAGAGAAATCTGAATATACGTTTACCACACGAACCAAGTCCATAGCCTACTTAGTTGTACTGTACGTACTCGACAATCAGCTCCAGTTTCTGATTACTTAACCACGGATTCTGAGATTGTACATTGTCTAAATTGAAATTTAATAAATATTACTGATCGGCAGAGCGTGCTGGCTTGAATACTTTCTCGGTACATACAAACGTGTTTACCAGGAAAATCTCGTACGAATGCAGTTTGTATGTACCGAATCGTACAGACTCTGCTCGCGTAGTAAACGTAGTAACAATACGTATTTCTCTTTTACTCGGACTCTAGTGTCTCAAAATCTGTAAAGTTACGCTCAACTTCACTGTCACTGCCTATGTGACCAATCAATATACAGTACTGTATTCTGAATAACTTTAAAAGTAATAAATACTTAACTAGTAACAATGTAGCTATAAAATATCAATCTTTCACGTTTTTTTGAAAGTTTCACTTGATGCCTTGAAAGTTTCAATTTGAAAGTTTCAAATTGAAACTTTCAAGTTGAAACTTTCAAGACTTCCAACACTAGTATCTCCCTCAGGTGCCAGGTTGTATACATTGACATCATTGTAATCGCGCATACAACCACACGAGGCCGGTTTGCTTCATACATCGCACAGAAACCTACACACACACATTCCCAATAAAAAAAAACAGAGAGCTCTTTAAACCACCGCGTCTACCACATGAATCGCCGTAAACCTCTCTAATTAGTAGCGCTTCTTCTTCTTCTTCTTCTTCTTCTTGTAAGTGCGCAATAAAACAGTTAGGCTTCAAGGAAGTCGTAAACGGAATCACGTCAAAGATTGGCGTGCAACCTTCGCATTAAGAATATTACAATTTATGTTGAATTTTACAATCGCGAATTCGCAACGACATAAAAAAAAACACAAGGATGGAGAAATAATGTCAACAAAAAATTTAAATGTAATAAAATTACTAAATGTTCAAAAAAAAACTAGAAGTGTAGATGCCGACAATGAGAAGCACCTTTTAGAGATGCACCAGCACAACCATTCGAATAATAACAAAGTACTTCATTAATTGATTCAGCAACTGTTCATCCACTATAGGACTATAGAGTAGACTGGTATAGCATTTTGTCATGACCCAGGGTCGAAAGCACACCACTTCCGCTTTCCCGTAACTCATTAGTCATTCATTATGATGTGAGTGTAATCTAAGTGTTGTGTTATGCTTTAAAGTGTTAACTGTCTCAAGAAAGTAGAAACTATGCAAAGAATTAAAATTGCTACAAGTTCCTTGTGAAGAAAAGATGGTTCTTTTGGACAGAATACGCCTGATACATTATTGGAGGCGATTTGTAATTTTATATATTACAGGTTGACTTTTCTGAATGGCTTTTGATCTATTTACAAAACAAAAACTCGTACTAATTGTGATTAGGTTAGAAATAAACATTCAACTTTGTTTTAAAAGTGAGAAAGGTTAAAATAAATATGGTAAATAATGGTAAAGTCTTCTGGTCATAAATAACTTGGACTTCAAACAATGCAGTGTTGATGCGGCAGAGGGTATCACAGTGCGTACAAGGGTTAATATCCAATAAAACTTGGAGCTCACGCATAAAATAGTTCCTCATGTTTTGTAGTTGTAAACATCACCCATCTGCGATGCCTCTAAGATGCCAGAATCACCTCTGCTCACGTCCTCAGGGCTTATCTGACCGCAAGTGACTCCCGAAACGGCTCATCTAGACGCATTGTTCTGACAAACTACCAGCTGGAAACTTCAAGAATTCGACTAAAAATAAAAATCTAGCTGCGTTTTAAATCGTATCTTATAATTTATGGTGTATCCTTACTGCATAGAGACGACTCCAGGTGGCCTTGCCGTTTTTAGAACGAGCCACTGCATAAAATAATGGTAATACTGATGTTAGCAGCTGATACAGTAGAACGGAGTTTTGCTCATGACAGCAGATCAACAGCGCTGGGTCTCGGCCCCAGGTAGGTCTCAGCCCCAGGTCGCGGGTATCTGTCTTTATGATTGGGGCTGGACAATTACCAGCATTAATACACAAGACATACTGTCCTACGACAAACCAAGAGTAAAAAACAATCAGATTTGGAAATCTTTAACACTTGTAAAGAAAAAGTGCGCACACAAATTTCTCTTGCATGTTTGTAATTTTGTTGTAAACCTTTTGTTTGTTTTTTGTGTATCTTGTGTGTATAATAATTTAAGCCCGATCTATTTCTGGTTCATATTTACTATTTTGAGATATTGTCACCATGTACATAAATAACTCAATAGCAGTAAACAATATCAAGTGCAAAGTTTATCACATCTTGACTGAGTCATGTTCCCATCCTGACCAATTATAATTTACACAAACTGTCCATAACAATGAAATTGTATACTAATTAATCACGAATTAACAGTAATATAGCACAATTCTAACAACTTTCCAAATACTGCATGCCAATGAAATCAATGGACTCTGCACCATGGAATGATCGTCTTGGCGCAATAAGTGTAATTATTGTCTATATATCGTTTAGTGTTTTACAGTTCAAAACAAAGAGGAACTAAAAACAAAATACTAGGAAATAATAAAAGTAGTCTCTGGCAGACAAGTATGCAGACAGTCGCATAATTCCTCCTTAACTGAGGTCAATATCGTGATGCTAATGTGGAGACAAGGGTCAAGGAAGGTCAAGATGACGACAAGGACGTGCGAAGAGCTGATGCTGAGAACGTAATTAAACAAATTAATGAAACAAGGCGGAACAAAACATTCAAATCGGGAGCTCAACCAATAAATTTCTTATAAAAAAAATCACTCAAAGATTTTACTACAAGTTTCACAGATTTGGGATTTTCAATTCCAGAAATGAGACTGAATGTATTATTTTATATCTGTTTTGGACTATTCACTATTCTTTATAAAATAATACAAATTACAAAATTTGTTCTGTGTTCACAAACGTTTTACACCATACGTTATTAGAGACTGACATATAGGCTTTTTATTAAATATTTTGCCTTGGTGTCGATATTATATAACCATGTCAAATTTTCCACACAACCATCATATATAAAGTTTACATAATTTGAAATGTGAATGCATATAAGATAAACCCGGAAACATCGCTAGAGAAATAACTAAACTAAAAAATCTTCAAATCATCTCGCTGGCTATAAACTGAAAATTGTTTTACTCTTCATTTTTCGCTTCATTTTGAGCTGTGCTCATAAACTGAAGGTAGAATAATTATTAAACAGTCATATCCAATTTACATTTGAGCATTTGATTCAATTAAAACGAGATAAAATTCAATTCAATTTTCTAATTGAAAAATATTTCGTGCAGTCAACAGCACCAGCCGGCATTCCGGTTTTGGTAGTCTTAAAAAAAAAATCAGCACTTGTAATAAAACGTGGTTATGTTTATTTGAATATATTTATATGCGTGTGTAAATGCAATCCTGCAAGCACAAATTAGTTGTCTGTGCTGCAAGTAAGTGGCTTTTGCTTGAGATGACTTATTTTGCGGGACGTTAATGTCCAATACCGCAAGTCGTTAAATAATACCATATAATCCGTGCATTAACCACCTCACTTCACTTACATTACTTACATGAGTGTTGCTGTATATTAAATACGTACATAATGAAGGTTTTACGACTATTCACACTAATTACAAAATAAATTTAAACATTACGGCATAATGGCTACAATTTCCGAAACATGTTTACATTTTATAACCGGCAATTTAATTGGCCGAGATCCAAGATGATGATCTGTGATTGCGAAGATATAATAACTAAATGGCGACTGTGCACAAACGAGTATTTATGCAATAATCGTATTGCAGGGGTCGATCGTGTCTATCCATGCAGTACTACAAGATGGGTGCACCGAGATTATTCCTATATACTCACACAGCAAGACTATTTGTATGTTAATGTCCGACCATTACCTTGTAATTACCAAGGAATGTAATTAGAATATTGTACCACCTGAGATTCAGTACAAGCGATAACCACTTACAACGTGCATGCAACAATGCGGTGCAGCAATCTTAATGTGAATCTAGTCTAGTATTATAGGACTATAGTTGTCATACTGTTAACAAAATCAGTTCACTTCTCTTTAGAATTAGCAAAAAAAACATTCAGTGTTTAATACACAAAGCTACAGAGAGTAAAATTGATTTTTTTACACTTTTTTTACTTTTTTTGGTCGTGTCTGAAATATATGATAATTATGACTAAATATATACCAACATTCGATTCAAGAAGAGACGAGACGTGAAGAAAGATTTGTAATTAACTAATTGCCAAAATAACAGTCGTAGGCCTACCCGTAACGACTAAAAAATGTTTTGGTTCAGTTCACTTTAAAGATTCTTATTAATTGGCTTATTATTCACTTTTCAATATAACACAATATTACTATAAAATACTTAATTTGGCACGGTTTTTATATTGAGAAATGTGGCTCAGCCTTAGTATGGTATAATCTATTTATTTATAGAATTAGAGCCGTGTATTAAAACATGGAGCTTTTTTAATAAAAGAAAAATCAGGTATACCAACCCACAAGAACTACCTGATCTAATACCAACTCTATTTTTAGTGTTAAACCTCCAGCTATATAATTACGTCATCGCCACTGATACCAACAGATTGTCAGGAAAAAATAAATGATTTAATTTTCATCATTGTTATGACTCATGATTCATGAATGATAAATCTCTTCACCGGGCGTGACTGGTTCGTGAGACAGGAGTTAGTGGGTGCAAGAGTAGAGAACGCCACCGGTCGTAGCTTCAAAGTGCAACGAGTTTTGTTATTATTTAATATGCAGAGCTGAAATTGAAATGACGTCACCCGGTCTGAAATGGAACCTTTGACTTGGAAAGTAAAGCTACAAATATGCAGAACTAATAAAACCACCCACGTTGAAAAGATATAGGCAGTACCAAATGTGTGGAAACATTATTCATTGTTTGGAAGAAAGCACTAAAGGGCAGGAGAATCAGCAACGCAAAATCTTAGAGTTATGTATTGGTAAACCGTATTATTACGTTTAGTCACAGTATAAAGAGGATACAGTAGCGAAACTTGGGAGAGATTCCATCGGCAAACTCCTGCGCGCGCAGCTACGGTCGCCCTGGCGGCGAGTTATCCGAGTTAGCTCATATTGTAGGCGAGGAGAGCGGCGAGGGGTGGCGAGGAGGTACCCCTCTCCCCCCCCCCCCCCACAGGTCTCGTCCATGGTCTCGTTGAGTTTGGTCTAACCAAGGAGGTTGTATATAGTATACAACCTCCTTGGGTCTAACCCACCGCTACATTCCATCGGCAAACTCCTGCGCGCGCAGCTACGGTCGCCCTGGCGGCGAGTTATCCGAGTTAGCTCATATTGTAGGCGAGGAGAGCGGCGAGGGGTGGCGAGGAGGTACCCCTCTCCCCCCCCCCCCCAGGTCTCGTCCATGGTCTCGTTGAGTTTGGTCTAACCCACCGCTACGAACGCCACCCGCTTCCGTGCCGCAAGTCGTCTGCTGTGCCAGGCATGGCACTTTCGCTACTGTATCCTCTTTATACTGTGGTTTAGTTCTAACTAGCTAGATGTACGGGAACTCTATAAGGCGTTTTTGACTCACTCATAGCGGGCGCGCTTTTTACAAACCAATCAGTGTACACTGAGTCTATTTTTGTCAAGGATATATATCTAACGACGATTTTAAAATACTTTGAGGTAAACGAAGCATTATGTTTTGTATCTAATGTGGTCATTCGGTCTGTGGAACACGGCCGAAAGTCAATTTAAAAACAAATCTAGATTGAGATGTTATGTTCTACACTTGACAGAAATCGGAAAGTCCACCTGTGGGTGGCGAGACATGTGTGTGTGTGTACACCGACGCTTGCCCTCACTCGTCGTTTCGTTTATTAACATTGTCACCAATATGAGACGCAACGCCGTCTGGGCCCGGTTTAGAATAGGCACATGCTGACTCTGCTAGTCGTAAGAGGTGACAAAAAGAGACCCTGTCCTTTCCCTCTCTCACTTGTCCCTGCTCTGGCTTGCTGGACTCTCCTTACGACGACCCCCGAGATCTCAAATAACGAAAGCTGTCGAGTACGTCGTTAAACAGCAAATAATCAAATCAAATCAATGCGACGCATAGTCCGGATACCGTTCTCAATCAGGTGGAGACCTACCTCATGTACAAGATAAAACAATTTGATTCAAAACGCAACATGTTCATATCAAAAACCTAAATCAAAGCTAAGATATCAAATTTTGAAAGTTGTCGTAAGTTCAGTTTAAATGGTGATATTTTCCTTCAAATTATCATATAAAGTGTTGTTATGCCATGTGTGCATATTCTTGTAATTCAGTTTTTGTCCATTATCTCAAAACTAAGGTGGATGGACATGTTGCGTTTTGAAAGTTTGCTCTCATCTGACACATAGGCCCGAATGCATAGTCCACACTCAAGCCCTCCTCAACTCAGCCTCTCCTAAGCCTCACCTAGCTACCAATCACAGATCCGTTCACATGGCAAAGCCGTTCTGTTATTGGTGGTTGGACGAGGTTGAGGAGAGGCAGAGTTGAGGAAGGCTTGAGTCTGGACTATGCATATTGCATACGGACCATGACACCGCGTGCACCGTGGTTTGCATGGACTGTATCGTGCAGTAGGTCGGGTGCGTGGGCGGGGAATGCTGTGCCTGGTCGTGGTACCCCGACCTAGGCTATCCTTGCGGACCTCCGGGTATCGCAACACGGCATTACTCGATACACAAACAACCACGTGGCTAGCGGACAGCCTCGGGAACACCGCGATACGCTACCTATTGTGATCTTTGAGGAAACAGTTGTTATACCCCTTTGTTGTTAGCTTGTTTATTGTGAATCTGATGTTTTTGTATTTTGTTAATTTATGCTTAAAGTGAAATTAAATATGATTAATTAATGTCAACTAATTTGTAACGAAGATAAATAAAAAAGCTTTATTGCTCATTATTATTAATAATATGTGTAGAATTACACAAGGTTTTTTAAACTAGCAAATTTAAATAAAATATACATATAAAATTTACATTTTCAAGAAGCTCCCTACTATATTTTTTCAATGTAGGATTACATGCCCTCAGTGTTCACTTTGTTTACATAAATAATAATTAAAAGTTGTTTGTAATAAATGCAAGAATAAAATAATTAATTTAGGTAGAACAGGCCCTATTCTTATAGTTCTTGCACGCTTACATACTTGGACAACAATAACGTGGCTTACACCTGTACGCATGCAGTAAGTTCAAGTAGACACGGGTGATAATGTGTGCAACAGGTGTATGAAATGCATGTTGGCTGTGAGTGTGAAGCGAGGAATGTATGTATGTACGGTGCCCGCAGGCTACTTGTTGCCGATGTGTTCTTTCAAGACGTGACGATGTTCCGGTAATAACTTGCTGTTGATAATTAACTAATTTGTTTTACAATCGTATGCGAATAACATATTTGTAATTGTAAATGAATAAAGGAAATTTATGTGCCGTTTGAATTATTTTCATTTTATGTAAAACTGATTTATACAAATGGCAATGTAAGAATTCTTGGGATAGAAACCTAACAATACAACATACGTTTTGAAGAGCTGTTTTATGTTTTAAATAATAATAAAATAACTAATGTGTCATGTTTTAGCCGAGTATCATCGTAAATAAATATGATTTACGATTTTTAAAAAGGTATTTTATTCCAGAGATTGGATTCTTGGAAGCAGGTCTTGAAAAGATCTGTTGGTAAGTGTTAATTCTAAGAATACCTATATAGTAACATCTTGGGAAACAACATTCTGGATTACCAACAACGGTAATCGAACTGGCTACCTCCCAGATCAAGAGTAGGCCTACTGTACACATGATGAAGAACAGGTATTCTACTTACGTTGGTATAGTATGTTAGCCAAGCTTACTTTAGTTTGAGCGTTGAAATCAATTAAAAATGTAAAATTCTATCAGCCACTAAAGCGAAGTCAGCTGAATGCAGGACTTGTAAGTTAGCATGATAATTAATTACAGTGTTATTCTTACATGCCACAACGAATGGGCAGGGGTCGGGCACCTGGTTAATTTTCCTGTACAAACAAAAAACTCGCCAAAAATATCCAATCTCATATAACGTTAAAGTCGCAGCAACATTCTAGAATAGATATATACATAATTTTTAATTAGAAATGTCAATCATATAAAAATAAAAACGTGTGTGGAATAAGTAGTAACCTACTTTCAAAACGGGCATGTTCTTAGTTATCTTATAACTTCTAAACAGTAACATAAATGATTTAATTTTATGATTGGGAGATAATTGTTCATTTTTGGTTGAACTGTTACGTATCTTTATTTATTATATTATAACATATATTATTTGGAAATTAACTATATTATCATTGCAAAGATATTCGGTTACTAAATTTAATAGTACACGACTTCAACATTACTATAAGTATAGACTCAACAAATTGGAGCTATGTAATACTTTTTGCAGATAGACACATCAAATGTTCAAACGTCATGTGGATTTTTTTTTCGAAAAAAGCTATACACTTGACAATTTAAATAAGGATCCTGTCTGTAAATAAATGTGATCTTGGCTATTATTGTGCCGATATATTATCAATTAGCCTCAAGTTTTATGGTTGCGATGTTACAGATAGACACACATCAAATGTTCGAACGTCATGTGGATTTTTTTTTTTCGAAAAAAGCTATACACTTGACAATTTAAATAAGGATCCCGTCTGTAAATAAATGTGATACTTGGCTATTATTGTGGCGGTATATCAATTAGCCTAAAGTTGTATGGTTGCGATGTTCCTGGGTCCACATCCACATACCCGTATACGCGCGCGTTGCCCATCCAGTAGAACGTCGTCCAATTAACGACGCGTATATACGCGCGACACTCATTCACTCACACAACGCGTTTAAATGCGCATTCATTCATTTATTTGCTATAAAACTGGTTTTACAATATAATACAACAATACATTTTACGACGTGATAAACAAGATTATCTCGGTGTTAGAATGTGAGGCTCGAGCGATCATTACGAACGAGACAATTAGTAACCTTGGGCGGTGGTTACGTCACACATCACTGCAGTCCGAACAGTGAGCCACCAGTGGACGTGGGATCGAATCCCGTACAGACGAGAATGTTTGGAACCCGTGTTTTATTATCATTACTTACATTACAGCACGCTTGTTTATGAGTATGACAAATATTGATGAAAGCAAGAGACAGCTCCAACAATTATTTGTTTACAATTTTTATATTTAATTATATATATTTAATTACTTCAAAGTTCTAACAAATAGGTCAAAAATTATGTTTTTGAGACTCGCAATACCATTTAAGCGCATAAAATAGACACATCAATTAAGACGAGGTTTCCCCACAAACAAACAGAAACTGCGTAGACTGGTTCCAAGTGTGTACTTGCCTCACAATGATGGTATCTCGTTCAGTGAGATCTCATATGGTGGTCAAGTAAAGTAAAAACACCAATATTCCATTTATTTTGTGCTACGCACATTTCATGGATTGTTTCCATTGGATTTACATCAAGAAAAAGATACCCCCCTCTCCCCTACTCATCTGCCTCTATGTAAAGTAAAACTATTTTCAATCACAGAAAATATTTCGTCTTCTTACAATAGGTTGCCATATAACGCATCATAGAAGTAAACCGAAGCGTGTGTCCTCTTGTCGTTGGCCATATTGAATGTTGACCGCGACGCTAGCGCATTCTGTTGTTCCGATAACTCACCTGCGAGCACGTGCTGCGACATGATCCTGTAGACAGTGAGCAGCAAGGAGGTTCTGAAACAAACAACATTGAATTGAATTAATTCCAGACATCATTTGTAACGAAATTAACACAATTATTATTACACAAGCAGCTTCGAAACCCTTTTGGAAACCACCATACAAATGAATACTAGTCTCTGTCTATATTGTTTTGTTGTGGCGATTCCTATGTTGGCAGCGTGAGTAAATAAACAAATTAAAAATGAATTTATTTATTTAAGCTGTCAACGTGGGTCCAGTAACTTTATTCTAAAGAAACTTGACATCGCCATGAAAGCGTATCGGACCAAAATTATAAAATTAGCGAGATGATACACGAATACACTGAAGTTAATTTATGCACCTAAAATTCGAAGCGTACGCTAGCAAACTCACGAGTTGCAAAGGAAAGAGGACAATAGAGAAAAGAGCATCAGAACGGAAAAGACGTGTAAACCCTCAATCATTTAACTATACACAAATCGAAGTTGAAATTAATTTTTACATTTTATGCTGGTTTTATTGATAGAGCAATTCGTCATACTATTCTCAGAACGCTACAATATTCATGACATCAATCTTCGCTTGAAGCAGCAAGCGACAAATTATCTACACAAGTTATAGTAGACGAGATTGTACACTCTGGACAATAACTTTGTAGAAAAATTGCCATCATTTTGTTTTAGGGTGCATTTTGTGCATAAAATGTGAAACCTTTCGTTATTTTTTACTGCACAAAAATATGATATTGAATTTGAGACAAACAAGGCAGTATGAAAAAGTAAATGTAATATTTCTATTGTTGTGGAGTGTACATTGGCGCCAAGCCTCCTCATGGATTGGACGATAATTATTTGAAATTGCAGATCAACCACCCACATGCACAATGAAAACGTTTGACCTAATTGGCTTGGGCGTAACCACAGCAATGGAATAATTTTCTATACAACTACATAGGCCTAGACAAGTTAAAGACCCCGTTTCGTCCATTTCCCTAACTATTAATAACCCAATAATAACTAAATGACGGCGCTCGGCCGCAGTTGGCAATGGTACAATCGTTCAATTATCGTGTGCATGCTGGCTTGTGCCAGTGCCAACTTGACAGATGAAGACAATTACGTAGACGAGTTATGGCTGCACTTATTGATGAATCATTGCGCATGCTCTGAAATGTTCCGTACGTAGACCAGTTATCGTTATTACTGTCTATCGATATAGGCTCACAGAAAAGATCAGTAGGTCTTGATTGCCACTTCGTTTATGTTATACTTATTTGCATTCTCGACTCCCACGATGTAGTCAACCTGTAGACGTGGCGCCGTTGTAATTGACACAAAGGAAACATTTTTTTTAAGTAAATATTTGTTTTTGTTTAAAAGATATTTAAAATGTCGTATTGTCTGGGATGCTTGCCAGACTGACTCAAAGAAAGACAACTACTGCCGCCAACTTAAATACTACACAGAGCTAGATAAACAGAATTACAGTCCTATGTCCACTTTGGAGAGTAAAAGTGTGCGCTACAGATATAAATGGCTCTGCCCAAAAGCTCTCGTTTGGGAACTAAAGGCTGATGAACAGCCTATACTCCATTAGTTGCCGTCTTTTGTTGAGATTGTACTTAATACTGGGGTAAATAGAGGTGACTCATTTGCTCGACTCGTGTGACGGGCAGAGCTACCGTATAATTGCGTGATATGGACGTTGATGAGCGCCGAACGTCGAGCAAATACTGATTATAATTAACAAATCAATTGTTTAGTATTAAAATTAGTTAATTATTAATCTACATTGGCTATACATGTAGATGCAACCATTATATGAACGTCGAATTTGATTTCAACTGACATTTGCGTTCATGGCGGTTCTGCATCCTGATTGGTCGTTGAGACACGGTTCCTCATGCATCATGCTATTCAATATGCCTACATGCATGCAAACTCTATACCCCGTGGCCAAGACCCCGTGGTACCCCGTGGTTACCCCGTGATAATGACTGAAGAAATGGGAGCGAGTCTACAGAGGAAGCGGTAGAAAGGAAGAGATGCCCAAAGTGTGGCGCATCTCTAAAGCGCGCTTTCGGTGACAGAACTTTACTGGAAGGAGAAGAGATAAGAGGTTGGAAAGGAAGCGAGATGAACTCACAAGAATTACTTGAAGAAGATATGCTAATAAGTGCTTTGCCACACGCATCAAAACATCATAATCTATACGATAAACAGTCAATGTAGGCGGTAATAGCATCTCACGCAGCATTCAATACACGTAGAAGGTGGACACCGCCATGGGTGATGACAGAGGAAATACGGTGTAATCCAACCTTAAATTCAGGTACGGTTTCTAAAGAGAACGGATGACACATTTCTACATATGACATTCAAACAGAGAATTATTCAATGTGTAAATATTAGTTCTATGTCGGCACCAACTAAAATTAGCACCTACACCTTTCGTATGCAAATGTGGTGTAGTTCGGTTCACAACTTGTCACGCGTTTCCCATTGATAGTCATTATAATTTATATAAATATTCATTCGGTAAAGTATACAATTACTGACGCCCGCACTAATATTCATGGACTTGTGTAAATGATGACGTCACACTCAGACAGTCCTAGATAAACAATGGACTGGCCCACCATGCGTGTCGGTGCATGGGTGGTTGTCATTAGCATCAACCCAGAAGTCGGAGGATGGCTGTTGATATTTGAATTCATGGGGTGGGTGTGGAGATCATTGCGATCCATGTATTTTATTCATAGGCATACGTTGTATTTACCATAAGATACCGGATAATCTTTAGTGACTCTTATATTTGGGTCAGCTACTCCTGGTTTACAGGAAGGGACGAGAACGAGATGATACGCGCGTTTTCTCAACAACGAATTTCGAATGAAACAAAAATCGAAAATATGTAAATGATTGAAAAAACAGAGTACAACCAATGGAAGACACCCACGGCCACATGGCCGCCGAAAACTGTCAGCCTAAATAATATACCATTTGACTCAAACACGCTGTACAATACAGAATCCACCGCATCTAATACGAGTAAAGAGGTTGTATTCTTATAGGGAGGGGCATCCATCAAAATATGTTTAGAAACTTTGGTAAAGAACACATAAGAGAGCAAATGAAATGACAAATCTATTAGAACAAAATACAATTAGAAATAAGTCATTACTGTACACTGTGCGGTTTCGCCTGTTGAAGAGCTCTGATCAGGGCTCGAAATAATGCGTTTTAATTTTATGTTGTGACAAGGAACAGTGCACAGTACAATTACTAGGTTCTTATTACGTTTTACCTGTTCTAATATGTTTCCGTTTTAATAGAAATTAGTCAATATACCACGGAACGGCTATTCCCTGCGGCATCTTTTTCTACGCACATAAACTATAAAACCGCGTGAAAAATCTAATTTCACCACATCTGTGTTTACAGCCAAAGTATAACCATAAACGTGTTTATTGTTTAGTAACCCACTCCAAGTATCAAGTGTCACTAGGTTTAATAGGCTGACCGTTAATTTAGCATGAAATCGTCAAGGTCTGTCTACTAGGAAAGGCAGTAAAAACATGGACGCATAAGCGAGTAAAGCGACCGAGTCATTTTTAGCAAGTGGCACGTATATGATGGGAGGGAGTTGCAATAATACCCCTTCCCACAAACTCCAATTTTTGAAGTCTTAAAACCCCATGTCTCCACAAGATGCAGTCTACATCTACATGTATAGGTAGACATACATAATTTTTTTTTTTTTTGTAAAACAGTTTGAACAAAACGTTGTTTAGGCTCCGAGCTAATCAACTCAGTTGACTCAAATACCCCCTTCGCAGTTCCCTGGACACTTGTTTATACATTCATTCATGCATGTTTCTTGGAATTACTTTCAGCTCGGACAAGGAAAAACACACAATCAATTTTGTTGTCCTATATCTGTTTCGAGCTAACTTATCACAAACCCAACAAGGTACAAGGTAGTGAAAGCAAATCAAGCTCGGTTGTCGTAACGCCCCATTTCTAATGAAAACTCTGCGTTGTCTTGTCTGATATGCAACAGGTGCGCCAGAAGTTGATAGGGGCGTGATACCCGCTTGTCCGCTTTGTCCGCAATCAACTCGGCGTATAATTAATTATTACTTTTCATTATCGTTTTCGGTCCCAGCACGCGACGCAATGTCTACATTGGTGGGCAAGGTTGCGCTAATCGCGAACATTTCCTCCGTTTCCATTGGTGAATACCGTGTTGCGCTTATACAATATTGCACTTTTCTTGGCATTTGCTCCATTTCCATTGGTGAATATCGTGTTTCGCTTACAATGTTGCACTTTCCTTGGACATTCGCTCCATTTTCATTTTGGTATATCGCGTACAATGTGGATTTTCCTGATCTGGATTCGCTTCATTTCCATTGTGTTTCGTTTACAATGTTGGAATTCCCTTGAACATTCGCTCAATTTTCATTGTTGAAAATCGTGATACGCTGATAGGTTGAAGTTGGTACTTCGACCTGTTAAAGATTTGTTATGTAATTTCATAAAACAATCTGATTGAGCGGGTACGTACCAACATTAATAAAATATATTCGTTGGACCTCAACGAGGTTTAGAAGGTACAATATTATATTGAATTGTCTATACCTAGTAAAAAAAACAATGGACTGGACGGAACTAAGAACAAGTGTATTGTTATAATATATTGGAGTGCGTGGGCATGCGTATACGTTACAACACAGTTATCCCCGCACTATCACGATGTCCAGTGCCCCACTACATGGGGGGCACTAAATGTACACTACCTCAGGTATAGAGTCCCGCTGGTCCAAGCCAGGCGAGGCTTGGCACCATGCAAATTATACAAACACCTCTCAAAGGAACCGAACTTCCAAGTGTATATAAGATACATGGTGGCACAGTTTATAGCTCGAGCACATGACATAAACAAACGCATTTTGTCAGGCGTAAAAAATCCAACTTTCATGTCGGACTCAGTTTCCACCAGAGTGATATTTATTATTCAACTATTTTTTTTTTCAATTTATATACTCCTAGTTTCAGAGCGTAAAAAAGCACCGCCTGTGTGTTTTAAATAGTTTCCAGATGGAGTGAAAAGTTGTAATATCAACAACAATGATAGATGGGACGGCTGTGGCTTCGGGCATTTCACTCATCGTCGTCCTGGGAACTCTAGTGTCGGTTGATTACATCATGATTACATCCTGCACACATGATGGCACTAAAACTCATCGCCAGTTGATGTGTAAGTTGATGTAGTGGAAATAGAATGGGATGGAACGAACGAATAAGGGGGCTGTGACGACACAAGAAAGGGCTAAAAACAAATCCGTTGCTACGTATAGTTTCATTGTTGTGTCTTTCTTTGATTCGCGCCCTTGTCTGAAACCAAACACTGTGGAGTGGAGTGACTATATTTTTTATTCCGAATTATATGATTTTGAGTTCGAATACAAACATCCATCATTGTCAGCTTGATTGGTGAAAATTCTGAGTTCTTGACTGATGTCACCAATCAGACAGTGATTGTAAAAGAAAGCGAGAAAAAGAACTGGAAGGAGAAATGGGAAGTGCACACTCGTTCTATTCCAGTTATTGAACATAGCGATGGTTTATGCAAAATTCTAAATGAAATTCTTGAACTATAAGTTCAAGTGCAAGTCTATTTTTCACGAAATAAAATTATTGTAATGTAAACAGTCTATTATTCAGCGGAATATTAAATTTATTATCATTTTCAAAAGGCACACAGATGGTAAATTCTTTAGCGGTGTGGGGGAGGGGGACTATTAAAGGTATAACCCTCTAAGTAACTACAAAACAGTTAACATTAATTTTATAACTTAAATAAAATACAACGTATATTCAGTCACATGAGTCTATACGGACGCTAGTTCATCAACCACGTGTGTTGATGTTATTAAATGAAGAGGTCATCCATAGATTCGACCCTGGGTCAGGTCAACTGTTTCTAATTGCCTTTCGTCCGAACAAACTAATAGATTCCGGCAAACAGAGCCCCATGAGCCATTATTGAAAAAACTCACACACTATGACAGCTGTTTAAATTGCCTTATGGTTTAATCTTCCTTCCCACGTATATTCTTCCACGCAGCAGATATCATCGATAAGACAACAACACGTTATTGATGTTTTGTTTGTCCTGCCAGTCAGCGAAGCAATAAAGATTAATTGAAGGAATTAAAGTCAATCACACGAAATGTGTAGATAAATAAGTGGTCCCATTATGCGGTGATCGCTTGTTGCCGTCAATCAACAGGTTTCTCTCGGGACTGAGCCGGTGTCACAGCGGACAAAACCTGTTGAATGTCTTGTAAGGACAAGACACAGGCTCAGGCACAAAACAGTTATGATGTCTTGAAGCTGGAATAAGCACAAGAACGCATTTATTCATATTTTTCGTTATCACAGCTCGAGCACCGCAGCTTCAAATTTTGTACATACGTCTTCCAATTTTACTCTTGCTTTTAGAGCAGGACACGTGAAGGGGGGAGGGGGTATTAAGAATTAGGGGTTTTATTTTCAATTGCCAGACAAAACTGTGTCCGAAATTTTGTATTTGTGGACGCAGAAAACATTCTAGGTAGGCCTGGCCTACCCAAATTATGGTATGTGCTTATAACAAAAACTATCCATAAAATGTAGAATACTTTTTTGAACAAAGAAACCTAACCAAACACAGGCAATTGACCCCCCCCCCCCCCCACCCACTTGAATAGCGAACCAAATCCACTTATTGCAGTTTTAACTCCATACGCGAATTTCAACGCACACGTGTCAGAACAATTTGAATAATTAAATTGGCGATGTAGGTAGCATTTACATTGTTGTATGTTCTTTTATTGTAGCCTAAGCTACACCTTTTTTCTCCCACCATCCCTTGATGTGGCTAAGTCAACAACGTGTTGCTACGCGCCTGTCTACAACACAATACACTCCCCTGTCACGTTCACGTGGGTGTCCATCGCCGACCGTGATTCCGTGTGGCGCAATACGTCTTCGAGACTCGAACCGGGCCCATCAGTCAGCTGTCGATCGGTTGGCACTTCGCCCGACTGTGATTCAGACAACTGCGCGGTGACAAAAACTAGACACTCGGCATGGAGTCGTCGTTATTTATTACCAAGTCGCTCTATAAAGGTACAAGGTAGTTGTTCTTGCTTCGCTATACAGCCATCGCAGCGTGGAAGTAACTTTTCATGTATTGACTCGATCCGGAGCATTACCGTTGATGATCGACATGTTCGACATCGACATATCGATACGATAATCGATCATAGTGTTTTTAGGGCGCGACAGCGGCCTTATAAGTTTGCCCCAGATTTATGTATGTATGTATGTATGTATGTATGTATGTATGTATGTATGTATGTATGTATGTATGTATCCGTTCGCATTTCACGCGCGACAAGAAAGATGTATTTATTTGAAGTAGAAGATATTAACGAATATAAATGAAACTTGTCAATAATGATCTCAGTA
This sequence comes from Isoperla grammatica, assembly GCA_945910005.1. Classification (NCBI taxonomy): domain Eukaryota; kingdom Metazoa; phylum Arthropoda; class Insecta; order Plecoptera; family Perlodidae; genus Isoperla; species Isoperla grammatica. The sequence goes on from OX246737.1 coordinate 15,399,069, forward strand.
GAATGACGTATGTGTTTTGTAAATCTCAATATTTTGAGCCGGGCGTAAGTACCACTAAGTGCAAGTTTTGTAAGACAACAAAATTTGTTACTTTGCACATCGCTACGGTTTTTTAAAAAATGTCTGCTATCAATTTTGCGTTATCATTATGAAACTCAAACTTGACCTGAAGTAATCCTTTGACTTTAGAATGGCGTAACATTTACATTTCTGACATTTGTATTTGAGACGCTACGTGTTACAGAAAATTCATTCAATTTTAAATTGTGTTTTTGGTTTTACACTTTATGGCCAATCTGAAGTAATGTTTATGCATTGTTACGAAAAATACGCATTCATGTTGTAAATCCAGTCGTATGTGATAGAAAAAAAACAAAATAATACATAAAATATTATCCAGGGGTGACTAAACAGGTCAAGTTTTGGCCCGCATTTTGGGCTCGGCAAGATAAATGAATTTATTTCTGGTTGAAGATTGAAACCCATATTACTGATTTTTTGCATGGCATTTGTCACTAAAGGAATGTAATAGTATCTAAATTAGCAATGCTATTGGTTGAAGGATAGATGAATAATTCTAGTTTGAACGATCCTCAGCTCAGCCTCGCGCTATAAAGAACGACAAGTGGAATGCTCGTGTTTACGTGTGCGTGGACAAAATGTGGAATGACTGTTGTAGTACACTTACGCAAATGAGTCTTCCATTGTTAGATGCCCAATTACTATTATGGCAATGCAAAAACCGAGGATTTGTCCGGTGATACAAAAACAATGTCTGGCCCAGACCGTATGTCGCCATGCTTCAAAGCCGGATTATATGTTAGTTACTCAACGATGCTACCCTTGCAAAATGCATATGGCTGTTATTGAAAAAAAAACGTGAAAGTTGTAATACGGAAAACAATAAAACATGATATTAATATTACACAGATATGTATTTATTTGGTGTAGGCCTACACTGTAAAGTGTAGGCCTATATAACATACTAAGATTTTATGAAGTGTGTACAGTGTATCATTTTTTCTTTCTAATATTTGCGGGATGTACCCGATAGCGCAATTAGCAAGAGATTTGTATGTACGGCCGGAGTTAGAGCAGTTGCAACTTTGTGGTATACTTTCGTATGATACGACAGCGATTATCAAATTGGTTGTATTACGTTGAATATATTTATTCGTATGTATCACTGATTAATATTCGCAAGAAACCATGCACATACCTCTCGTAACCAGAACATCAAACGACTTGATGATAGTAGAACCTTCATTGACAATATCGGTCTCTACAGCCAAAGCTCTTGCCATTCGACACGGAACAATAACAAAACATTTATTAAAAACAAAAATTGAAACTGAAGCAATTAACACTTAATGTATGTTTTAAAAAGCTAATAAGAAAGTGATGCCTAAAAATAGAAATAGATAAACGTAAAATGCATAAAAAATATCTTCGGTGAAGCTTGCACTCGGCTTGAATAATTTTCGGGACGTCTCGAAAAACCAGGTTCTTCTTCACCTATCAACTATCATAAGACCTATTACTCCGATATCTGTAAGATTGTAATAGGTCGTATAATAGGAAATAGTCGAGTTATAGGTATGCTTCTTTATACGGTCCACTTTCTTAGCTTGTCCCATGTGATCCTCAAACCGGACAGTTGGATATAAAATAAACCCTTCCGACTTCCCCCTGTATGTATTTAATTAATTGAAGTTAATTGATATGTTGTGTGACGAAACGTCAGTAAACTGTGGCTTCACTGTAAAAGTACGCTGCCAGCTTATTGGTTAATGGCATCATGTTTAGTGGTAAGTGAATTATGAGGGTCTGTTTCACATCGGGGTCTGTTTCACAGAGGCGGAGAGGGAGGGGGAATCTTACCATGTGTTTATACAAAAAACGGAACATGCACCTAAATTATCTTATAGCTCGCAGTTTTGACTGTGCGGCCGTGATAGAATTCATTTTGCCTATCTGGACACTGTTCGTCACTATGTTCTAATGCCACAACAGTATGTAGAAACATTATCAGATTATAAATTTCAGCCCTTACATGACATGCATAAAGAAATTAATAATTCATATAGTAGAAATAGCATTCATTCTCCTTTTTGCAAGTCCAATTAACAGGTAAAAAATCATAATCCTAATGATGTCGTTATTGTTTTATGGGAGTTGTGTCTCAGGATTCTAATTATTTTATTTTTAGTATTATTGGTTCACCAATAATAATTATTATTTTCATAATAATTTTGGTATGTAGTACGTGTCTTGCCCAAAAGTCAAAGTATCAAAGCATTACGTTTTACTGAATTCAAATTGTTTTATCGCACTTAGAACAATATCTACGAAATCTGTTATATTTATCAGAGTTGAGTAGTAACTTTTTGAAAGTAACGCGTTACTTGTAACGCGTTACTTTTTCGGTAACTTTTAGGCTAACTAGTTACTTTTTCCTCGACAGTAACTTTTAACGTTGAAAGTTACTATTGATAAGGAACTTTAAAAAAAAATGAAAAGTTACTTTTGAAACAGCCTATGGTTTTTAAAATGTACCAACAGCAAAACACTCGTATTGCGGCTGTTTCAGGTCAAAAATCTTCGACCCCCCCCCCCCCCCCCCCCCATTCCAAGAATTCATACATAACTGTATCCTTTGGAAACCATTCCAGCAGCAGCCGGCTAAATAGGTTGAATGGGAACTGAATGACAACCAATAAACATAAGTGGATGTTATTTCTTTGTGTGAGCAATACTGCTTTGCTAGGACCTCACACTATTATCGAAGGTGGCCGGCAGACGTTATAATTCGAAGTAGTATTTGGGAAATGGTTAAGTGGATGTATTATTGTAATAAACGTAGCATGCTGAATGTTCGATGGCCGTGAAAACTTTAACGCGCTTACGAGGTCCATCCATACCTTCGGCTCTTTTGTTGACATGTCCAATTTTGACTTCCTATTCACTGTTAGTCTTTACAAAACTCAGGCTGCTGTTCTAATGATTTCCGACATACTCCGCCCGGCGCCCGCCAGCAAGGATTGCCAGGTTGAATGAAACTTGAAAGCAATATTATCAAAATTTCCCATCAAAATTTCCTAAAAGTAACTTTTAAAGTAACTTTTAAAGTAACTTTTAATTTTCAAAGTAACTTTTAGTTACTTTTTCCAACAAGGAACTTTTAACGTTTAAAAGTTACTTTTAAAGGCAAGTAACTTAACTTTTTAAAAGTTCCTTTTTAAAAGTAACTTACGCAACTCTGATATTTATTGTTTCATGTAGTTTATGACCATTGTGCAATATGATATATATTGTATGATTATTTTTTATGCACTCGTTAGGCCTACCGATTTCTATGTTTCCTGGTATATCGTTTACGGATTATTGCCATGTCCTAATTTCCCCCATTTGTGTGGAATTTCTTGTGCTGTGAAAACAGATGCCTTGTGGTCCGCGTAATGGTTTGGTCATGCTATAATCGGTGGGGCTGACTGTAAGGATCAAATTTCATCTGGAAAGTGTCACAGAATTTGTGCCTGGCCGTGGCCGTTATGGTTTCCGATATTTGCGGCGTCACAGCGAGTGCATGGGTGCGTGTTGACTTGTCCATGTGATTTGTATAATCGACGATCTATGAGTGTGCTATCAACATTAATGAAGTGATTATTGGATATTGCGTTTAAGGTGTTCACTTCACCCTTGTGTGTGCTATATTTATTTGTCTTTGTTTGTGCACGTTGTATGAACACATGTGTAGGCCGTGTGAATAAATGTTTTAATTAAAAGAATACACACAAAAACACGTTTTACAAGATTTTTTTTAGATAGTACTTGTGCGACGCTACGTGTTACAGAAAATTCATACAATTTTAGAGTGTGTTTTTGGTTTTACACTTTATGGCCAATCTGAAGTAATGTTTATGCATTGTTACGAAAAATACACATTCATATTGTAAATCCAGTCGTGTGTGATAGAAAAAACTAAATAATACGTACAATTATTATTCAGGGGTGACTAAACGGGGTTTAAAAAAAATGTTTGTTTTTTTTTTGATCGCGATAGCGGTCGAACGAAAAGTCCGATCAATTTGAAATTTGGACCATCTACAAGCCTCGATGTGGATTTAACGTCATTAGTTTTGTGGACAAATCTGTTGAAAAGTTACAAAGTTACAATTTAATTATTACAAAGTTATTCCCAAACACAATGGCGGCAAAATGTGAGATAGCCATTGTTTAGTAAATTTCTAGCCGGTCACGAATATACAAATTTCAACGCGATCCGATGAGAATTGTAGGTACAAATTACAATTTTGTATTGCTGAATTGTAGTGAAGTAACTATGACAACGAAACATCCAAGCTATAATTTATATGGACAATCGATCTTTTATTGAACAATGGCAGGAAGTGTAATAACTATAACAGTAAAAACTCAAATCTTTCCACATTTTTGTCACTTTCATTGAACAATGACGATGGCTTTGAGAACTTTTCGCCAGAAAGTTCGTGGACATATGGACGCGCTCGTTTATCAACGCGTCAAACAGAGCGTTTTCCTAGTGTGAGTAGTCCATAAGTGCAGTATGTAGTTGAGACAGGGACTTACAAAGCCTGTCTGGAGGACTGGAGTTATAAGTAGTTCGGTAAATGAAATGGTGTACAATTCAATTTTATCCTTACATTTTGTCAATATGCGTAAACATTTATAATGATTATCTTATCACACTTTTTAGTTTTTATTATTGGTTAAATGGCAATTTAAAATCATAGCAGAAGACCGTTTTAATATTTTAAAATATGATTCATTTTTAAGAAATGATGGGTCCTATTTACGTTTGGGGAAAATGAGCTTCTATTGTTATATACGTTCCAATTCCATTATATATATTTTTTTTAAATTGATCGCGCCCTACAGTAAATGGCATAAGTCCATTTACAGATAAAATCATAATCCTAATGTTGTCGATATAGTGTTGTAAGAGTTGTGTATCACGATTTTAATTAATGTAATCGAATCATCGTATCAGCAGATTATTTTTAATCTCGTGGATGTTCTTTTAGAGCTAATATTACATCACCCTGGTATCTCGGAGGGCGAAATGTGTTTCTTTCAACTATTAATTTTTTAAAATATTTATTTACTTCACGTCGTTTTATAAATTATAACAAGTGACACTGTCAGTATTTGATTAGTTTGTAACATATGCCCCGGAAATGACTGGCGAGGGAACAAGGTCGCGCCAGCGACCTTGTTTCATGTTACGAGATGTTGGTCTATCATAACATTCTCTATTCACACAATGAAACATGCCATTCGTGTAAAGTTGTGATCTCGTATTTGATAGAGAATTGTGCTTTTTTTATCGTCAAACAGCAATACTTATGTTCATACTAGAACATAATACGGTAGTTACGAAATTTAATTAAGAATTTCCAAAATAAATAATAAAGCAGATGATTTTTAGACAAACTCTCTTAGGTAGAAATATACCTACCGTAGATGAAACCGGAAAATAAAAATTTCACCCCCGACTTAGTATTGAATTGAACACAACACAGGTTTGCTTATCGCAGTTACTGGGCGGGCGTTGTGACCACTAGACCACCACGGCTGCTGTCGTATGCTATGATAAATATAACATGTGAATCGATTATCAAGGCGCCTGCCTGATTGGTGGTATACCTGGGTTTGATTGGTAATGTTCGCTTCCTCAGACACAGAATTTGATACTATTTTACTTATAGTCATTAATGTTCATAATTTCTATACAACTGTCAAAGAAGGTCTCAAAGGAAAAAGTAAAGTCGTCTTACAACATCTTCGGTAAATGCTTCCGTCACGGGTTTGTGAGCGGCAGCCAACCAGCGGCCGTAATAATTCAAATACCTGCTCGGGTTGGCCGAGACCGTAAACACGTCATTGGTTGATGACGAAAGCATTACCGAAGATCTTGTACGACGACTATAAGTGTCACTATACACGTCACGGGGTCGGCAATAGAATGTGTCCATACATATTCATACCTGATACAATTTGCACACTTCGATGGTGTAGCGCCGACCACAGGAATGTCACACCATGGACGGATGTTAGTTGGCTTCGAACACCGAGCAGGGCAAATACACATAATATACGTCACTACGTGTGCTATGTGAAGACATGTGTGGATCAGCGTTTAGGTATATTGTGATAGTTGGGATTTATGTATCATATTTTGATAGCGAGGCTGTCATAGAATTGGTGACCAGACAATTTGCCAGGCTTTATTTCGGGACCCTAGGACAATTTGCCAGGCAAGTGAATGATTCCATGGTTCCATAGAATTATATATACCCCGACCGAATAAGCTACCCAATGATAAGATGGGTAGCAAATAAATGTTTGACCTGCAATGCTATCAATATACAATTCCATAAACAATATCATAGCATATGTAGGCCCTACAGTATTGTAAGCTTGTTATATGAACACAACTTAGAAGCTGAAGAAGTAGCACCAACTGTGAAACATTTTTCTAGATTAAGATTGTGTTGACCTTTGGTATAACTGTAATTTGTTCATTTCAAATGACTTAAAACCAATATATCATCTTCAAATACGAAGATAAAACAGTTAGGATCAAAAATATTTACATCACTCGAAGCAACAGTTCAAAGTTCGTCATATTCTCCAGACGTTTGTCTGTCTGCTAGATGTTAGTGGGACTGTGTGAGACACCTACAGGTGAAAGGAGGTTATCTCAATAGAAACGTGCCAATAAAACTGTCAAGGGGTGGAATCAGTTGAGAACTCGATTGTAAACCTATGTACATACGAGATATTCTTATCCATAAACTAAGTGAAAAGTAAACAGTAGATACACGAAACACTTTCAAGCGTCAACGTTGGTCTGACTCCCGTATTTTTTTTTATCGTCCTACAAACGTTTTTTTTTTCAAAAGAAATATATGCCACTTTTTCCATATACAATCATTTCAATAAGGGTTTAGCCACTCGTTCTTTAAAAATACTTGTTCAATGGTCACTCTATTGTCACACAACTTCGACTGTAGTTATTTCCAAATCAAAAAGTACTCTTTACAGAAATACGTATATTGCAATGCCAATATACATAACGAAGCTAAAATATAATTTAAGGCAATATAACATAATCTTTTATTGGATTACGTATATTAATATTATCAATGAATAGCATAACACATATAGGGCCAATATATTATAATATGCTGGCAAGAGTGTTTCGTGATATGGAAATAACCATATAACACCATCATAAATGTAAACATACACCTTCTTTTTCCTTGTTTCATGTTACCCGTACAAATACAATAGTCGTTATACATTCTGTATATTATTTGAATGACCGGATTATTTTAAGTAATAATGTTGCAACAAACAAATACGACATGGCCAGCGTTCACACAAACTTACTTACACAAGTATTAAACGCCAGCAAGAATTGCATTTCGACCTTCAACTGGCCTATATTCTAATAACCAGTATTTCGACTAAGGTGGCCGATACCTACATGGGCATGTCCGCCCGCCCGCCCGAGCCCAGCTGGGTGAGGAAGCAATAAGTGATTTATGTGAACACTGCTCGATATATAAATATCCTAAGATTTGCACACACGCACACAGAGACTAAGAGAACGAGTTATCTTCTCTGCCCAGTGATTAGGACGTCATACACCCGTTATCTGATGACGTCACTTCAATCAATGGTCTCACTAAACTTCACTGCGATCTAGCACTGATCCTGGTTTCCCCAGTATCAACTAGTATTAGGAATATTCACTGTTCCTTGTCAAAACATTACAAGTAACTCGACAAACGATATTATTAATTATTCATAAAGAGTCTTCGAAATAAGTTTTTCACAGTACCTGAATAGTGAATACTGTATGTGCCTGTCGAAGAAAGATGAACAGTTATGGAAATGAACAGTGAAAAGTCCTCACACTAGGTGATATTATCCTACACGTGTTATTTCCCTTATGTCACAGAGAAGGGAAGCTCGGATAATTTTTGTGGTATCCATATGCATGTCCCACATGAATTATTAGGATATCATATTTATGTTGTGTAAACTTGTCACGCCCTTTCATCTCAGTCATTCGTTCGTTCAGGTTCACAACATCCAAATGGTGAGTCTGATCTGTATTAAATTGCAGTATCAAGACAATTGTGAGTAGGTAGTTAATTGTTTTGACTGTTGAATTGCATCAATCCAGTGATGCCAATGCGATGTGGACACGCGTTAAATATATCCGGATGGTGACGTGACCTGACCTAGGTCAGAGGTCAACTGAGATCACGTCTTGTCAGGGTCAACATTAGTTCCGTCCATCTCACTGACCCCGATGCAAGTAACAAGTAGATGTTGTATTTGACCAATCACACATCGACAGCTGACACAATCTCCAGTCTACAACGTACTGTAACGGTTTTCACCAACTGAATAATATATGTTCTATAATCTATAGTGTCTGTGTATAGATAGGTTAAAATCAAATTCTTATATACCATAATTCTACAAGTTGTGGACAACTATTTTGTAATTTTCCCTATCATAGGCGAAACAACACTGTGGAAAAGAGGCATTTATATTTTGTTAATTTAAATGAAAGATTGAGTGAGTTGAGTCAATAAAACTACATGCTTCCTGAATTTTAAAATGTAGGCCAAAGTTGCCAACGCCGATTATGACTTTTGATCAAAATACCATGTTAGGGAATGTTATAATCATATAATGCCAATAAGTTCGAATTCAAGAGTGGTGCAAATTCAAGAAACCCCTAAATAGACAGCATTTATCAGCGTGTATTACACTTTTTTAGAGCGAAATGCTTGCCACGATACAAGTAAAAATATCTTACGGATAACTTACTTCCACCAAGAATGCGTCGTCAATTCATACCAACCATTACTGTTACTTCAAATCGTTTCCCGTACATAAAAAGGCAAGTCTGCATGATGTCTCACCTTATTTAGACAAAGAAACCACTTCGTCACAAACCGAACAAGAAACACTGGACAAATCAGAGCCAGCGATTAGATGAAGACGTTCCTGCGCGACACGAACCCAGCTAACATGGCACACGGCGTCGTGAGGTGATTTAAAATCATCATATCGTCATTAGTTATTGGACGCGTCATTGTGGGGAATCGAAATAATTGATTGTCATCCGTCATTAGTCAGACAAGGAGCGCTGTCGCACATTCAGCTGTCACTCGACTAAGATTAACATCGCATTGATGACAACGGCCTTTTCTTCTCGGGACGTGTTTTGTCACAATGGAAATAATATGTTCTACGCCTGCGCAAAGCTCTGGGATAATAAGGCTGAAATATGTACGGTACCGAATATATCTAAGTGGGCACTTCCCCTAGCACGATTATTGCAAACCTGATAAACATGTCATCTAGCAGCAATTGTAGCACGATTGTTTCGTGATAAATCAATCCGATGATTGGTTTAAAACAGTTCGCAATGTCTTCCACTTTTCTATAAGTATTTTCTTTTCGTGCGGATTTCAAGTGACAACGCATATCATGGGTGGATCATAGGAAATGTAGCAAACTCTATTCCCGAACTGATCAACAAGAGTCTGAGTATTTCAAGTCCAGTGTGTAGTATTCAAAAGTAGTAATGCATAAACCTGTTCAGAGAAAAATGTTCCACTGGATATTTTGATCTGACTTACTTCAATGAAGAATATTCAATCATAACTCTTGCAATAAAAGGAGGTTTTAATTTAGAAAAATCAGCATACATATCCAACTCTTTCACGTGAAGTGTACTTGTCCAAAAGTATTCCTAATAGTATACGATAGGAGCAATCAATCAAATTCAAAAAATGTAGGCAGTAGGGCTCATGTTCTTCATTGTTCGGTATGTTTGGACACTAATTTTTATCAATTTGAGTTTGGTTTTAAATTTGAAACAGTCCTCTATTATATTCTGTTTTCTGTCTTTTAATTTCTACGTATCCATCTTCAATCTTGGCCCACATCTACCTACTATTTATCCCTTCCACAAGCCAATTAATTACATTGTAGTTGTAACACCGAAAGCTGAAAAACACTTCTTGAAAGAGTGTGGGCCAACAATAAATACAAATTATTTTATTTAAATTCATTGACTCGCCGACAACTGTAAGTCCCGGACGTACAGCGGTAGTGGCAGGAATCGAACCTAGGCCTCCCTCATCTATCGAATCCAGCGTGTATATTATGTAATAATCAAATTGATTCAAGTCTTCCAGAGAACCACAAGCAACCACACACACGGTCGCTATTTGACAGACCGATGCGCTTCACGCAGACAGTTCGTAGATACAATCACGCGCTTCGGCCCTAATTTACCACATCCTATGTGATAGCCGTTCTCACATCTCTCCTCTCTGCTCACTTCTTATCAATCGGGAGTCGGCCAGCGTAATTACACATGGCTACTGTCTGAGCGCAGACGTAATCGGCACTGACACTCTGTGATACTGCTACTGTATACACAGCGCAGTACACACACCATCTCGGTACATGGTCACTTGGTTCCGTTTCAAGGCAGACACAATATTTAAAAGATACTTGATGAAATTTGTGAATGTGTATGAATGAAGTATTGACTGTATTGTTAGTTTTTCACCCATGTACTTCGGTTACAAATGGTTTTGTCTTTAAATTGGCATTTAATTGTGCATACTTATTAACCAAGTTAATTAAAAATAGATATGAATGGCATTAACGTATGTATAATCGAATGTTTAGCTATTTATTTTGTGTATTCATCAACTAAAAAACACAAGGAATTTAGCCGATACGCATATATATAAATAATATATATTATTAGCTAACGAAGCAAGAAATGCTCATTATTTAGCCCTCATTTTGGTGTAGCTTTTTTATGAATTAAATCAATTTGAAAATTCATAACGTTATAAGTACACATTTTAGAAATGGAATTTTCTTTAGCCACATCTCCTGTGTATTTATCAACTAAACAAATCTAAAAACACATGTATGATAAATACATCCAATATGAAAATATTAAGCAAGTAATGTTAATTGTTCAGCCATTAACTTGGTGAGTTCATTATCTCCTCGTGTAAAATCACCTCCCCTGGGTTACAAGTTGAAAGGTTTCATTCTCATTCCACATAACACTACCTAGACTACAAACTACAAACACATGTTATATTTGTTTTCTACTTCGTCACACTTCCGTATGCTAAGCTACTCAGTACTAGGATTCCTAGAAGTGAAATAGGGAAGAGAAGATGCCTGCAAACTTGGCATAGGGTAAAGGGTTATTACCCGGTCCCAGTCTAGCCTAGAAGAAGGCGAAACACATTGATTGCATTTGCCGGTAGCTGCAAATTTTTAATTTACAATCAGTGTTTCATTATTTTTGAGTGGAAATACTTCGAACTTTACTGTCAACTAACAGTGTTTTATCGTTTTTGTTACAAATGGTCATAAATAAATAGAAAAACAATAAAAAAAATCAATACATCCGTCAAAACGTCAAATCTTCAATTAATTTGCCACAGTATAGGCCTACTCGAGTCTACACTCTACTCTAGCGTTTGAACTCTCGTCTACTTAATTCTTACAAGATTGTGTTGTTAAACCATGTCTGCAAACGAGGCCATCGCACTAAGCCACATGTTGACAGTGACAATATAACCGCACCATAAACTTCCGCCCGTGCTGGGAGTCGAACTCTCGTCCCACAGTGCACACACCTTGTTATTATCGTAATTAAACCCTATTGACAATTATTTCTCCGTGAACACAATCCTATCAATGTCCTCCAGGGGCGCTTCTATCTCTCCGGAGTTGTACCCAAACGTCCCGAGTTCGGTACCCGCCACCATTCATCTGTCAACCAACAGCTGTCTCGCTCTCTTACCTTGCGTCGAGACGACGACAATGGCAACAAGTACTTGAACTATAAACAGCAACCAACGACCATCTCCCACAACGCCAACAACTGGTCGGCCTAGGAACATGTTGACTGGTTATCGTGTTTGCATAGCGACACTACACACACACTCGCAACACACACACGTCTCTACACCACGAGGTTGCGCGTTCAACTAACCAACCACCCATGCTGCCGACTGCAACCGGCGCGCCAAACCCTCGTGCCAAGATCCCGGTGGAGGGGGCAAGGATCTAGGAACTACAGGACGACGAAGACGGTGACAATAAATCACCCCATCGCAGCACGGTGTCGTGTACACTCCGGGACAAAAGTAATTATTATTGTCAGGTTGTAGTGGAACCTGTTGCAGAAGTTCGTTCGTTCGTACGGTGCTTTGAAAGAAGGTATTCGGACGGAGTTGATTTAAAACGCCGAGGACCTCATAATGTGACCTAAGGCGCCGGAACTTTTTCTAAAGAGGATGTTTTATGGTTGTGAGACGATCGGGGTGATCAATGATGATATCCGCCAGCTGAATGTAGCCTACTCCTGTCGACAACTTTCTTGTTCATCTATCAAAACACCGGGGTCGGATAATTAATTAGGCATTGGTCTGGACGTCTGGTAAACCATGATTGGTGTGTTCCACTTAGGAATCCGGGCTTGACTATGAAGTCATCAGGTTGAGATGGGTCCCTCCTCGTGGTGACCGGTGCCCGCAAAGAAGGCTCTCGTGCATATCGACCTATTTCTCATTCATCACGATCTTGCCTATTGTCGCGGTCGGACTAGAGGGGTGCTGCCACCATCCTATTTGTCTTCCCTGAGGAGAAAAGCGGGAACAGGAACCCTAATTTGTAGCTCGGGCGCGTGGGCTTCAGGTACATTGTACCCGAAATATAAATACTTAGGACTTTAAAATGATACTGTTTAATTAGGTAATAAAACTATTATAATACAATCATATTTCAAACTTATAATAACACTTACTTGTATTTAGATGTGGGTTGGTTAGACACTATTGAATTTGAAATTATACTGTAACGAATGTGAAGCAAGCGTCTCACATCCGCCTGCGAGGCAAGCCCACGGAAGAGTGCCTGAGTGGATCAGCCTCCCCGAGTTCCTAGCATCTCTGACTATTCTAGAAGGTATCTCAGCCTTAGGGGATGAGATAGTTTGTCACTCTTGAGTGCTAGTTTGTTTTCTATTTACTGAGAAAGAAAGATTATTTATATCATTATATTTAAGTAGTCGCGCCATGACACTATGATCTCGCTTACATACGTCTCTCTTCTCATTCATGCCGGTTCCCTTTGCGATCCAAGCACCCCCCCTCCCCCCCACCCCCCCCCCCCCCCACATTGCTAACGACAAATGTGAATATAATTGATCATCTTATCAAATGTCATGCCTCAATATTGTTTCCTACACTCAAGGCTGGACTTATGTGGGCTTCTCATTTATATAAGCTTGTATGAAATATATTAAAAATATTTTAACGAGGAGGGGAAGAAGAGGAAGATGTTGAAGAAAATATGTCAGTATGACAAAGGAAGCAAAGGAGTGAAGTAGACCCGAGGCCCAAGTGATTACTGATTAGTGATGGTAGGAACCTCCTACCTCCTACCCGATTATTTAGTTATTACGGGGATAGATATTGATTGATTAACTATTATGGGAATAAAATAAAATGCCACTGTAATTGTTCCAATAATATAAAAATTAAAAAGTCTAGGCCTAGCCATTTCTTGACAACATATTATACAGATGGTCCGAGTCGTCCGTATGTGGGTTCGAATCCCTCATAAAACAATACAATGTATTCATGTATAGTCCTTCAGTCTCATCCATCACCGCCCTCAGCATCAACAAGACAGAACGTAAACGTAAATAAAACATCCGAAACGTTATTGGCGACGTTTTGGTTTCCATCTTTCCATGTAATCAGATGTGACTGTGCCAGTGAGTGGACACCTCGTGCTAGACGGATCCCTTGGACGGCGCAGGATCTAGCTATGTAAACACCGAGCCAATAATGCACGATCGCTCGCGGTGACCAGTCTGCCTGCGCTGTTTTACCGCAGTCCATTTGACTTCCGAGACGGATGCAAAGAAACTAGTTTGATGTGCATCAACAGGCAAATAGATATCATTATTTTCTTGTTATTAGAAGAAACGTATTTAGCAAATACCGGACACACTTTTTTTTCTTATTTTTGTGCTATGATTGTGTATATATATTATATTTACAATTGTCTATGAAATATAAATTAGACAATTTAGTTTTGTAGTTCACTTTGATTTTTTATTTAACATCTAATCTTAAACAATTTTCTATATGTTTTGTTTCTTTCTGCCCTAAAAGATTTGGAACGAATCTGCCCAAACAAGTTTTTACTTTTTTAGCACAATTTTTAAAATACAAATTAAAAACATATTATCGCGACGATAAATGTTATCAACATTCTCGTAATAATGATCGATGTCCACGTTTACACATCATAATCTCACTCATAAGTTATAAGTTATAACGCATATGCATCCCTACTTTTAGGTAAGCAAATACAGCTGGCCGAATCGCCGGAAAATACTGCCATGAACATCATACACATTTATTAATTCGTGTGTCCAGTCTTCACACAACTGCACTTCCCACCCCACCGTAAACACGTATAAATAATATATGCACATAGATATAAGCACATTTTAGATTAGAATACATACCTGTTTTATCAACAATGTAACTTTCTGTCATGTAAAGCAAGCATATCATGAGTGAAGACAGGATGTGTGGATAAATAGAAACTGTAGGTGGTCATTGTTAAGGGGGGGGGGGGGGGGGGGGGGGGGAACACTATAAATCCTGATGAACAATTTTATGTATCAGCATTTGTGAGGAAACATCTGCTTTTTTTTAATTAGTAGGTAATGTTTTGAAAATGCATTAGGATTAAATTGTTATAATTGTAAAAAAAAAAAAAAAAAAAAACACGATTGCAAGATAGAGAAACCTACGTCCCCGCTTTCTTTCAATTATCGCAATCAGCGCCGTCTAATCCAAGATTCCTCTACCTCTAACGCCAGCCAACAGCAACATGTAAACATGTGATGTGATCGACTTTCCACGATCGACTCCCAATGATATAAAGCAACGCCTCGTTGCATACATTTCACACTATGCAGACAACCTGCATTTTAGTATTATTGAGTTGTCCAGTGGCTACCTTGACTTCCAGCAGCCTCGGATTTATTGCCCGAAGATGAATTGGGGACAGGATCTTCGGTAAACACGACTGGGATAAATCACCCGGCGTGACATGACCTTGAGATCAAGTTGCGATACGTGCCAGGTAGAGCTGGGGGGGGGGGGGGGGGGGGCAACAAGTCCAGTGGCGAATTCGACGGAGTTTCAATTACCGGAAGTGTAAAATCCCCACAAACCCGCGTGTGTTTTTTGTACATAATTACTTCGTTGGCGTACGATCAGTGAACAATTACATATGTTTTCTTATTAATAATCAAACCTCAAGTCAAAGACACTATATAAAGACAATCGTAGTTTTAAGTATTTTTCCATTTACTTTTCTTATCTTTATTGTGTCATTTGTGTTGTATATATTACCGGCTACCCTCTCCGCCCGCCGAAACTAGTCGCCCTCTGATTGGCCAGTTTCTTCCAAACAATGTTTTGGCGGGCCGGGGTGGGTATATATAGAGCTAGCTATACAAGGGCTAGTTCAATGGTTCAGATATTCTTGCCATTCACACGTCATACTGTTGCTTCGGTTATGCCTGGCACTTGTGACTTTCTCACACAGTAGTTCGGTTATGCCTGCTACTTGTGACTCTCCTATTCTCGCAGTAGTTCGGCTATGCCTGCTACTTGCGTATCCTGCCTAATTTCTCATCTGTAAATAAACCACCCTGTTATTCAACCCACGTCACGATTCTCATTTTTCTACATACCAAAATTACCCACCTCACCTACCATACGAACTTCGAGTCTATGACCGTCTGGAGCTTCGACTCTATGACCGTCTTGAACTTCGGGAACTTCGAGTCTATGACCGTCTGGAGCTTCGAGTCTATGACCGTCTGGAACTTCGGGAACATCCAGTCTATGACCGTCTTGACCTCCGAGCGTCTGTAGTCTATAGTTTCCCTTGGCGTCTCGACGCTTGACTGTTCCTAGCCTTCTCCAGCTCCGGCAGCTCATTGCCATCTTTCCACCCCCCCCCCCGCGAGCCCGCGTACACGGTCCACGTAGACGAGGGTGCTCGCAACATCTGGCGACCGTGACAGGACGACTGTAGTCTTTTGTTTCGTAATGGACGCCCTTAAAAGACAGAGAACGCCCTTGAGGGCATCGCTTACAAGGTTGTGTCAACAGATAACTGCAGAGTTCGATAATATTTCTCTTCCGGAGAGATACAATGAGCTACTAGATCTACTTACTGACAAACACGATAGGCTAGAGAACATTGACGCGCAAGTTCTTACCGCTTTGACTACGGATAACACGATAGAGGAAAACGTAATCAATGACGAGTATGAAAGCACCGAGTCTTACCGCGAAAAATACATTTTCATTAAGCGGAAACTCACAGATGAGATAGGCAGGCAGAGAGGAGAATTTCAACTTGCATCCCCCAACAACGCGGACTCAATTTCGAGTAATCGAACCGATATTCAGAAAAAGTATAGATTACCGGAGTTAGAGTTAAATAAATTCAGCGGGGATGTAAAACAATGGCTTTCGTTCTGGGGTCAATTTAAGAAAATCCACGATGATACCGAAATTGCACCCGAAGACAAGTTTCAGTACTTAAGCCAGTCGATGGTTGATGGGTCGCGCCCCAAAGAAATAATACTTAGCTACCCATCAACCGCGGCAAGTTACACCAAGGCGATTGAAGCCCTAAAATCACGGTATGGGAGAGAGGATGTCCTCATTGACGTATACATCCGTGAATTATTAAAACTTATCCACGGGAAAAAACGCGTATCTGATTTATCGCAATTGTATGATAAGATCGAAACTCAGCTTCGTGCACTAGAATCTCTAGGCGTTGTGAATAATCAGTACGCTATCATGCTTTTCCCGATGGTAGAGAGTTGTCTCCCGGAGGACACTATCAAAGCCTGGGAGAGACAACGCAATATCTTCAAACTTCATGTCGAAACGAGTGAAGATCAAAGCAATCTTCAATTACTAATGAATTTCTTGAGACATGAAGTTGAAAGCGAGGAACGCGTGAAACTTGCTAGAAACACATTCGAATCACGCGGTTCTCACGATAATACGCCCAAGTCAAACAAGCAAATAGCCACAGCCGCTGACCTATTGAATACTTCTGACAATGGGCAGCAACGCAAACAGTGCTTGTTCTGTGACAAAGGCCACCCCTCACATGAATGTTTTCAAGCGCGTCGAATGACACTTGAAGAGAAGCGAGAAAAAATCACTGAAAAAAAGGCTTGCTTCTCATGTCTTAATCTCGGTCATTCATCTAAGAAATGTAAAGCGCAAGTAAAGTGCATGTTATGTGAGAGGAAGCATCAAACTATTATGTGCGTACAATTCCCACCTAACCAAAAGAATAAAAATCATACGGTGGAGAATAAAACGCCAGCTGATAACAGTACGTCATTGACGAATACGAACAGTTTCACTCAAAACGTCCTACTTCAAACAGTTCAAGTAAAGATAGAGGGAAGCAGAGGACAGAGTCGACTGGCCCGAGCATTAATTGATACTGGTTCCCAGCGATCATACATTACGGACACATTGGCTCGGGAAATGGGTTATAACGCAACCGGACACGAAACTTTAAAACACGGCTTGTTTGGTGGTCACGTGACTGTACCGAGAGAACACAAAGAATACGAAGTTCACTTGGCCAACCCGAACAGCGACTACAGGTGTCATTTTAAAGTGTTAAACAACCCCGAGATATGCAACTACGCATACAATATTCCTAGAGGTGCGTGGATAACCGAGCTTGAGAATAAAAACATTAAACTGGGTGATTACGGGCATTCATCAAAATCCATTGAAATCCTTATCGGCGCGGACATAGCGGGAAAACTACTAACTGGCAATATTCAGCCTTTAGATTCAGGGCCAGTTGCGATAGAAACAAAGCTCGGGTGGACGCTGATAGGCAAAATAACCGTTGATAGTGCCCATCACACGAACGATTCTCTCTTGGTCACCTCAATGTTTGTACACGACTGTAATATTCAGGACCTGTGGAAGCTTGACGTCATTGGCATTACTGACAATGCAACTAAAGTTGAAAAGGACGAGCTTGCCAGGGATACAAATAAACACTTTCTGAAAACAGTCAATAGAGAAAGCGACGGACGATACGCAGTTGACCTCCCGTGGATAGAAGGACACCCCCCTCTCCCGGACAATTTCAACATCGCTGTCAAAAGACTTCAAAATACTACAAAAACGTTGAAAGTTGTAAAACACTTTGACGAATACCATTCAGTCTTCGATAGTTGGAAACGAGAGGGTATAATAGAAGATGTAAAACCGGAAACGAGCAAGAATAATTGCCATTACTTGCCGCACCGAGCTGTCATTAAAGATGGGAGTAGCACGAAAATTAGGCCGGTTTTTGACGCGTCAGCGAGGAAAGACAATAAGTCGCCCTCATTGAACGATTGTTTATCTAAGGGCCCCAACCTGATCGAGCTAATTCCAAACATCTTATTGAAGTTTCGCCAGAAGAAAATCGGTGTTTCCGCGGATATCAAAGCAGCCTTCTTACAAATCTCCGTCAACGAGAGCGATCGCGACTATCTTAGATTCCTCTGGTGGAAAGATTCCAGTTGTAAAGAGATTGAAGTACTTCGGCATACAAGGGTAGTGTTTGGCGTGGCAAGCAGTCCATTCTTATTGGCCGCTACAATAAACTACCACTTGGACAATGCACCAAAGCATCTCGAAGCAACAGCCAATCAATTGCGTGACGCGTTTTACGTCGACAATTGTCTAACCAGTGTCGACGACGAGAAGGCGCTCACTAAATTCATCGCCGAGTCCACTGACTTAATGAAGACCGCGCAATTTGAACTAAGACGGTGGGAGTGCTCTGGGCAATTCGCGGGAGAATCAACCAATACAACCGTTTTAGGCCTTGTGTGGAATAAACAAAACGATACACTCAGCTGTGATACGCACAGGTTGGTTGAAGAATTCGGTGGCTCTCTCAATAAAAGAAGCTTATTGTCTACGACACATAAAATATTCGATCCGATCGGGTTCACTTGTCCCATAACGATACCGCCTAAACTACTGTTACAAGAAACGTGGGCGCTCAAGCTTAATTGGGATCAAGAATTGCCTCTTGAAATCCGAGATAGATATAATAAGTGGAAAGAAGAGTTACCACTGTTGAATCAGATTCAAATTCCGCGGGCATTGAACCTAGGACCAGGCGACATAACGTTACATACATTCTGCGACGCGAGTAAAAACGCGTATGCTTGCTGTGTTTTTCTAAGAAACGAATCTTCACAACAGACAACGGTTAATCTCGTGCAAGCAAAGAATAGAATAACACCGCTTAAAAACATTACTATTCCGAGGCTCGATATACTCTCCTGTCTCATAGGTGCCCGCCTAACACATGAAGTGAATCAGACCTTGCAAGTACCAAAGCATAAAATATTCTTTTGGTCTGATTCTACGACTGCACTTAGCTGGATATCTCGGCAAGACCAGTGGGGGGCCTATGTTTGGAACCGTGTGAACGAGATTCGAGACCTGACAGTAGGGAGCACGTGGCGACACATTCCAGGCACTCACAACCCAGCTGACCTTCCATCCCGAGGGGTGGGGGTAGAACAGTTCATAAAATCTAAATGGTGGGTCGGTCCTGAATGGCTGAATAGCGACATGTCCGCGTGGCCTACTAGCGAACAAAAAATCGACGAACAACAGATCAGTTCTGAAAGGCGTAAAACCATAAAGATTAACTTTACAACTGCAGAGGCCCTGGGTTCACAAATGTTAAACACTCGTTTCTCCAAGTTCAGAACCATGTTAAAAGTAGTTGCATGGATGAAAAGATTCATTCACAATTGCAAGAATCCAGCAACGAAAACAATAGGTGAACTTTGCGTGAAAGAGATTCAAGATGCGGAATTAATAATCATTCGGTTAATTCAGCTTGAATCCTTCAGTTCGGATCAATTAAAATCGATCAAGAGCATTCACGTAGAAACAACAGACACGGGCTTGCTGACTGTCAAATCCCGCCTGACAGCGCGTCATGATACGGACATGTTTAAATCACCCGCTATTCTTCCGAGTAAACATGCCATTGTTGAAAAGATTATTCTTGACGCGCATCACAATCTTTCTCACGCTGGTGTAAATATAACACTAAGCCAGCTAAGAGAGAAGTATTGGATATTGAGGGGCAGAAAGACAGTCAGCCGAGTGATATCTAGTTGTCAACGGTGTAGGCGGTTCACAGCCAAACCAATGAGTTCTAACCCTCCCGCTCTGCCCGCGGACAGGGTCAACGACGCAGCAGTATTCGAAGTAAGCGGCGTTGACTTGGCGGGCCCATTACACTTGAAGGGTGGGAGGAAAGCATGGATTGTTGTGTTCACGTGCGCTGTCTATCGCGCCGTACACCTTGAACTAGTAACTTCCCTAAGCACTGAGGCGTTCCTACAGGCACTCGAGCGGTTTATAAGTCGACGTGGATGTCCGAGGACGGTCTACTCAGACAACGCCACCAACTTCGTAGGCGCGAAAAACGTTTTAAACTTCGAAGAAGAAGTAGTTCGAGCGACCGTAATGCGAAAGATTGAGTGGAAATTCATTCCTCCATTGTCTCCCTGGTGGGGTGGATGGTGGGAGAGAATGATAAGAATCATAAAAAACCTTCTCAGAAGAATATTGGGGAAATCAGTCCTGCAATATGAAGAAATGATAACAACGTTATGCAACATTGAGGCTATAGTAAATTCACGCCCTTTGACCTACATGTCGGAAGATATCAATGATTTTCAAGCTTTAACGCCAGCCTTGTTTCTCAATGAGATACCAAGCAGTCAGATCATCGATACCGAATCAGTCAACCAAAAATCACTCTCGAAAAGATACAACTTCAAAATTAAACTATTGCAAGATTTAAAACAACGCTTCAGAAAAGAATATCTCTCGGAATTAATGCAGTTTACGGCCCAAAGGAACTTCCCAACAATCCAAGAGGGTGATCTAGTCTTTGTCAATAACGATAACAAAAGATTGCAGTGGCCCCTGGCTCGTGTGTTGGAAGTGTATCCTGGCAAAGACGGATTCTCAAGGGTGGCCAAAGTAAAAACCGAGAATGGGGAGTACGTTCGCCCCATTCAGAGGCTGCACCCAGTCGAGATCCGTGAGCGAGAAGAAGCAGGGACACTTGTCACAAGGAGTGGGAGGATTAGTCGCAAACCAGAGAGACTAAGCATCCCTCATTAAGATCCTCCTCCCTCCCCCTGTCTTTACTTCTCCACATTACATTTCTTCTTCCTTCTTCATTATCCCTGAGAGATTCTTGCCGATACCCGAAGTCTTGCGCCGCCAACATGCGAGGCCATGTCGCCCTCGCCATTTCCATGGGGGCTCTGCGAGGGGCCGTCTGACTGGGTGGCCAGTCTTCCGTTCGAGCACCCGGTCCACGACGACGATCTTCGAGACCAACATGCGAGGCCATGTCGCCCTCGCCATTTCCATGGGGGCTCTGCGAGGGGCCGTCTGACTGGGTGGCCAGTCTTCCGTTCGAGCACCCGGTCCACGACGACGACCTTCGGGGCACAAATGCGAGGTTTTTCTCCCTCGTACATCGCCCTCCCGCAGCAGACCACCACATCGAGGCCCGGCATCGTCTTTCGACGTCTACGCCCCCCCCCCCCCCCTCACTGAATCAGCATCGGAGCCGATTGAAGACACGTGTGCGCGAGTGTTTGTGCGTGTGAGCTCGAAAATGAGCAGTTAGACTCATTTCCGAGGTGGGAGTGTGTAAAATCCCCACAAACCCGCGTGTGTTTTTTGTACATAATTACTTCGTTGGCGTACGATCAGTGAACAATTACATATGTTTTCTTATTAATAATCAAACCTCAAGTCAAAGACACTATATAAAGACAATCGTAGTTTTAAGTATTTTTCCATTTACTTTTCTTATCTTTATTGTGTCATTTGTGTTGTATATATTACCGGCTACCCTCTCCGCCCGCCGAAACTAGTCGCCCTCTGATTGGCCAGTTTCTTCCAAACAATGTTTTGGCGGGCCGGGGTGGGTATATATAGAGCTAGCTATACAAGGGCTAGTTCAATGGTTCAGATATTCTTGCCATTCACACGTCATACTGTTGCTTCGGTTATGCCTGGCACTTGTGACTTTCTCACACAGTAGTTCGGTTATGCCTGCTACTTGTGACTCTCCTATTCTCGCAGTAGTTCGGCTATGCCTGCTACTTGCGTATCCTGCCTAATTTCTCATCTGTAAATAAACCACCCTGTTATTCAACCCACGTCACGATTCTCATTTTTCTACATACCAAAATTACCCACCTCACCTACCATACGAACTTCGAGTCTATGACCGTCTGGAGCTTCGAGTCTATGACCGTCTTGAACTTCGGGAACTTCGAGTCTATGACCGTCTGGAGCTTCGAGTCTATGACCGTCTGGAACTTCGGGAACATCCAGTCTATGACCGTCTTGACCTCCGAGCGTCTGTAGTCTATAGTTTCCCTTGGCGTCTCGACGCTTGACTGTTCCTAGCCTTCTCCAGCTCCGGCAGCTCATTGCCATCTTTCCACCCCCCCCCCCGCGAGCCCGCGTACACGGTCCACGTAGACGAGGGTGCTCGCAACAGGAAGCATGTTTCCTCCAAGCGTCGCGCGCAGGCCTCCGACCACCCACACCCACACCCACACATACACACATTCACTACGTCACAGGCTGACTACTTACTACACTTCAACGACAGGACACCGATAGAGGTGGCTTAGCGCTAAGACGCGAGACTCTAATTCGGGAGGTCGCCGGTTCGATTCCGGCCACCGGCAGTCCTGACTGAAGGTTTTTTCCGAGGTTTTCCTCAGTCGTAAAGGCAAATGCTGGGATTGAGTCCTACTAACAGCCCTCGGACATTCCTCCCCAGCTATCCAAACACCCTAATAAGTAATAACCTAGTTAGTCACCTGAAGAGGGGCACATCAGGTATAGTGGACCCAAAATTACTTTACACCTGCTTTCGTCACATCCGGGGCAGTCGTAGCCAACCAGCGAACCGCCCGAGACACATTCGGGCCAATACCGATCTGATCCGATCCGATCGATCGCTGATTGGCTACGAACCAGTCGCCTGTGACGAAAGCATGTGTAAGGTAGTCTTGGGACAACTATAAAGCTGGTGTGCACCCTATAACGGGTATTCCTACAAAAATTATTATTATTAACGACAGGACAGGGTGTCGAATCGGTTCGAACCCTAACACCCCAGATATACTTTCAGAACTGCTAAATGCCAAAGAGAAAACTGAACAGAAAGACATGAAGAACCGTAACCAAAACAATCTAAAACACAAAATTCCTGTTCGAACGGAACGGTTGATATGGAACCGCAACTGATGTATCATCAAAATCGTCAATAATCGGAGGTACTTATATGAGCACCATCATAGGTAATCTCTGGAAGAATTTGTTGTAAGGCCACTGTGCCCTACAATGACCTGTTATCTCAATAACATACTATCATATAATAAAAAGAAAAAAGAAACGCTACCAAAAGACAAACCTAAAAGGATATGACCAGTGGCTCACGAAATAACCTTGCTTGAACGAACGATCCTTCTGAATGCAAATAAGGATCTGGTAAATAACCATCCACCCGACCAAAGCCCCGCCCAGGATTAAATCCTGAGCGGGCCACTGAATATGCCACAAAATTATGTAGCAACAATCAGCATCGCATGTATGGAACTTATCCTTTATCATGTATGACCTCTGGGTCGGGGGAACCCTAGACTGGCGCCGATCAAACTTCGAATATTTCTTAGCTGCTATACTACAGTAGACGGCACTTCTAATCGGAACCAAACCGGAAGCGACTTTATGAGGTGGGTTGGGTTTGTCTACGCGGTTGTTTGAAAATAGTGTTCGTAAGGGCTACTTTTGTGCGCTGCACGTGGTCACGGCGGTCCGCGAAGGGTCGCGAGGGGTGAGGGGCACTACCCGACCAACCAATCAAGATACTTTCTTGAGCATATATTTGTTTGCAAAGCTGTGTTGTCGCATTTCCCTTATCAATTTGGGGGAGGGGGGGGGGGGGGGGGGGCGATGCATCGTAACGCACGCGTCTCTTCAAGGAAGGTAGGGTCAAGTAGGGTGGACCGGGCAACACTGAGGACCGTTTTCAAGTCGCGCGCGTTCTCCGTCTTCAGATGCGGATATCCAATGGGAAACGAGTGTCCATATGCACCCGAGTATGCTTTTGTAATGCATCCTATATGTCCGTGCCCAGGCCCACCTTACCCCATAGGCACACGAGGCCCGGGCCTAGGGCGGCACTTTCCAGGGGCGGCAAATTTATTGGAAATTTGTATGTTATCAACCATTGGGTTGATATTCAAGAAGTCAAAATCGTTAATATTTTACTTGTTTCGAACACAAAATGGCATAGCCAATGCAATATCTCAATTTCTCACCTGAGCGTTCACGAAAAATGACTTGTATATTTCTATGCCCTGTTTATGGTTGACGATGTCTAATTCGGATAAGAGAGTTGGGTGTAGTGTTTAGAAATGGCAGGTGGAATAATAAGCCGAATGGAGTTTTTGCCTGACCTTTCCTAGAATCTGGCTATTCATTTTGAAAAGTATTGTAGTGTTCTTTGTAGCAGCATGTGGAGACTTATTAGCCAAAACATGCTTTCATCTTGAGATGTTACAAATTAGTACAAAAGCGTTCAGTCCAACAAATTATTTCTGAGTCTGTGCCGCATCAAACCACAATGCACTATCCCGCAAGTAAATCTGTAAACAAAATGCTTCTCTGGCGTTTTGAAATCAGTCAAATTTTCTACTTCGTATGGGAAGGTTCAATTTTCTGCACTTTTGTAGTGATTATTCGTGTGCTAAACTGACGTATGCTACTAGGTAGGCGTGTGCAGTGTGCTATAAAATGTAAGTTTTTCTGTAACTCTTCATCACGTGTGTTAATGTGGCTTAATAGTATGACAGTGAGTGAAGTGAAGTACAATAAACTATATTAACAATTTTGTCACGTTCGTAATTGTAAAGTTCGATTAAGTGGAGCCCAGTATAAGAAACGCGCTAAAGGGAAACGAGAGACTAGTCGCCTTATCAATGTTGTCCATTGAATGTGAGCTAACAAAAACAAATATGCTTTGACACAGTCATTGAAGATTTGTCAGAAACAAATCCAGGATGAAACCTTTGTGAGATTGCAGGCTCGGCGATGGAGACTGGGGAGTGACAAATATATTTAGTATAAATAAATAAAAATGTGTTCTTATTGCCCATCCCCATCATCGTATACACAGTTTGTAATGGTGTTGTTGTTATTGTTGTCGTTGAGTTTTGAGGGGGGGGGGGGGGGGGGCGTCATTTGTATTCGGGCCTATGTGCAAAAGACATGTTAAGACGGCCCTGTCCGTGCCTATAAGCAACCACTATTAGACACTTGTTTGAACAAACGTTACCACTTTACATGATAATCATAGTAATCACGACACGTGAAAGAAAAGGCGAATGTGTAATCAAAGAGAACACAGGCGACAGTGAACTCTTTGTGCAGATGGTGCGGGGGCATGAATGAGCATAATATGTGGGCGGGATCACTGCCAGCCGTAGGCACAAGGTGCAATATATAGGACCCGCCTTGGTGTGGCGTAATGCATGCCATTTACCAGCACATTCAGTTACTACATTCAAGCTACTTATGTTATACTTGCATCTATGCGCCTTGTCGAGCTTTTGTTTATGGTACAATTTGCGAAAATTACACAAGTGTGTATAAAGTTACCTGAGTTATTAATTCATGTAACATTTTAACAGATTTTGAAAAACCCTACAAAAAAATAAGGGAAATAAATTAAAAAATTACGTATTTTATAAAGTAAAATTTTGTGAAATCCTTACCGAGGTACATGCCAAGAAAGAGTATAGCTTTACTATCAGAAACATTTAGTTAACCATTTGTGAATGGTGTGAGTTAAAACACCTCTCCATCTGTTCCTCTCTTATACCAATCTTTGCATTACCATTCAATTATGCATATCCTGAATCATCTCTCGCAGCGTTGCACGTACGTTGTCTGTCTCTACTATATAAACATTCCACTTGCCTTTCCATTATATTATTTAAGATTCATTCGTACCTCAAAATAATTATGTCAAACTAGACGTTCCTTCAGATTCATTAAAGTTTTGAAAAAAAACATGCAAAAAAGTCGATTTCGTCATCAGCATTCCTTCCTGCATCACACTTTATTGGATTACTTAATTTCCAACAAGCATATGAGAATTTGTCTGTGAGACATCTCAATAAGTTTGTTACGTCACTTATGACTGAGTGACTGTATACCGGACATATCTATATTCACTTTAAAGTAGCTTGACATTGGCATGTCACTGTAAATTATAAATGCTGTTGTTTGCCAAAATAAAATGTAGGTTAATGTTTTATATCTCAATAGCAATTTATGATATACTTAATATTTTATAATTTACAGTGGCAGTACCCAATGCACATGCATATTTAATTTTGTTCAAACTTCAAAGAAAAAACTTGCAGTAACAATCTCCACTCGTTTCCCACCCATACGCCATTGACGACGGTGATATTATTTTGAAACAACGACTAATCGAGACGAATCGTTGGTAATTGTTGATAGTTTAAGATGAATGTCGCCATGACCATGCAAGGGTATGACGTGATTCTAGTTGGAGCGCCGTCGGTAGCCGCAGTTTAGTTTTACCATGACAACCTTCGACCAAGTAATCGTAAACTCCTTGGAAAGCATTATAAACATTGTGGACAGTACAAAGTAGCATCCAGCAAGTTGGATGAAGGGATGCAATGGAGTAATAAATAGCTCGTAATCTTATGTAAACAGTAGTGACAGCAGCAAGGGCGTTGTACCCAGAATACACTTGGCAACGCTGCAAAGGTCAAGCCACAGGTCAACGCTCATTTATTACCAACTATGAAGCAACAAATCATCATCAAACACACTCACACACGTCGTGTGGTCCACAGAGACAAACACTCTCCTTCAAATAACAATTCCACAGCCTTCATGATAACATGCAAAATAAAAAGCTTTCAAATTTGTAACGTCTCATAAAAATTACAGCTTATCATACTTGAGGGGTCAAGCCACCAAGAAATCCACACTCTGCCTTATACAACACAACTTGTTTAAGAATTGAGTAATTATGAAGTCATGTCACAACTCGCAAGATACAACGATGAGGTCATTTTTGTATTAATATTCTAATAATGAATGAATGAATGAGGCTATAAAATAAAATATCTGTGGTCCTATTCTCACGACTATAGTACCTACCATGCCAGACCAGCGAGTTACCGCGGTCGATGAGGCGTTGGTCCGTGTGTTCCAGGTTCGAATCCTGGCTTGGACATTGATTGATGATATGTGGCGTTTGTTCGTATTCATAATCTTCCGCTCATCTAGGATTTAGATTAGCATCGTTGCCAAAATATTGCTGTAAGACGCAAAGCCAATTTATCAATCATCATCTTCAGCACGTTGATGTTTTAATGTATGAGTAGTTACTCAAACATCCTACGAGTAGCATAATATGTAGGTCTAGATCATCTGATAAAGTTGAAAGTTGATAGTCGACAGGAACACTGAGAGCGCACGATAATCTGACTCAAAGGTGGTGGGTTCGAATGCCGCATGCATACGCGAAAGATATTTTAGAAACCTATTTCATTCTCGCACGTAGGCTATTGGGTGCTTAGTATGGGGAGAGGGTTGAGATGACAGCACGAGTACGGTGGTTAAGTTTAATACAAAATCTGGTTTCACGATATCCCCCCCCCCTCTTCTTCACCGAGTCTACAACACCCACAGTTGATCTGATGATGCGAGACTCGCTTCGGCGTCGGACACTGGGTTCGTATGCGCCCCCGAATGTGTTGTGTTGTATACATCTACTGATAGAAATAAATGTTTATGAGGTCACTTGGCGTCCAGTGAGATCAACAGCTATGACAGTGTTTTAGTGTATATAAAAGTGAGGTTATGTACTAGGGCCTAGACCAAACCAAACCCACAAAGATAGTTTATTACCTGCACTGCACTGCACATAACCACAGCACATTTTATACACACGACATTGTTTGACAGTAATGTTATCCTACATAAAAGATCTATTCGGTCGGCTAAGTTCTACAGTTATAGGCCCACGTCGTCGCAATGAAAGTGACTTTTGGTTGGGTGAAATAGGCAGTGGCGGATCCAGGGGGGGGGGCGGTAGGGGCGATCGCCCCCCCCTTGATTCTTAAAAAGCTAATTTTTATATGAAATGAATATGTTCAATCACCAGAAATATCGATGTTTTGTTGCGATTATAGTTTCACAGTTCAACAGTTGTTCAATAAAGGCCAATTTAATTATCTAAAAGTGTATTTCTGAAAAGAATATCATAAACTCCCATATTTTACCTCCCTCCAAGGCCTATTTTAGTGCGCAACTGCAAATAAAACATATTGTAATATACCATCTCTAAAGCCATTAAAACACGTTTTTAAAAAAATGCCTTAGAAAATTTTTCCCTGCGGGGCTAAACTGGGGGGCCGCGCCCCCCAGACCCCCCGGCGCTGCGCCACCTAAGTCGCCCCCCCCTTGGAGAGGTCCTGGATCCGCCCCTGGAAATAGGACTACAGCCCAGTAGGGCCTACACATAGAATATGCACTAGGGACTACATGGTCAATTAGGCTATGAGTTGTTTTAATAAAACATTTAAACATACCGACACTCGCTAACGTTGCTCGTAAGTCGTGAAGTTTTCTGTTTCTTGAACAACTGAGTCCATTTTGACTAGTTAATTAGTATACTTTGTTGGCACTCACGACTTACACCCACTTGTTTACTTGTAAGACACTTAGGCAGGGCCGTTCAAATATGGTGAGGTGTTAATTCCAAGTAATTAATAAATAGGCGGAGATGTTTATAACCGCCTAAATTGACAGCTAGAACCTGCACTGCAACAGCTGAACAGTGGAGGCGCCGAGGCGCTTCTTTTCGACCAGTGGGAGCGGCCATATCCGCAACTAATTTTCGAACATATTCATATTTTGGCAAAAGGTGCGCTTGATCTCCGCCTTGCGGATGGCTCGTCGGTCGACGAACCTCCGCTAGGCGGAGATCAAGTAGACCGTGCAATCAAAGGTGTCACAATCAAGCAGGCTGTGAATAGGACATGAAATTCGAACATTTTAGGCAAGAGATTTGCCAAGGCAGGAGACTAGTAATAATCACGTTACAAGTTTACATTGAAGTGTAAATAATCATGGAGAATTCTGAGCCTGAGGTGGATTTTAACTTTCAGCAAGTACTGAAAAGTATCCGAGCAATTGAATTAAAAAACATACTGGCAAAACAAGAGTTAAACAAGGCGAAGGCAAACTTGGAAGAACTTTCAAAGGAACGTGACGCAGGTAGGCCACTTACATTTGGAATAAGTAAATAGTGTGTATACTGTGTAGGTACATTCTTAGAAAGACACACATTTTGTAGGCGTAGGTCAAGCCGAGTGACCTTTTTAGGAGGGTTTGTATGTTATGTAACTTTCAAAACAGCGCCAGTAAATTTTTAACCGGATGAAAGACTGTGAATACTTGAATGTGACCAATATGAATGTGACACTGACGGCAAGGGGAGGCAAATTACGTGTAAATGCAGTAGAAGACTAGGAATATTTTATAATTTTTTTAAAGCGACTCTCCACTCGAGGCCAAAATAACATTTATCTATTTAAAAAAAACACTTCAACCACTGATTCAACTAATTTGATGCATGGTCTTCTTCTGCTACAAGTTTTCGTGGTTCCTACAATAATGTTTAGCATGATTACGTTTTCAGCATTGGCGAAGTGTGAAGCTGAAGATTTCAAAACCAGCCAATATAAGAAAGAGATCAGTCTTTTCGATGAAAAGATTCCACGCAAAAATGCTTCTGTCGAAGAGCTTACCAAGAAGATAGAAGACAACCAAGTGCAAACTGAGGATTGCAAGTGGAGGCAAACTAAGGCAAAGCTGGTACTGGAGAGCGAGCGAGTTCGTCGTCAGATGCATCAACGAATCATGGACAAACGCATTGAAGAGGATGCACCAAAGACGGAGCCGGAGCTCGAAGGCAAGACCGGAAGCCAGACTTCGGCAGCCGGGGCTGAGCGCGCTCTAAAGAAGGAGGAGCTTAAGAAACGTAAAGAATTCCTCCAGATGGAAATATCGAAGATGGAAAATATTATGAAAGAAAAGAAGAAATTGATGTCGGATATCAGTAGCGAAGCCTCCATTCTCAAGGTAG
Organism: Isoperla grammatica; assembly: GCA_945910005.1. Lineage (NCBI taxonomy): Eukaryota > Metazoa > Arthropoda > Insecta > Plecoptera > Perlodidae > Isoperla > Isoperla grammatica. Next base: position 15,429,609 of record OX246737.1, read on the forward strand.
GTTCGGCATGCTGTGATGGGAGGGTCTAAAGGGTGAGGAGGACTTGCATGTTTAGGGCCATAATAATTTGCTAGTATTTCCATTCTGCAATCTGCAACCACCTTTACTTTAATAAGAGCCGTGTCTTATCCTCCAGATGAAATTGTATATTACTTTTAAGAATTTGAGTCAGCGTAAATAGTAAATAAAAACGTACAAGATGTATTTTAATCTTGATGGGGATTATTGGGTGGGGAGGGGGGGGGGTAAAAATAAGTAAAACGGCGCATTAATTATTTTAATTCGAAGATAAATCAACCATATGATTTATTTTAGATTAAACTAGGAGTGGAATTGTAGATTGCATACATATAAATCTGTGGTCCTGGATTTTACACGCCGTACGAACCCAAAACCGAATTCTCACTGAAATGTGTAATTCGAATGTTTTATTCCAGAGACGAAACAGCGCGGTGCTGCTGCGCCTGCGTCGTAAGTTTCAAGATTCTGAGGAGCAGAGACGCAAACTTACAGCTAGTCTCGAAGAACTCCGAGAGATGGCGAGACGTGCTCGACTGCCGTTCTGAGCGCGAGATTCAAAATATGAAACGTTCGGCGCATCTAACTACCATCGCTGTGTTGTAAGGACGCTGGGGTTTTGATTGCGTTCATATTGGTGTCAATAATAGGATAACATGACGTGTTTAACTTAATAATATTTAATATAAATAGTTAAGAAGATTAAAGTGAGATTTTTCAATGTCTGTGTGTGCTTTTATTACAACATTTTCTTCATGTATTCCAATTAGATTACAGTAATATTTGAAGTGTTTTAAAATAACATTTTAATAAAAAATACAATTAATTAGTAAGCTTCCTTTGGGCATTATGAATAACGTACTGGATTAGTGAATTACGTCTTGTATTTCCCCCTCCTAAAATTGTTTGCGTTCATGATTGATATTTGGGCTTAACGTCTTATATTTTTGCAACTTGGCTAATCAAGACGATGAGTGGGTGATAATGAAGATGAAATTGGGGGCTCTTTGGAGGAAAGGGGCAAGTAGGAGGGCGCGTGAGGAAAGGGGAAAGGGGAGGAAAGGGGATTGGGGTGTGGACTGAACTTCGTCTGACTTCTCCTCCTTAACCAGTCCGGCTAGGGTGACCCTACCAGAAGCAATTAGTTATCTGTGCCAGAAGCATACGCTTCTGCCGGCATAGCTCTCGGGATCAACAAAGCACGCAAACCTGCCCACCACGATAAGGTAGCAGTCCCTGAGCAGGGTTTGCGTTCATGACAACAAAATAATTCTATTCTTGTAGTCACTAGTATAAGAATACATCATGAACTCCCACGTCAACAACAATATAGTATAAACATTAAAGCATTGTCGCTTCTTGCTGGGTAACTATCAAGTCCATCATTTCAAAGTTTGTCAAAATCCTTCAATGTGTAAATCTCTAGAAAAATGAGTCCGTGGAGCAAAACCTTTTCGGCTAGAAACACTAGGCTGAAAAAATGTGCTACAGTGCAGCGGGAAAATTTTGTGTGGCCATTTTGATAATTTTGTTGTTGGTGAGTGAATCAGTCATAACCAGTAACGTCCTAGGTCAATCTTGTAGTGGTGTTCATTTATTTACATAAAGGGTTCATTCAGGGACCTATTGTGATGCCGGCACGAGAAATATGACCGTAGCCAGGATATTTTTAGAGAGGGGGGGGGGGGGGATAAACTCCCAGTTGCCCCGCAGGGAATATCTGACCGATTTTGAGACGTTAAAATGGGTCATGGTGAATTCGAACACATTATATTTGTGTTGGTTAAGGAACAAATGTTTGAAAACTTTCATATAGCCATAGCGAAAGAATTATAATTACGTATTATGTGAATTTGAAATTGGGATCTGCCATATTTGGACCTAAAATATTTATTGAGCACATGTTTGAAAAATATTTGGAAAAACAGATGGAATGAAATACGTACAAATCGTTAACCGTTGCTCGATTTTTTGAACCAATTACATTATTTAATATTTGTTTACACATAGAAGTTAAAACGGAAGCATGACGTGACATCGATAAAGAAACGTGGGCCTAGTTTTAATGTATATTTCCGACTATTCCAGGTAATAGGATTCATTTTCCTTCTCGGTGGCGTATTTCCTATGCGCGATCATGTTTCTACAAACTACTGGGAACTCTCAAAGAAAACTCTTGGTAATGTCCAAACGTTCTCCTGGATAACTGGGTTATTGGCATTGATTGTGTGTGTCCTGTCAGTGGGAGGCATCTGTCTTATGCTGTTGTGGACGGAGAGCAAGTGTCTCTTCTATTGGGTGAGTATGCTGAGCAATGCACTAGATGTGTAAAGTAAAATAGACCAAGCGGGTACGGCGGGGGGTCTTGAAGGGCGTGACTCCCCTAGTTTTGCATTGCAGAGATTTTTTAGGTTGTTTTGTTACGTCTCTTAAAATACATTACTTTCGAAGGGGGGTCAAGGATTGAGGACCCGTGCTAAAATATAACTTTTGTGATGGAAAAAACAAAAATTGAAATATTTTACTTTAAAACGAATATTTAATGAGCAAATATAAATACATAGTACAATAAAACGCACCACATGATTCGTCAACATGCATAAAATGTATACAAATTAGTGCCGCTATGGCATACTGTCGGTATTTTTCGTAACAGTACGGATACCGGCACATACCGCCCCATTTTAACATCCGCTGTTAGTGCGCGTAACACGATATCTGGCGGTTCCTTATTTGGGTCTTTTAAAGTAAGTTGTTGATTTTTTTTTATCAACCAGCTTGGTTCATATCGTCCACCCTTTCATTGAATAATTTTTGTGAAGTATTGGGAATAAGTAAATGAGCGTTACTTTTTAAGGTCTGTGTTGGAGCTTTAGCGAGAATGGATTATTTTTGGATTGCAAACAATGAACAATTGCAAAATATATAATTTACTAATTGAAACAATGTATAGCGCACTCTAATGTTTTTTCATTATTTCAGCTCGCTTTCATGGTAATTATGGCTATTATCTTCGACATTGTTCTCATAGTTGAAGTGGAAAAAGTAAAAGGTGCACTTGCCAATTTTCTATCAGAACATCTGCCACAGTATGGGAAAGTGGCTGACTCCACTGAGATCGTAGACTTCTTTCAACGGGAGGTAACACCATTGAGTTTATTAGTGTAGGGTAGGTAGATTACAAACGGCCATTGGCGACTGTCTACCCATAAATCGCCCGTGTACGCTAGTAGTACTGGCGGCAGCCGCTGTATGCCGCCACATCAGCGCGGCCTAATCAATGGGTACGTGTGGCGGCACCTAGCGGCTCCCCCCAGTACTACTAGCGTACACGGGCGATTTATGGGTAATCACCAATGGCCGTTGGGCATCTACCCTACACTAATAAACTCAATGGTAACACAATACACACAAATTTAATACCTTCAAGTACTTGAAAAAGGAGATCTTAACTTTAGATTTACACTTATTATATTCTTATAAATAAATACATTGAATATAGGGGCATGAGTGGAAATGGGCTGTCGCGACGGGTTGGCCTGTTTCTAAGAAGTGTTGGAACTCCAGCGGACGATGGCTCTACGTCACAATCCTCTGCCGGGCAGGGAGGTGGCTAACGACGGTTGACGTCGTTAAAACGTTAGGCCTACGTCGTCACGTCGACATTGAGACGTAAACAATCGAGCTCGAAAACTAGAGCTGTGACAAAAGTGAAGATACGGCCATTCATTACATAAATTATCGATCTGTTCATTAGTAAGGCCTATCAAATCTAAAATTATATTCTCCTAAACAAATATACAGGTACTAAAAAGTAAAAATACCCTAATCTGTTAAAAAATTGAAATGACGTTTATAGGTTGTGGCTTGTCAAAATGTTTCTTTATTCATTAAATGTGTATTCTATTCATAACACATCACTCAGTAAAATCTAAAACTTATGTAACAGAGAGTAATGAAATAAGTTATAATATGACTGGCACCCTACGACTAAACACCTAGTCTACCTTATTAGGAAAATTGATTGATTTTAAACAATTCCAAACAGTGATACTTACTATTCATTATATTCTAAATCCTATTCAGTTACACAACGTTTAACAAAACGACAGGTCCGATTTTGACGAAACCTTCACTCATTTCCTTCTAATCTCTGGAGTGTCATGGGCGTTGTACAGTCAACCGTGATCTGAGCAGTGAACACAAACTGTCGAAACAAATTTCATTTCAATACAGCTATCGGTTTCTATGGTAAATTTGACAACAATATAATCTGTATGGTATGCGACAGAATTTGAAAAGAATCATTGTAGTTAAAATGTAAATCCATTATTACATAATAATTATATTACTGTCTTTAAAGTTCTTTCACGCGAGCACAGCAAAAAATGTTGTTATTACTTATGTTGTAACTACTTCCAGTTCCACTGTTGTGGCTCGAATGGGCCCCAAGATTACATCGCTCTCAATCAAAGCATCCCTAAAAGTTGTTGTGAGTCTCCGAAAACAAAGGATGATAGCGACGAGAAGGACGACGATGACGATAAATTCCCATTCGGAGAGATCTCGTACGAAGACATTAAACGCGATAAACGCGACGCCAATACTATCAACGAATCTAAACGAAAGCGTAGTGTCCCCGAAACCTACCCGACATTCGAGGAAAAGGGACATGGCGATGGGAGTTTTGACTTGAACTTACCTACGAGGATCAAGTTCAATCTTCCTAAGAAGAATATAAGTGAGCCTTGGCCATGGGATGGGGAATACCCGTCTCCGGATAATGGTGGAAGACGCTGCCAAGGATGTGCGACGCATTTTCTAGACGAATACAGAACATATTTCATTTTGTTTTATATCCTGATCGTGGCTAAGGTAGGTAAAAATATAGGCAAGGTATTCTAGAATCTAGACAAGTGCTTCACTAAGCTTCAGGCGCGGACACTGTGACGGTTCCTATTCTTTAATTTTGTTATATCTCAGTGGGTTCTTTTGCAGCTAGCAATATTTGTGAGTGTCTGCGTATTCACGTTGTGCAGTCTACCAGACGACTTGATATATGCCTACTAGCGATTTACAACATATTGTGTTTACATCCGTGCGTGAAGTATTTCTTCACAATGTTGCTGGTGAGAGAATAACATCTCAAGTGTTGCGATTTCGCTTGGGAAAGGTGTGTGTTTTTTGTGTATGGTAATAAAGAATTCATTAATTCATTAATTTATTTTTTCATTTTCATTAATTCATTAATTCATTCATTTATCCATCTTCATTAATTAATTAATTAATTAATTAATTATTGCATTCATTCATTTATTCATTCATTAGACCGATTATTCGTAAAGGTTTATCTTCGTAGATGGGTCGTGGGATGGTAGTGGGTTGTTGTAGATACTGCTGCAGATAGCGGTGGGTTATCGTATCATGGATTTGTTGTAGATACTGCTGCAGATAGCAGTGGGTTATTGTATCATGGATTTGTGTGCTCGCTGTTGTAGATACTGCTGCAGATAGCGGTGGGCGTGTCGCCATGCTGGGTGTTAATAAAAAACAAATTCGAGCAACTGGGGGAAAGACCTTCAGATGAAGATGAAACCTGCATGGACACAAAATAACATTGCAATCAAGCTGGGGAAATACTGTTTTAGATTCGCTTATCGACTTTGTACATTATCATTAGTTACGATTTTAGATTAATTTTGTGCTGTTACATAACTAAGAAAACGTGTAGGGAATATAACATTATAATCTTCATGGTGTCACTACTTATTTACCATACATCACATTCAAAATAATGTTACAATGCTGGGACACGATATGCAGAGATGCCCGCTAGTTAAAATGGGAACCCTGCATGGTTGATGTGGAATTTGTGTATAAATGTTATTTTCTATAAGCAGTAACTGCTTATAGCTCCTTTGAAAGCCTTGGAAACTGTTTCTAAGGCTTTCAAAGGAGCTGCTACTTCCTACGACAAAAGGATCCATCTCTCTGAAACACAGCCAACCTGCCCGTTGCAAATCCAAGGTTGCTCAAGCCAGCGACACACAGGAATCGTGCTGAAAACAAATTATAAAAACTTATTTCCTGAGGTTACTTTAATCACAGTGTGTTCTTTAAGTTTTATTCTTCCAAAACATTTTCAGAAACATAGAAAACACTCCAAACAATTCTGAAGCAACCGTGTATAAGGGCTCCGTACGTCGGTGCACGGTTCAGAAAATAGTTTTCGATTTCACATATGAGATTCGAATCACGTGATGGCACCAATACTGGAAACACTTTATCCGTGTGTGGCAGCAAAGACATTTATATTTTCAAAACTTATTTTCAAAACATATTTAAAGTAGCGTGTTAGAGACGCATAGCGAAATTGGGACAATGCAGATCTTTGTACAGAAATGATTTTAAGTATGAAATAAGCAGAAGTGTGCGGTTTATACACCGAACACCTCAAAAGTAATGGAAAAATTATAAGAAATAACTGCTTTACAAATCATTAATTCACGTACTAATCATCCAATTGATTTTCAAAATTAAAACTAGATAATTTTTTTGGGGGAATCATCTGAATGATCTTATTCTTACTGGTTCTGGTTAACCACTTCCAGAAATAAGTTATCTATATTAAAAGGTGTTTCCAAATAAATAAAATACAGCCGAGTAATAATATTGGCAACGCCGCAAAACACGCAGGCGCAATGTTAGTTGCAAAGAGCTTAAAACAAAAGTAATGTGTTGCATTATTTATCAGTCAATCGCGCGTGGCTACGAGACAGCCAATGAGGACGCGAGACTAGACGTGAAGTGAATCGACCAACGTGTTTGGTCCCATGACGCAACGCATACTAACCCGACGACTTATTTCAATACATTACGTGGTAATTATTATTAATTAAGCGTGGTGTGAGGTAGGGTTTACAAGGTGGTCATCTTGTGACGTATTAGAGCTCTGAAGCCAACCATCGCCTTGCAACGCAGCACTCTAATTCATATTGAAAGTTTAAGGCATTACAAAGGCACGAATTAAATTTAATAATCACTAACTATACCAAAATAAATCAATTTTCTTTCAAAAACACGTCTAAATCGAACATTCAATACACCCTCCCCTTTCCTCCAAACACCCGCCCGAGTACGTCGGGTCGTTTTTTTTTTAGTTGTGGAGTACGTCGTAAATAATCATTTTTATTACTAGCCACGTTTTGTGTGTTTCTAAGAGTAAACCTGTTTTTAATCTGTATTAATTTTTAAACTCAAATAATCAAATAACAAAATAAAAATGGTGGCTACCCGCATACTTTTAAAGCTCGTGAAAAGCATCAATACAGGATTTATTTATTAACAAATGTAGACTTGTAAATATGTATTTGAGAATTTGAAGATCTTGTTTTGTATTTTCTTCTATAATATCTTTTTATCTTTATCATGTTGTTGAATTTTTTCCTTGTGTGGCATGTTGTGTTGTAGACAATGCAAGTTCAACGAGCCTCTGCTATCGGATTTACACTAACCCAACCAGAATGCATTATCATATCTTTTGCACTTCTGCCTTTTTGGCAAGTCATGCTTTTAACCTTGCGCATAATTTCCAACATCGAGATAAACTACTGTCGCTTTGAGTTACGCGTCGATTACTCGAATCACATATCGACACAATCAAAATGTGTAAAATTAAACAGAATAACTGGTTCTTTGATTCTAAAGTCTCACGTTTGGTGTTCAAGATAACAATTTGGTTCCACATCCACTCAACGACTTCATTTGCTGGCATGGTAAACATTGATAGCCCGCCAACTCGGGTGGTCTGGAACATGTTCTTATAATTAAGAGAAGACTAGAATCATGTCGATGCTTAGTGGATATGTGACCACTCCTTGTTTGAGTCGTGTACGTGCGTGCATCATTTGCGATCACCCACCTGCCCGGCGACGCAGGGGGTATCCACTGTGATCCACGTTGTGGATGAGCGAGTGCTGTATTTTTTACAAAATAGAGCGCAAGTTTAGTCTACACGTATTTATATTTTATAGTATACCTTCAACTGAAGCAATATATTTAATTATTAATAATTAGTATTGTATGTAGCCCGACGTCATATGATCATAGTTGGAGTTGCCGCCATATTGTATTTATTAGTTAGGATATGCCAAAATTGTAAACAGCAATGATATGTTTTGCTGGTAAAGTCGTATTTTTTAACAATTGAAAAATTGTTTCTTTTTTAAAGTTAAATCTCATATTATTTATAATTTAGGTAAGTTGCTCCTCTTCCCGAAAAATCCAAATAAGTAACTTGGTGGGTAACTTTTAATGGTTTAAGTATTTTTTCAGTAGCATAATATACAAATGTCAAAGAACGTAAATTTAAGAAAAATAAATGAGATATAAGAAAAAGTATATATTTATGAATTTTTTAAAAATGAAATGTATGAAAAGAAAAACTTAATATTACAATAAAACCATGTTGATCAAAAATTTAAGAAAGCGGATTATAACTTATAAACAATTAACGAAATGGGAGGCAGAAAGTTACACAGATTTAAACTGATATTCATTGGCCATGTAATAACAAACCATTGGTCTATAATAAAGCACCATACAATGAAAATAAATTATGGCATGCTATGTAACATCCAATGGTGCAAGAATATAGACCCCCCCCCCCCCCCCCCCTAAATATATGAATGCCATAGAAGTGTAAAATTAGTGTAAGGTATCGCATTGAAACTGATAGAGGTGGCTCAGCCGTAAGAAGCAATACTCTGATTTGGGAGGTTACCAGTTCGATTCTGCACACAGGCAATATGATCGACACTAAAAACTAAAAAAAGACTGAATGCATTCTGGTGGCAACAAAATGAACTATTCACATGTGATGTTCAGCTGCCAACGTGTTTCGCAAGTTGTTAGTTCACAAGCTTTGCTGTTTTCAACATTATTTTGGTGTTATTAAATAAATAAAAAAATAAAAAATAAATTCACATTTAGAGTCTACCCACTCAGTAACTAAACTGATTTGCAGTGGGGGACTTTAATTTTAAAGTGACTAGACCAACCCTGTAGGCTTCCAACACCATCGACGAGTGAGCGATAACCAATCAAAGATCGATATTTCAAATACGAAACATATGAATCAGTGATTGGACAGTGCGAACACCTGCGGACAAATGCCAGAATTAACAAGGCCGATTTAGAACAACTTTGAATTTATTGAGTGCTTCGTTGCTAGTACGGCTCCAAAGTCACTGTTTACTTATTCCTAAGCCAAGAAGTAATGGAATTAAATCCACATTAGAAGTTAAAAAACTTCTGCTTGAAGCGGGATTTGAACCCGGGACCTTCTGCATTGGAAGCAGGGATGCTAACCACTGGACCAACAACTTGCATCACCAAACCAATGAGGACATACACATTGGGGAAACTAAAAGTCCTCTGTAAGTTAGGATCAAAGAACACCAAATCAATGTCAAGAACAAAATGGTTGTCAATTCACAACTTGTGGAACATGTTTATACTCAATGCCACACCCTGTTTGAACGTCCACTCGCTCCTTGACGAGGGAGGAGATTAACTGGATACGAGGAGGCAGCCACTATGGTACGTAGCGGTTCCAAAATTATCAGCAGCAAAGGTGTATGAGCATGCATTAGACACGTGCGTACCAACCTCGGTGAGCCAGCTGATCGCGGACGTCAACACGAGAATGCAGGTTGATACGACTGATAATGATGCAACCTCCCTCAGTCGTACTTAGGACGACAGCGGAGAGAGGCTGTGGATATGTTGTACAGACGTGATTGTACATATGGGTTTTTAGCAGTGTAAGTGCTACACTGTTTTTATCTAGGTACTTAATTCTAGTTTACAAGAATTTTCTTTATAGTTTATACATTTATTTTAAAGGACGTAAATGTGTAATCGATGTTTGATTGCAAAAAAAAGTAAAATGGCTGTATAGCTGTATTTAAATCCTGAATGAATAAACAAATAAAAAACTCAAGGTTGACATTTATTTACCACGCAATACAATACATACACTCTAATTTAAGACTTTAAGCAAATAATTAATAAATCACATTGGATGACAAGCAGCAATGACAGATTGAATGCTGCGTGAATACCTTAGTGGCACACACATATTCGAGCTTTGCATTAAGTGAGTGAGCTTCACTAAGAGTGTTCGATACACAAAGCTCAAAAAGCGTGGCAGTTTAATGTTTTTTGTTTGTATCTACTTTCAAAATATTGGGAGTATGCAGGTCTAGACATAACAAAGGTACAGTACCTGTACAGATAATCTTCAAAAAAAGGATAAGAAATGTAACATTTGGATGAAATGAGATAATTTGGGATACACACTATTGAAATTATCTCATTTTATCCACAGTCTGCAAGCTCATTTCCTATAAAATATTTAGATTTTTACAATACCATATATAGACCAGTATAATCCCAAAAATTTGATATTGATTGTCATTTTGAAGTACGTATCACGGTTTTCATGCTAAGGTATTTGAGTTGAACACTCATAGACGTAAGACAAGTTCGATTTGAATGCAACAATGAATAACAACTCAACATGTTTTGCTTTAAACCTACTCAGTCAACTGTACAATATTTAATTTAGAAGAGTGCTGAGGCCTGGCCGCAGGTAGTAGTAAAACTAAAAAGTATACATAATAGTCAATAAGTGGCTCTAAGTAGTGTGGGGATGTGTAAGAGTTCAGGTGAGTAAGATTGTAAATAAATTTATATTAAAACTGGAATAGAATTTAATAAAATTTTGAAATTGAATTGTCGAATAGATGTTTCTACTATAATAGGCTAATTTAAATTAGGTGGTGCTCACACCTGATGCAAGGTAGCTGCGATATGGGACGTTAAAGCGGCGAGTAAGAGATTGGCGCGATAGGGAAGGAACGTGTTTTGAGTGAATAAAGGCACACTTACCTAATAAAAATTAAAAAGTGTTCTTATTTAAACGGGAAATAAGGAAGTTGTAACACATGATAGTTTTTAAAAGTAGAAGACGAGTTGCTGTAGAATCAGGCACAAATGTTTGTAGTGTAATTTGGGTGCAACATTTATATCAATGGACACTGAGTAATCCTAGATATGTAGGCCTACACTACACATTTCTTGTGAAGCTAGTCTTCACCTCAAATTGCTGAAACTGGCAGACAAAATGTTGCACATAATGATGAAACAAACATAGAACATTATAAGAATTTCAGGTCAATAAAAATACTTGAATTGATTGGTACAGCAGGATAGTATTACTGTAGGCTACTTACATGTATCTCTCTAAATGCACTGCAAAGTGCAAATCAAATTAATTGGAAAGTGAGAAACTGTGATACATACGTGAATGATTATGAAGTATTACTAGTGTAGCCTCTTGGGTAGGGAAGGAAACGTGAGAATTCTGTTACAAAAACAGCATAAACTACAGTACATTTAAGAAACAAGTTTATGAGAAACAATCTTAAAATTCAATGAACAAGGTAGTAGGTACAGTAATGGTACTGTAGTAGGTAGGTTGTAGGTAGGTAGGGCCTACTATATAACGATAAAGATGATAATGTTGATCTCTTGCCTGTACTAGTGCCCACACGCAATGCCCACCTATAGCACCGGATACCCAAAGACTAGACCTCGAGACAAAACATGCCCTTTCGGTAAAACAATGAGTAAGAGAGCAAGATGGTCTTTGCTGATCTATTAAGAGTAAAACTGAACTGAACTAACTAAACCAGTAATGCACGTATCATTAATTATATATACATAGGCCTACATTACTGCCAGGGCAATACAGCCGTTATGGGAGACCGTATGACAGCAGCGCTGTGAGCATTCCTGTTCACACAAATGTCAGTATGCCCCTCACTTGACGCATACAATTATGATGTTGTGTAAATACAGATGGCTGTGGGACGGCTTAACCTTACCCCCGTGCGAAGAGTGTGGTAGACTGTGTTATTCCATCAACCATTGTACTAGGTTTCACTTGTTTTTTGGATTCTTCAGCTGATTTTTATGTTAATTACATAACACTCATTAATAATTAAGTTTTAAGTGCTTAAGTATGTCAATAAAAAAAATTACTGCAAATTATATACTAGGCAATAGGCATGTAAGATTTGGAGCACTTAACTGAAGCTGGGCTAGATATAATAGGCAAACTGAACGTCATCGCTCACAGCGTACTCTACCTGTCATACGGTCTCCCATAAAACAAACAATTCTCATACATATCAAGATCTAGCTTTTAGTCGCCTTGCGCATCTGTTGGGGATGTGTTGACTTGGTTCACAATTAGCAGTGACCGTGGAATGTCGTTTTTGCAATTCGTCGCACTCTTTTCCGACGCTCCGGACTTTCTTCTGTTTTCTTCTGGACGTGCATGGTAGGTGCGCATCGGACTGAACGTCTGAGACTCGGACTGCGGCGAAGATAAGGATGAGGTCGATGGCGCATAGTTCGTGCCGTCGTGGTCACGTTTATGTTTACGTTTGTTCTTATATTTGTACTTGTATTTATACTTGTACTTGTACGATGGTGACTTGGGAGGAAGTGTGGACGCGATCTCGTGAGCACTGTTGGTGAGCATGGGCAGAATGTGCTCGGTGTGGACCCTCGATTCGCTGTAATCGTCGTATTGCATTTCCATTTCACTGTTGGTAACCGCACAATCGCGTGTGATGAATTTGACATGAGGTAGCTTCGTTGAATCGATTACACTGGTTGGCTGTTTGCAGAATCCTTTGTCCCTATTAAACTTGTCCATGGAAGCAAAGTGAGCCCAGGTTGACGTTACAAGCTCGCCGTCTTCAGGCCCCTTTCCTAATGCCGGGTATTTGATATCCTGAAACCACGAGAATAATGAGTTTTTCAGTGGGAAAGGGATTTTTAATTTTTATAGCTGAAAATTGTGACTTCTTTAAAACAAATTGTTGGCTACTCATGATCAAGGTAGGCCTAGGCCTATTCATTTAGCTAACTGATGACAATAAAACATAAATATTGGCTTGTTTCTAAATAAGTATACTGAATTGGTAAGGTATTGGCATAAAATTAGGCTCAATTTTATAGTTCAATCACAATGTGTGATTCCTGGCTTATTCATCACATGCAGAATTTTTTTCTTTGATTTCTAGGTACAACTGGAAAAAAGGTGAATTACTCAAAAACTGAAAATCTCTGCCTTCTATATTAGACACAGTGCCTAGAAGACCTGCGTGGAGTGAGACTAGAGACTAAGTGGAGGAGTCCCAATTTTAATGGCCTGTGTCCTAGGACGATTGTTGGCAAGACTCACTTTTGTCCCACTTTTTCACAAATAAATACGGTTTACTGAACATTAGATTTTTGTTACTGACATTTCAAATTCAAACATCTAGGGCCTACCACCTCCTACCACCATCTTTAATAACAAAATGTAGTGATTTTTTATCGGCAAGAGTTCACTAGAGTTTCAAATACTCGAGATGCTTTCAAAGCGAGTACTAGTTCAATATTTTCAAAACCATAACTCTATTTTTAAAGGCCGATAATTTGTTTATGGCTGCAGGTCTGAATATTCTTTGACTATGAGTATCAACACGGATATTCTTTGACAGTGAGTTTGAACACGGATACTCCACCCTGTCAGCATATTTTGCCATAGCATATATTGCCATTTTGCAGATATAATGTAATGGCAGATGCACATCACCATAATGTACTAAAGCAAGCGGTGAAATTTGACCCTAGATCTAGTAGTACCAGTACCAGCTATAAGAGAACGCTCAGCAGTCAATATCAAAGTTTATATCTAATTTTCTGTTGTTTTAGGTTTCATTGGAATGAAATGCAGAAAACTTCCAAATTTGCTATGTATTTGTTCTACCTTTTTTTGCTGGGACCCTCCCTAGCCAGCCACTGCTTCCTTCGGGTCTAAACAAACCACGACGTACCGTACATGATTATGTAAGCTCAAGTAGGCCTATATTTACTGACGAGCAGCCAATGCAACGTAATTGTAACACAAATGTAGTGCGCTTCATTCTTAAAAGAGCACGAGTTTAGCAACGCTTCTTTTTTAATTGCTGATAGCGAAAAAATAGTGTCGCTACCTACTTTTCTAAGCAATTTAGCTAAACTAGACGTAGCGGAAGCATGCTTCTTTTTAAAAGTAGATTGTGTTGCAGTGATCACGGTCACGGGCTCTAAATCTCTAAGTGGAATTTTGTTGAGCATTGAATCGAGAGCCATCTAAATGATATTTGAATGTTTCTCTCCATATCCCTGAGTGACTCAATCACTGACTTTAATGTCACTCCAATCGGAAATACTTTTATTTCAGACGTAGTTTTAGAAACAATATTTGAAGCCAGTTTAAGAAACAACCGAAATGGTTTCGGATATGGTTGCTAATCAGAATGTATACGGCGAAATAAAAATAGTTACAGAAGAGAGGTCCAGAGCTACCAGTGTAAAATGCCATCAGTTAGCAATACATCTTACTTTGTATTTTTGTATCAAATTTGCCCACTTCTTTGACAGCTGTTTTGTGACAAGCTCTGGAGTCTCGAATCCCATTTCCTCAGCAACTCTCCTGGAAAAAGGAAACTTTTTTAGAGCAGGCCACAGTGGACGAGAAAACAATGGCACATTACATAGCTAAAACCTAAAACAGTTTATTCAGCCATGTTTATATAATCGTACATTTGGTAAATTACAGATTGAGTCCGCATAGTCAAGTACTTTCTGAGACTGGAATTTGGTGAAAAGGCAGCGGACTCAATCAGGAAAATTACCCTTCAATTCACATAGGTAAAGTTGTCCCAAGACTACCTTAAGCCTACACATGCTTTCGTCACAGGCGACGGGTTTGTAGCCAATCAGCGATCGGTATTTGCGCGCGCTTGTCTCGGGCGGTTCGCTGGTTGGCTATGAGTGCCTCGCTTGTGACGAAAGCATATGTAAGGTACCTAATCTTGGGCCAAGTATAGAATTGGAGTGGTAAAACTACAGCAGGGCTATTCTCGAAAACGCTATCACGTCATTCGGCTACTTATATCACTTTACAATCACGTGATCGAGAATTAGGATAAACAATATATGTTAATAACTCTAGCACCTTAATCACCTCCTTCGACAGGCAGAGCTACACGTAGTCTATTCTACCTGGAGCCCAGCGGAGGAGAGATATAGCCCGGCAACTATTAGGCCATATCTGTAGGCCTAATGGGAAAATTATGGCAAACTGCAACAATAACAAAATGTGCTGCGGTGCACAACAAAATAAGATTTCTGATTTAAAGTCAGTCCCAATGATCCTGATTGGCTCCAGTAGGCTTAAACTCCGGCAACTGCAAGTTCGATCTTCATGAACATTCGGCTTTAGTTTAGGCCTACCCTTTACTGGGTAAAATAATCTTTGGTAATGGGAATGGCATTGTGCATCATTTCGTAAGAGAACATGGAAACAAACGTTATCATTACAGTTAAGCCGCATTCACATAAATGACTATTGATTACTGACTATTGACTATTGACTAGTGATTATTGACTACCCAAAGAAAGATATGAACACTACACAACTAAGTTCTTTGACACGTATGATCTGCCACCTAGAACAAATGAATCAAACTGATTGACAAACAACGAGCTGTCAAAATAATAAAATTGCAACATTATGAAGAAAACGAGGTATGGCGATAGTAACTGTTCACCAGTTAAAACGTTTAATGATGGGCTTAAGCAAGTTGTGAAGGTTTTGTATGTTTCTTGTTTGTTTTGAAGATTTGTTTTCAAAATAAGAATATTTTATTGTATGACAGCTTCATAAAAATAATAAATAAATAATATTCGCCGGAAATAGTCAAAAACAAATATACACTTGACAGTAATTGAGTAGTGGTATTGACTTCCGTTGCTCCACATTCATTGGCTGAACGCGAACGTTGTGATTGGTTGTAACTATGACTTCCAGATATCTTCAATTCGTTAGTCAATAGTCAATAGTCATAAGTCAAAAGTAAAGTTGTGTGAACGTCAGCACGTATCGCCTATGGTTCAATTCGCTTAGTCACTAATCAATAGTCAATAGTCAATAGTCAATAGTCACTAGTCATTTATGTGAACGCGGCTTTACAATAGCTGCTGGGGTATCGTTTTTGCATAAAGAATGCAAACATAACCTCAAATACGAAACAGCTTATTTGAGCTTTGGTGTGCTAGGCCTAGGCTTCGAACACATACTCTTCTTTTAAGCCTAGGCCTATTTCTTTTTGGCGAGCCCATGGAAATGGGCTTTGGCTAACGCCTAAGGCCTAGGGTTAGCTGGCCTTAGCCTAGGGCCTAGGTGGATACTTACAACCAACCAGTTTGGGCAGTACCACGTTTCCCAGAGAAGTGAAAGTTATATCTCTCACGAACGTCGATAAGGGTTTCTACGCTGTCATAATTCCCTGCAAAAATTAAACAATTTAGTTTCAGCAGTTTCAAAATCCACGCCAAAGAGATATCAGCTCTAGCCTAGGCCTAGGCCCTAGCCTACGCCTAGGCCTAGGGCTTCCGCTTAGGCCTCTTCCACTTCCATACAGCACATGCCACAATTACAGGGTCAGTAGGTATGAATATGAGAGAGGGTATAGATTATATTTAACCAACAAACTAAATCAACTTAGGCTTACATTTTATAATAATGTCATGTAATCTCTCGTCACTCGAAACGTCATCTCTACTTGTCGACATTTTGGTTGTTGATGTTCTTCTTTCTTTTTTTTCTTTCGTTTGTGGCCTCTAGCGTGATCAACGCCAAACATTGAGCAGTAGGCCAGATTATTTGTATTAGATCATTTGTCGTAGAACGACGTGCACGAGAAGGATTATTATTTGGCACGCATAAAATTGGTCTGCGAAAATTATTGATACCCTTTGTTAATCAATTAGACCTAAACATTATAAACTCAGAAAATATTAATGATGCGCATTCAAAAGATTCTGGCTACGTTTACAGCTACGCGTTGCGAGCGAAGCGAGGGCGCGAGCTCCAATCAGCGGCCGAGTTTCATGCAAAGAAGTTAATAGTTTCACGCAAACTCGGCCACTGATTGGAGCTCGCGCCTTCGCTTCGCTCGCAACGCGTAGCTGTAAATCGACTATAAGTTTTTCTTCGATTGTGTCAAGTACGACTCAAAAAAAATATGTGTTCCATCGTCAAAGCTCTGCATTCGTTTGAAACCAGTAAATGGTGATAACACATTTTCCGATATTTTACAAAACATTTCATCTTGGTTGCGGCGTAGGTTTGTGTGTCTAGAAATTTGAATCTACAGATTCCACGTTTCCGAGGGATGTAGGAGTCAATCTCAGCATTCTGATTGGCTGACCGAAACCTCATCAGGATTGCCGGAGACCGGATTCGAACCGGTGACCTCCCGTATTAAAGTCTCGCGTGTAACCGGTGAGCCACTTCTATCGGCGAGTGTATAAAGCTATCTATAGGCCTACCTCTATCGCTACCTATGAATGGACTTGGCAACAGGTTTGAGGTTTGGCATCACACGACTGTTATAATGTTGAACGTGATGCGTTGCGTTGAAAGGTGTGAGCATGTGTGGTGTTTGGGTTCGCCTTTTGAAGTAGGCAGACGGAATAGACTGTGGACAAAAGTAGTTCAATGTTAGTAGGTGGTGACCTTGGTTAGGAGGGTTTCGGGTTCGATTACCATCACTAATAACTCTAATCTAATATGTTTAAAGACTGTTCTCTATCATAATTACTGTATTGGGATTTGGAAATACTGGGAAATAGTCTTTGAGGGTTATAGAAATAATATAATTAAGAACAAATGAAACACAACACAATTTTACTGTAGGGCAATTTATACTCTAGGAGGGAATTTAACACATTTTAAACTGTGGTCATCAACAAATAAGTATAGGTAGTCTACATAAACGTATGTATTTAGAAATATTTCTAAATTAACTGTAAAATAGTCATGAAAATTAAATTATTGTTTTTCGTAACAATGTTGACAATGTGGAGTAATAATTTCAAAACTTATGCATTTAGATACATTTCTTTATACATACTTAAAAATTCTTTGTACATGATCGCAGACGACAACGCAAAGCTCTTAGAAAGATAGTCCTATGCGGCCCTAACGTGAAGAAGGGCCGATACACGATTCTGACGAGGGAGGTGGTCGTACTAAGAAAAGACTACTTGCCCGTCAATACGAGAACAGATCCGATAGTCTATTTTCAGGACACCTCCTTCATTTTACTTTACCTGCTCCTGGCATTTTTGCTCTCTCCTTGAGACATTTGGACTCCCTCCAAGAACTCCACTCACTCCCGTTACCGTCAGGGCCGTGAAAAACGTTTTGCACACTGGCCCATTATAAGTGACAACAGCAATGGCCTCCACCTGGGGATTTTATTTACAACGCCACGTTTACATCCATTTAACGATGGTGAATTATGGTGATTTTACACATCTAATAACTATTTTCTAACAAAAAAAAAAAAAAACGGATAAAGCATAAAACGTATACAACAAAATATATAGAAAATAATAGGTTTATACAGTAATTAATATTATTTCATACTCTCTCTTTTTTGAGAAGCGTATACATGAATATACATTATTATTGTGTAATCAAGAATTATTAATACACTCTTTTTGAATATCAGAACAGCTATTCTTTTGAGCAAATTTGGTTTTTGTTTTGCAACTTGTAACAGGTTTTATGAAGAATACGGCTAAGAATTACCCCAGCAAACCACATACATTTTTGATATATGATTTTGTACACACGTTACTCTCACTTAGTCTAAGGTTACAAGGCTGGAGTTTTGTAGCTATTATCTTAAATATCTGGAAGTGTATAATTTTCTATTTCGCAGGTATAAAAACTATCTCAAATCTCAATACTAAAAATCACAAATCGTAGAAAACAAATAACTAAGAAATTATTTCAAAATAAGCCGAGTTTATATAAAGTCACAAGGTTTTGTTATAGTCGTATGGAATTGCAATAAGGTATAAGCTCTGTAGCACTGATTCAACGTTTATGGCATTTCATTGGCTTGTTATAAGCGAGTAGTGACGTTCAACCCCTGATTGGTCCGTCACAAGGAATATGGTATTGCAACAATAAGAGAGTTGAACATTTTTCAACTCGCTTGTGACTACGACTATGACTATTGCAATGACGAGTTTGTGTGAACCATTGTATGTGATCCCTATCTTCCAACTCGGCTTATAACTAAACCATAATCCTTGTGACTTTATATAAACCCGGCTATAGTGATCTCGATTCCAGAAAGCATGAGATATACAAAAACTAAGAATCAAAAACACGCGTATAGCTGTTTGCCGTACATCTATATTATATTCGTCATAAACCCCATTAAAAGTGACACACTGGTGCCACCAAAATGTTCCATAACAGATTTGCACTTCATTTTATTTGCGTTGGTCTCATGTTGGTATCACTAGAATTAGAAAGTTTGTATTTTTGCAAGTTTCTTTTTTGTCAACGGAATGTTGATGTAAAGTAAAAAAGTAAAAACAAAACGTCTTGTAATTCAACACTAACGTCTGAACATGTGCAGTGAACACTCCTAGCTGTGATATGATAACTGCCGTATCACCACAGGGGATAGTATCGGAAAGATACTAACAGCTGTTAGTGTATGTTATTTATAACGTTGCAGGGTTTCAGTAAGAATTCCGTTTTAACAAAAGTCATAAGAAAGCATTGACTACAGCAGAGATTTCTACTAAGCTTTAGGAAAGTATTTTCTTGCGCACGTTCAATATGTATTTCAATGCTTTTTTCTTTCTGTTCTGCTGGACTGGTTAGCTTGGAATGATGTTAAAATGTTCATTTATATTTCTTTTCAGTACACCTGTTTGTCACCAGGTTTCTTCAGCCATACTGAGTTTGTTAACGTCAGCTACTTCTATTTCCTTTTTTTTCCTGCTTAGATTTTAATCTAATTGAACTCTATAAATGTACACTAAAAAAATATCTACAACCTTAGAAATGACTCTAGCGACTTAAGATTAACATCTTC
Organism: Isoperla grammatica; assembly: GCA_945910005.1. Taxonomy (NCBI): domain Eukaryota; kingdom Metazoa; phylum Arthropoda; class Insecta; order Plecoptera; family Perlodidae; genus Isoperla; species Isoperla grammatica. Next base: position 15,449,705 of record OX246737.1, read on the forward strand.
AGACCTGCCAATGGCGGGAGTGAAAACGTACCAAGTAAGCTCCGCCACTGGAGCCGACGCCCCCACGAATCGCCCACCTCCCGAATGTCAAGAGCAAATCTCTAGTGTTGTTGCGCTGTCATAAGTGTGGAATTCAAGTGAGCTAAACTTAGACGTCCACGATCGTTGCGATACGGAGACGGTCATTGCTGCATGACTGTGACGTGGTCCTCTCCGCCCACAGTCTCGACGAGGTCCTTGCTTCGAGACCCGCCAGCTGCCAGCGTGAGTCATCTACGTAGGGGACCCTTTTTGGTCTCGCTCCGGTCCGAACCTATCTCATTGGTGTTTAGAATAATATACCTGTTATGTAGGGAAATTATCTAACCAGATAATTAACAAGTTATAATACATTTTAAATTTATATAAAGACACATATTTTATGTTTATTTGCATTTTTTTTTTTACTTATTATCACTTTATTGGTACGAACTATTGTGTTTACTACTTTAATGTAACAATTTTCGTGTATATAATGATGTAATTTAAGAATGAGGGTGGCAGGTAGTTTGTACTATGGTAGATGATCTTCTGTAGAATGATTTCGCATTTGTATTGTGAATTGATTGTGTGAATTGATTATTATGCTGCATGAAAGCTATTAATAAATGAAAATAAACATTACCTGCAGTATTCTGTATTGTGTATTGTGTTGACACAACTGTCAATTTGGTCAAACTATAGGCCTACATAATATTACCTTAACGTAATGTTATTTTAGTATACAGTATTATCTGAAGTCTGAACAAGTTATTTTTATTTAGTCACAATAGTGATACAGTAACATGAACACAACGTACCGCAACATTGAACTAATTCATGTTTTAAAATTCTATTTTATGCATGGAAAGCGATGGCTCAGGCATCATATATACATTTACGAGCTCAGTGCTAGCCCACAATACTTATTTCTGACCACTGCAATCCTCACTGAAAGTAGTAATTTATGGTAAATGCTGGAATGGAGTATCTAAAATAGTCATATTGGCATTCCTCAGTAACTATTCATATCTCCTCCTAATGTATCTTACCTATAGTTACTTTATTAGTGTTAGTCACGATGTGGTAGGTATTCTTACGAGATATTTCATTTATGATTTTATAAATTTCCACGTTATTAAGAAAGGAGTAATAAAGATAAATAAGAACTCCCAATCAATGTTAGTTCAGTATACAAGTTTTCTCATATTAGCGATACGAATTGTAAATGCCTATTATTTTCTCCAAAACTAGTTTAGAAACAGTATTGCCAAGGCGAACCCCAAACGTTTTACAGGATACCATGAGGTTGGAATTCATAGTCGGCCCCTACACCTAGGGGCGCCCATTGTCACCAAGGTGTCAATGTCAATCCAATGCTCAGGTCATTAACACTGAAACCGTCTTTAACCTGCGTATAATGCATAGTTTTCCATCGTTATGACAATATTTGACAATGGTCCTGGCCTAAACACTGTTCATAAGAAATTTTGTGTTTATATTTATTTCTATAAACTTATAATTTTACAAACAGTGGAATAAAATAGTTCAATAATGTTAACACAGCTTTTTGTTGTAACTAAATTAACCACATATTACGAGAAGGGTCCTATTTGGTTCGGTCGTTAGATTATTGATTTTGGCGTTTCCAACTTAATTTTTTCTAGCCTGATGTTCTATTTTAGTAGTGAATCATGTAAACTTCCTCTCTGAGAGAAGAATAATGACACCGCAGAAGGGGCGACTAACTATTTTTAGTTTAGCAGTCACTATCTACGCACTACAACATGCGGGATAAACGCATCAAACGTGGGACGCATATTTAGTAACGTTTATAGACAGTCATTATTAACGAATTCTTTGTGGAAATGGAAAAAGGATTTCAAACGTAATGCCACTGCACTTGCACGAAATACTCTTTACACATGTATATATACTCGTATAAAATAAAAAAAATAAAAATATATAAAATTCATATAAAATTCTCATAAAACATTTTCTTAGTAAGTGCGTAGAAAGAATGTGGGAAAGGCAGCTGATACCGAATTTTGTGTACCTACCACACATGTTTTTTTTTTGGGTAAGAAAGAAGAGTAGCCCCTACATATAAACTTATTTTAAAGTCATATTTATTGGGTCAAAAACGATACAGATTCACTAGACTCAATTTTCAGATGATGGAGGGGGGGGGGGGGGGGGGAATTGCTCTTTTTTAATGTACTATTGAAATGGAAACAATGATCGTGAAGGTTTGCAAACCTCCTTCCAATTCTCCACTTGTGTATTCCCGGTGTAAGAAGAGGAGTGGTCACCGCCCCCCCCCCCCCCCCCCCCCCAGCTTGGAATTACTTCCAAGCTTTTGTCTGTCTAACCCCCTCAAGTGACATTATTGTTCGTGTAGTTGGAACATGTGTGGAACATTATAGCCTTGTATTTACTCAACAGCAGCATGGTGGAACATTTTAGCATACGTATATACCATATTTTTAAGTGTCAGGATCAGGCGCCAACAATGGGTACAACCAGTATTAAAAACAACACGAAACTAACCTCTTGTAACCTCAGAAAGAAAACTCTACACGTAACAGATTACCAATGTCTGATAAAGTGATGATTTTATTTAAATTTGTATCCCTTTTATTTACTCCAAAATTCTACGTTAATTTCATTGAATCCCATTTTCACAACTGGAGAAGTTTCATCGCACAATCTGAACATTTATTTTCTTTTTTCATAATTTCAATATAATGCAACCCTCTTGCTTGAGAGATTTTTAAAACTTGTTCCACGTGATTTTAATGTTGGCTGTACTGACGGCTCCTAAAAATGTATTTTTACTGTAAAAGAGTTTTTTTGCTGCTGTGGAATTCTTCGAAATCTTCCCCTAAATGATCTCCACAGCCAGCTTTCGTTCATCAGCCTTTCCATTTTAGGAAATACAACGGATCTTCTATTATTAGCGACAAGTGTAGCGGCGCACATGCTGCGGTTTAGCCCTACTCTCTGCCACGCTGGGCTGACGCGAGGCTAGGGCAAGGGCTCTATCTACTCCCTACATCAATTAGTGCTACAATACTATTTATTTTCAATGTTTAATATTAAACATACGGTAAAAAAAGAAAAAAAACTGGGGGTCACGCCTTCTTTTGAAGCTTTGGATCGCCCTGTAGACTGCTGCTTTATTCCCAGCTTAAATTCAAATCTAATAACAATATTATATTCTACTGTTGTGCCGCTGACTAATATAGATCAATTTACAGATAATTATTATCAGATATCTTCCATTCCTTATAATATGTATGAGTGAGCATTTCGTGAGCAATAAAATTGCATGAGGTTGAAAGAATTTTAAATGTTAAGGGAAATGTATTATTTTATTAGGGGTGTACAATATTTTGGGCTGCGTAAAAGTAAAATATGAATACGTAATTAGATTGTTGTATTGTTATTATTCTAGTATTTGTGATTCTTATGAGGTGTACCTACAATACGAGCAGTTATGAGGAAAGCTTGCCCTGTTCAACAGTTTGAACATTATTATTCAACAGTTTGAAACCAAATCAATGCAGTCATGGATATAAAATAATTGCGTCTCTGTGTTTGAACAAACAACGTCACATACAAAAAAAATACGCGGGCCATCAGCCAGTTTTTACAGTTAAGTGTTATCATAAATTGTAATTTTTAATTTAATCACATAGCTTAATTACATGATTGCATTAATGCCACGGCTATTCCACGAGCAAGAAATGTTTTCAAAACCATTTAAAATATCAGACAATTTTAAATTAGGCAAGCTCAATTCCATAATGTTTTATATTATTCAAAAACGGATTAACTAGGTCGTTGGCCTAATGGCAGACGGGGTTAGCAATCAGCATTGTAATCAGTTATTCAATCAATTATTGTTACACGAAATATGATTTGAATATTCAAGGTTGTAAAGAAGGATGTATTGACCTTGGGGATTCCCTTTTTTTACTTGTGTCATACTTCAATGGCTAACAATACTATATGAATGAATCGATATGGTGGCCATGAAATCTATAATTTGTCTTCAACACACATTATTTTTTTCTAAATTGCATCACCACAGATAGCAAACTAACACACTCTACCAATTTGTCACCAATGTATCATGTGGTGTCACCTTTGAAGATCTCATAATGTTCGATGGAAAGACAACAATAATTTGCAGGTTAGAAAAGTGTTTTTATTGTATTTCTAATTTTCTATTCTATTGTTTTTACGTATATGATGCTTTTATAAGATCTGTGATATATAAACAGTCCATACCTATGTTAACATATTTACGGACGTAAGTATATCATTATTTATTAACTCTAATTCTAAAATTAGTAATGCAGCTCAGCCAGCTCTATACTTTTAATATTTTCTTAGTAATGTTCTAGTTTCTCAAATACGACGTGAGGGAGGAATAGTCATGTAATGATGACATTGTTAATCGCGAATTGTATACAAATAACGTAACGTATGTACATAATTAAATTATTATATTTTATGGGAGGATGGCTGAAATACCGTGTCCCTATTTAGATACATAGCTTACATTACCTCCTTCAGTTTAAGGCACTACAGCACTCTACTACCCATAAAAATCGTAAACTGCCTCACGCAGTAATACACAAATCAAAACAAGTCTGAGGTTGTACACGTCAAACCAGCAACTCGTCCCCTCAGACCCCCCTCTCCCCCCCCGCCAGCACTGCACAGAATTATGCACTTGTCCATGGTAGGAGAGCGTATTAAGATACATTATTTTAGGATACACTACCGTTTAAGAGGGAATGTACGAGGTTGAGCGTTTAGTACTTTATGTATCAGTACCAAAATACCCTCGGTAAAACATTCAGTAAGAATAGCCGGTGGCTGGACTAGAGCCCGCGATCGCCTTAAACGATATACGAGTAAAAACTCTTTTGTTAACTGGAATTTTGTATAAGTATTTACATTTTTGTATTTGTTAAATTTTAATTTATTTAATTGGCAATTTGTTCTCTTCCGAAACAAAATCTTCCAAGCTAATTCATACCAAATAAAACAAGAAATATGTATTTTTAGGCACTCGGCAATGGAAACGTATTCGCATACAATTTATAATGTACGTCGTTACTACGACTGCTACATAGTAAACACGGTAGTAGCAGTACCGACGGAGCACGGAGGTTAAAATGACCCGCTAAATATTTACGAACCAATAACACAGCACAGCGTGGCACTTATATATGCACTCACAATACGTTGGTATAAATGCAGGCGTCACACAAGGTACCCGCTTGCACAGGCTAAGTACAAACTATTGCATGCTCTGCGTTCGTAACGTTAACGTTTAGAGGGTGGGGAGTGATAACCACAAAATAACCCTACTCACTTCCATTCGTATTCCCTTCCCTCCTTCCTCACCGGGCCCGAAAATCGTTTCCAGAGAACACAAAATATCATTATCGTATATACAAATTTAAAAAAAAAAAAAAAATAATAAAAAAAAATAGCAAATAAAATGTGTATTGTTTGGAAAAAGAGCAGAAGACAGTTATTAACGGGCGCGCGTACCGCAAAGCGACCGGTTCGGTCGCGATCGAAACGTCCGGCCCGTGAATTCGTTCGGGTCGGTCGAGAACACTTGAAAACCAACGATCGGACGAATCGGTCGCTTTACCATACGCACGCACCCTAAATTCACTAAGCTTGTGCGCGCGTTTTAATTTTTCACCAAGGTGTTCGAGTACTGCGGGAAAGAGGAGGGGAAAGGGGGAGAGGTAGGGGTACACACTTTATACTACGCCCGTACGCAGTTCGTAACGTGATTCGTAGCGGGAGATGTACAGTGGACCGTAGATAGCGTATACAGCCATGCGTGTACAGCGTAGGACGCACAGTCGTATAGATAGAGTAGGGCGTACGTTCTGACGTCACAACAATGTCTGAATAAAGCGTTTGATGAGAGAGTAAAAGTAAGCGCGAAGCCAACGATCACCAGGTTTTGGCACCAGCTGGATCTTTGAGAGGGGGGGTGGGAGGGGGGGGAAGCAACCTTGTCTTACTTCTTATGAAATGTGGCGCCCAAAATATATAAAGTCCCACGTCGGTCGACTCATGCAGGCCTTACAAGGTGGGGGCACCAACTTGGAGGAGAGCCACCCCTCTCCCCCCTCACCGCCCCCCCCCCCCCTCAACCCCCTCACCCCCCCCCTCGACGTCTACTACGACACAGGCATGATTGATCAACAATATCAGACCACTCGGTGATGCACAGTTTTGTTAACGGGATTATTTATAATTAAAGTTTGCTCCGACTGGGACATCGTCCCTCATCTTACCCCATTCCCGGTACACTTACCATTTATAAACAATAAATAAACGTTTGTGCCGTTGCCTTGGTAGCTCAAGTACGTATACCAATTCTACGTAAAACTGAGTTATCTGGGTTCGACCAACCATTCTCATACGTCTAAACCACGTCTTCTGTTACTGGGATATTTGTTTCATCACTGGGTGTATTGCAACAATTACCTTCTATACCATAATTATTTTCGTTATCTGTATTTGGTATAGTTTAATCTCTGGCTTGCATCACACAATATGGCAACAAGGTTATATTATTATTTAACAATACCGTTATTTTCCATAAACAAAACAAATCCATAGCAACAATGGGTGCCCCTAGGTGTAGGGGCCGACTATGAATTCCAACCTATATAGACTACTCGTACATGAAAACGTTAATCGTAACATGCAAATACACTAAATAAAACTTATATAAAAACAAAACAAAATCACGAATACAAATGGTGCATAAAATAAATATAGAACCAAGCAACGCGCATAGAACTAATTCTTCAGTGAGGCTTGAAGTCAACTGGAATGATTTTCGGGATGTCTCGAATATGTCTAATTATGGCTATTGAAACGTTGCATTTTTCCCTAAAAGTCCAGCAACGTTTATTTTTAACTCTGTCCTATTATGCATAAGAAGAATCATCTCGTTTGCTTCTCCAGTTGTCCTAAAATCTAATAACTCAATAAAATATGATGTAAATATGTTATACTTCCATAACAGCGTCTTGTTATACGGCAATGATTGTAATTGAGTGGTGTTCATCGAAGTAAGAGGTTTTAATTTAGATGTATGCACTATACCACTTGGGCAGTCGCCAATACTGATTTTTAATTAAGTTAGTTTGTAGTCGGAAAAATAACCCCACAAGAAACTCCATCCAACGTTTCATCTATAGGCGCGTTACCCTAACCTATCCCATGTTGGACAAGAAAGAGTGAACATAGTATAGGTAGACATGCTACGCTCTGTTAACATTTAAGTAATTCGAGCTAATTTGTTACATGTAGGTCCTTGTCACTTCAAGAAGTTGGCCCAAATTGTGCTATGTTGTTTTGAAAATGCTGCCATTTCTTCGTTGTAAAGTGTGTCACAGTAAATGTAGCGATAATACCTGTATAATGTGGTCTGATGTGCCAGTATTAAACAAACGTGAAAGAAAATACAATTTTTAGTCATGCTTCAAGAATGTTTCACTGCATCGAAAAAGCGGACTTCATGCTCTGGGGTTTCTACAGAGGTTGGATAAATATATAGGAAGTTATGATCAATAAAATGATTTTGTTAATTAATTAAATAAATACATAACTATATAATCATGGACTTATAATATTACTGCGTTACTATTATAAGAAACGTAAAAGTATTATACATACGTAAAAGTATTACGGATTATACGTAACGTAAAAGTATTAGAAGTAACGCATTTACTTTTATGATATAATCTGATTTTACCATGGACTTAAAATAGTAACTGCGTTGTAACTATTATAAGTCCATGATTTTACTATCCTATACTGATAACTACCCTACCAAGTGAGGTTGAGTTTTACCACTGTTATTGTTTGTACATGCCACTTAGTGAGTTGTCACCAAGTGAAAACTTTCAGTAATTGAAGCCCTGTTCATCAGTAAAAGTAGGATTTTCCCCGAATTTTGAGCATGTTTTAATGTTTCCGTCAACATAAAAGCGAGTTTCTGATTCCAGTTACGAATCCTACTTGGCATGAACGGCATGTGTTTTTTCTTTCTTGTTTGCTTTCATATGTCACCCACTTCATCTCAAATTAGCAGCCTTGCCAAAAAATGTGCGACGTAAAGTTCAAATCATATCATCATCATACTTATTCGATCTCCCTCTAAAATTACTACCGAAAATAATTTGATATATTATAATGTTCTTATTAAATTAATAAATTGTAAGCAATTGTTATAACTTTTAACTTAATTTTTATTAATTAAAACTGTAACGAGCACGGTGTATTAGTTAATTGGCAGGAGAAAACAGACGCTGGCAACATACACGAAGATATTGTCATCCGGAACCAGAGTACAGAGGGTCGGAGTGCGTGGGACTTATGGTACCTTTGTGACGTCGCCCGTGGGGCTTGCGTGCGAAATGAGGTCACATTTTAAAACTAAGTGCCAATCGCTTAAAAATAACTTTCGCGAGGGAGGAAAAATAAATTCCAACACATTTGCAATAATAAAATTGAAATAAATGAAAACTGATTAACATCACCCATTCTCTTTTTTATCTCTCTCTCATTCTCTCTAGAGAGGAGATTTACTATTAGATAATATTTTATTTTTATTATTTTCACAATTTTTGTTATCAATAGTATGACATAATAATATTATTAATCCTTGATCTGTATATTTTAGGCTTAGGTCTACTGTACTTACAATGTTGTTGTATTATCTCATTATTCTCATTATTTTAGGATTAAATTACAATCAATTGCATTTTTAATAATTTATGTATAAACTCACTCATTTCGGGTTCATGTACTAATGTATAATAACGCTGGCCAAATGTAAGAAAATACCGCATTACCCCTTCCTAGTAAAATAAAGGCACAGTTGGAGCCTATAATCGGCGGGTGTCTTTTATTTTGTATCGAACCAACGTTTCATAGTTTTATCATACATTTTTAAAATTGTAACGAAGCAGTCGTCACTAAATAGGCTGTAATACAATTTGGTGGTAGCAGTTATAATAAAAAAGTCACCTAACTTGGGATCGAACCCACAACCTCTAGATTCGTATTACATATTATGACTGGATTACACACAATTGTATAGTGAACAAACGTGAAGATATTTTTGTTGTGTGTATTTAAGGATGTTTGCCATGTCTATGAGTTACTTACATGCAACGCAAAGACGCGGCTAAACATACAGAAATATATAAAGAAACATAGCGGTCCGTGAGTCGATAGTAGGACCAATCACAATTATGTTTTCTTAATAATATATTGACACGAAAACATGTATTACTTCACACCAAATGGCTTATGCCCCCCTCCCCCCCCCCCCCAGTCAATATGAACAATGCAGATCTAATCGGTGTTGTGCTTTGCCCTTACTCTCGTTGAGCGTCATAATATTGCGTCAGAAATGACGATTAATATATAACATATTATTTTTAGCAGCACTGCAACAGGTATATAATTACTTGGAACAATTGAACGAATATTAGATGTTGATGTATTCAATAGAACACAAGTTACATATGCAAATGGTGTCGCATTACGTACATAGTCTAGGGCGTAGGGCCACATTGAATAGTTAGAGAGAGTTAAGTAACTTGTCCCGAAACAACATTACCTATGCGTTCGTCATAGATGAGTGACTCGTGACCAATCAGAGATCAGTATTTGGAATTGGGGCTCGCTGATTGGCCGACTGTGATGAAGCATCTGTAAGGTTGTTTCGAGGCAAGTATACTCGGTGATTATCGTTACTCTCTGGGTGTTGGTGACAATAATTAGCAGCCTTGAATAATTGATACGTTGTAATATTGGGTATATCAATTGTATCACCGATTCATAATACATTGATTACCGAGAACAGAAAGGCGACAGACAAGTCAATGTACTTATGCGTTATCCTTGATGTTGCACATATATACGAAGCTCCAGATCTCAGGGGCGGATCCAGGACCTCTCCAAGGGGGGGGCGACTTAGGTGGCGCAGCGCCGGGAGGTCTGGGGGGCGCGGCCCCCCAGTTTAGCCCCGCAGGGAAAAATTTTCTAAGGCATTTTTTTAAAAACGTGTTTTAATGGCTTTAGAGATGGTATATTACAATATGTTTTATTTGCAGTTGCGCACTAAAATAGGCCTTGGAGGGAGGTAAAATATGGGAGTTTATGATATTCTTTTCAGAAATACACTTTTAGATAATTAAATTGGCCTTTATTGAACAACTGTTATAATTATGATACTATAATGAAACTTCTTTTTTTAACTAAACATTTTTTAAAGAATAGAAAAATAGACGACCCTACAAGTCACATGCAATATGCGATATTTCTGGTGATTGAACATATTCATTTCATATAAAAATTAGCTTTTTAAGAATTAAGGGGGGGGCGATCGCCCCTACCGCCCCCCCCCTGGATCCGCCACTGCCAGATCTAGCAACATCTATTGACACGTTACAGTCATCTTGCGAGGCGAAGGAAGCACTTAGGAGGCGCAGAACTTAAGACAAGGTACGTTAGTTTTCTAGCTAGCTTTTCGAACGTGGGTTACACAAGTTTAGGTATATACATGTATTATGTATATTCATAATGGCAGATTACATTTTCTCTTGTAAGCTTTCAACAGTCTTTTAACCCCACCCACCAACTAAAATGGGAAACAAATAGCACACATTTAATTTCAAAATCTTGCAAAGCTACAAACATGATAATGAACAAACATTCAACAATGCACGTTTCCCTTTCACTACACCATACTAGATAACTGTTTGTTTAGTGAAGAAGTCTGTTTATAAATCGGGCGTTTTACGTTGATTATCCGATCGGTATTACGATCTCGGGATAACTATTATCCTTGGGATAAGTTGTTTTCACCATGGCAACACCAGTCAAAAGCTTCGAAATGTTGCTTATCCCGAGGATAGCTGTATCTAGAACCTTATCCCCAGATCGTAATACCGGGTCTTGTATGTCCTGACAGTTTGTTGCCCTTACAGGATGTCTACCCGCTCGCTACTCCTCACTGCCTGCTTGCTACTGGCGTGCGCTGCAGCCGATGACTCCCACATAGGAGGGCAGTGTACAGGAGATCTTCTCTTCAGCCAGAACGCCTCGACCAAGGCGGCCGCTGAGGAGTCCTTCGTCGTCGCGTACGGCGGAGGTCCTGGCGTCCAGATCTCTTGCGTCACGACGCAGGACCTCTCCCCAGGCAACACGCCTCTCCTGAGCACTCTCCTGTCGGGAGGTCCTGGCAAGCGCTATGCCGTCGTGGAGGTCAGCGCCGAGGATGGATCCGACGCGGACTTTGCCGTCAACATCTTCGGCGAGAATCCGTAAGTTTCTATTGGATTATTCTTCTCTTTTAGGTAAGTCATGTCGCAATCAAAGTGTGTTTATATGGAGCGATGTGTGTAGATCTATTTCACGAAACGCAACCACCTACACGTGTCATGTGTAAGTCTGACCTAATGACTGACATTTTAGGTACTTCCTAGTGCAAGAATTTAAATGGTTAATAAAACGAAATGAAAATCAGTATTTGGGAACGCGTTTACATACTGCAATAACCTTTTCCCTTTCTAATCCATTTATTCATTATTCCAGATAGAAGTTACAAAATTTAAACAAATTTAAATATGAACTCTCAACACTCTCATAAATAAAGCAATACAAATGTACTTTCTAGCAGCATAAATCGGAGAGAATACTAACAATGTTCATGTTTCTATTTTCTAGGTTGTCAAGGAGAGTAAAGCGTGAAGATCGTGAAGATACAACAGAAAAACCGAGAGACAAAAACCCCATAGTCGCAGGTGCTAACGATATTGGTAAAATTGTGACACAATTACGCCAGATGGCTGATCGGTTGGAGGCTATACAGAAACTAATGGTGTTGATCAGTAACCCGTTCGGAGGCTGATCCTCGTAACACACACGTAGTCAATACTTCCCTATCAGTGCTTCGGTGATAACAGGATCTGTTGCTGACATTCCGTGCAAGAATGTCAAAGCTAAGTAGTGGTGTGGTAGTATAAATAATATACTTGAACCGCTTGTACACAAATGAGCTGTATTCTAAATATGAACTTTAATAATTTGTAATATATTTACTGGCATACTTATAAGTAGCAGCATAACGCCTGATCACAATTATCTATATAAACTATTTAGCATTGGGTGTCTTTCTTACTCCCGCTCCCCCTCCCTTCACCACTTCTATATAGCTAGGTAATATAGGTAATATAGGTAATGTTTGTAGATCAAGTGTGTGTAGATCTAATATAGGTAATGTTTTCCATTATCAGTTGTTTTTGTGTATCATGTCCACTACACAAATTTGATATCAATTTTGTAATTCGTATCATTTGGTGATTTACTGATTTATGTTTGAATAGCAGATTTACGTGTATGTACATCTGTATTACTAAAAGTACTGTTGCATATTTTGAAGCATGTAAGTGTGATTATTATATTTTGTATAAAAATGCATTTTTAAGTGAATAAAAATATATTTTATAAAATAAACCATTAGAATCTTAATTATTTCAGTATTATATAATCTCTGATGTATGTATGGATACAATTTGATGGATGTTTGCAAAATTTTCCTTCACCCGTATTGTTTTATACGTTCCACTTATTTGACTCGCCTGCACTTTCCTCAGTCATTGCAATTTCTACACACCATTTACCACTTTTTCACCATAATTATTTTGGGAGACTGTCACCTAAAACGAGGACCCAAGAGCAAAGTTATTAGCAAACTATGAGAATTTTTGGCAACTCTTTTGCACCATTGTCCACATTATTAAAGTTTTTTTTCACCCGTTTCGTTCAGAAGCTAAAATTCAACAATTTCAAAAGGAGGGAGCAAAAGTGATGCATTTTTCAAAGTCCCATTGAAAAAATGTGCACAAAGTCCCATTGAAAATTATATAAAACAGTTTTATTCTCGTACCCTTGGGCTTTTATGACTTTAACATCCCTTGGGTTTGTGAACTTTTTCTGCTCGAAAATAATTTAAAATACACATACTCATATTTAGCACATCCGTTATAAAATAGGTATTACCGCATCTCCCGAACCATTGGGGTGCAAACATTATGATTGAAAGTGAAGAAGCCAAGTTATGTACCTTACACGTTCTATATCTAATCTTGGCAATAGCATCGATGCATTATCTAACAACGTTGAAACGCATCTCTTGTGGTTTTCAACTGGCTTTGCCCCGTGAAGGAGAAGACCTGTGATTTATTGAGGCATCATGTAAAATAAAGAATGTTAACTAATTCACATTAGCCACTAAATGAATCTGAGTTCAATCATGGTCACTTAACGTATAAAAACTGGGCGACCATGTCTTATCAACAGATTTACTCTATTTTGTGTAACAAATTAGAAGAATCAGTTAGACTTCTGTAAAGATTTAAACATTTCGTAGAAGTATATCCACGTTGAAAATGCAATACGAAAAAGGAAACTATTTTTAGATTGATAGCGTATACTCTATATTTACTCTCGCTTAGTTGTGAGCAGCGAAGCACAAGGTCTCATTAAACGAGTTGGCCCAGTCCAAACTACGCTGTTTTTAATTACTTTAGTAAAAGCGTGGTGACCCTATCCGTCACATTTGATAGAATCTGCTGTAATTCATTCGCTGCATCTGTTTTGATATAAACTTGCACTAGATTATTTAATTGGCTGCTCAATTTGAGAGTTGAGATTTATGTGTGAAACGATAAGACAAGAATATATTTATCGTATGAATTTCTGTTGTAGGTACACACTAGTTTTACCTTATATGCCAACTAGGTACAAAAGGGTGTTTGGATATTTGGATAGTTGGGAAGGTCGAAGGAATGAATGGCCGGGGCTATTTCATGGTACTCAATCCCAACATTCAACTTATAACGGAGGAAAACCACATACAAAACTCCAGTTATGGGTGCCGGTGGCTGGAATCGAACCGCCGAATTAGAATCTCAACTGTTACAGTTTGGCTACCTCTTTCTGTATGTTACATTTTGTGTTGAAAAATATAAAGGATTTCCAATAAGAGACTTACAAAAATAATACATGCACCTAATAAGAAGTGCAAGTGAGTAACGAATTTATTTACTACAGCTTGACTTCATAAATAGTGTTTATACCGTCAGTTCCTGAACTACATTATGAACAACCACTGGTGGGTCTATATTCTATGCTATTGTCACAGCTATTGTGTTACAATGTAGAAATGGGGAGCTTCGAGCTATACATTACACCGCAGGTAAACAATTTTGAAATCATATTCGTTTACATATTTTCAAATGTCACCGACAAAATATGTAAAATTGACCGACTTGTTTCGCTAGCACATCAAACTGCCGGGAGGATGTCAGCTCGATTCTCGCTATTTACAATCCTGGCTGAACAGATTTCCTCAATCATTTAAAAGGCGCGAATGTACGTGTAAACAATATATATATTATAATATATCTGGATTTATTAGTCTATACCCACTCAATTAAAATAAGTTGATTTTCAGTGGGATACATTCTAATACCAATACTGTGGCTTCGTTGCTACGACGGCTCAGATTAGATATAATATAACAGATTAATATATTGTATTGTCTCCTATAGAGAGTTGTCAGCTAAAGCTAATGTGTACTCTACAGCAGATATTTCTACAAGGAAATTGAACTTTGCTTCATATTCAAAGACAACAGCTTGTCTTGTGTGGCAGATGTTCCTTCTCCTACGAACTACATGGTAAAACGATTTAAAAATAAATACTGTGTGTTTGTTTTGTGGTGCATATCTCATCACTGGCTTCTAAGGCGTCAAACTTTTCTTCTTGGGAGCCAAGCTTCTGATGATGGGTGGTTGTCACGGAGATAACAAATTAGTCACGGACTAAATATTTAACAGGCCCGCTGTCATTATACCGAACTTTTGTCAATTTAATCGGAAAACTAATTATTGGTACCGTATTGAGTTTTTTTTTTTAACAGTTGGCCGAATGCGATCCAACACATCGCTGGGATCATCATACGTTGGGGGTTTAAATAAAAATAAATAAAAATAAATTCACATTTAGAGTCTACCCACTCAGTAACTAAACTGATTTGCAGTGGGGGACTTTAATTGAAAGTGACTGAACCAACCCTGTAGGCTTCGAACACCATCGACGAGTGAGCGATAACCAATCAAAGATCGATATTTCAAATACGAAACATATTAATCAGTGATTGGACAGTGCGAACACCTGCGGGGGGGGGGGTGGCTGGGGGCTGGGGGAGGGGGGAATTTAGTTGAGGGGTTTTGGGGATGGGGGTAAAGAGGGCCGGAAAGTATGGAGAAGAAAAATGTGAAAGTTGGAAAAGGCCATATATTAGCAGCAACAAAATATTATACAAACGATATGCATGATAGTCCCTTTTGTGGGCACCGGTCACCACGAGGAGGGACCCATCTCGGCCGGCAGATATCCAAATTATTCGCCATGTAGTAAATTCGTTGCTAAGTAGCTTCGATACAGTTAGATGTGTGAGTCATTACATACTTCAGCAACTAGACTGCACAATATAATATAGCCAGAATGTCTCCCACTCGGTTGTTAGTGGCAACGCTAAATTTAGACGGAAGCGCGGTGGACGGAAATAGAGCTTTCAGTCCGTATATGAGCTTCGCGTTCGTTCAGGCTCTTTAAAACATTCACACGATGGTGCTTTCACACGAACGGTTATTCGAGAGGGTGAACATGAAAAGTAAAAAATAAATTTAACATCTTAAATAATAGTTAATAATAGTAGTGTATAGTTTGGCATAGTTAATAATAACACTAATTAGACAAAATGTAGACTAAAAGCTATAATGAATAATTATTTATCAAATCAAAGACATTATGAGAGATATAAACAATAAAGTCTGAAGAACATATGAATAAGAATATAAAAGGAGGGAAATAGCTACAGTATCAGGACCCAGACGAATATTATGTTCGGTTTACACACTTATTTAAGATAAAATTTTATTTTCCAAACTTTTTTACTTAGGATCGCTACCATTGGCCGGATTTATAAAACGTCGCATCTCATTGGCTAGGCTAAGAGTTTTAGGTATAAGAGTTGACGTTGCTATGGTTTCCTTAAATCTTAAATCCTAGGCAAGTGTGCATGTAAGCGCCATAGGCCTAATGCTTTTGGCATGATTTGATTTTGTAAAACCTTAAATCTTATATTTTATATCTTAAATAAGTGTGTAAACCGAGATTTGTCAAAATAGTTTTGCAACGCCAGAATCTGCATTAATTGCGGTTGTTCTTGTTTGGTCTATTGTTCATCTAGCAAATTACATGATCGCAAATCTCCGCCAGTGTTATGCAAAGGGCTGGTTCACGGCTAGTTCATGGTTGAGTGAGCATTTAGCTAGCGGTGACTTTGACAAGTGAGCTGATAAGTGTCAGCTTTGTGGCCGCCTTGTCATCGTCCTTCTATGAATATAGGTTGCTTCTCAAGTATGAATATTGTGTATTTCCCACTTTTTGTTAGCTCCGTTTAATAAGGGTTATAATTGCGTCTTAACGAATCATTGCCCTTGATCTCCAAGTCAATACAAAGAATATACATTCAAGGCAAGATAATATAGTAATGAGCTAACATTTCATTCAGTCAGTCTAAAAAGTAGTTTTAAATCAAAGTTCCGAGGGCGAATACGTTCAATCTAGAAATTACAATTATTGTATTTACGAAGTCAACGAGCTATAGTTTTCAAAGGCCACAAATCAATAATAAAATGTGTTATTTTGTCATGTATTAAATGTAAGCTAGCGTTTCTATACTGTGCCACCGAATTACAATTTGTATTTTCCATTGTTCAAAGCAGTTTCAATAAAATGATCTATATCTAAGAGCTATTGACTAATCCTTGCACTTTCCCGGGGGCGGGAGAGGGGGGGGGGCTATCGATTTGAACAAAGTTAAAGTCATTACGACGTCATAAGACATAGTGTAAATCAAAATTCCGAGGGCGAATATTATCTTATATTCCAATTGTATATTTACGAAGCTAACTAGTTCAAAGGCCACACATCGATAATAATAGAGGTATTGACTAAACTTTGCATTTTGTACTGTGTGATTATATTAAAATATCAATTTGCACAAAGTTATTTGGGGTCATAGCACGAGCTCGATTATATCCAATAATTGAAGGCTCATTGAAGTGTAATGATCCATCATTTGCATCCATGTGTTTTAAAACTATACATATAAATAGTAGTGCAGTGTTCCTACATAGCATTGTATGTTGCAAGCGACTCTACAGCAGTTGCAGAAAATCAACACAGGTGAGTTTGTATAATATACTGTTTCCCTCCTGTATATTGACTAATTCAGCCATGTTTGTTAAGTGTTGACAATAAACATAATTTCTACTCATCACACTTTTGTGTTGTTAACATTAAATGCTGTTGAGAATTCGAAATTTTCGTCTTTTGTCTGGTCCAAATCTTCTGTAGAGTCGCCACTGTGGTACCTCCTCCCCATTTTTTTTCTTCTCTCAGGCTAGTCCTACGCCATCCATTGGAATGTTCACTTATAGATGAGTTCGGCGGAATTGTAGTTATAGTATACTGCCCAGATAGACCCCTTCTCCCAAACCTTTCAAACTCTATGCTACAATTTCACTACTTCAGTAAGAACATATGGCTCGGTATGAAAAAATAAGCATTCGCAAAAGACAACGATGCAATGCAACCGCGCTAAGATCCGAAGATCACTTTGTTATACCAGAGTAGATAAACAAGTTGGGAGAACTTCTCTATGGACTCTGACAATACACTTTTGTGCAGTGAAAACTATATTTTTAAGCTATTATTAGAGAAGTTTTGAGTTTTCAAACCAGCAACCTCAGTGCAGCTCAAACGAAACTTGTAGAATGGTATAACTGGCTCTAGATTTCCTTCATATATTTGAAACGAAAGTAGCGTCATGTTCACAGTAACAGAAATAAACAGTATATCTGTACAAAACTGTCATATAAACGTATTTCATTGGAAGAAACACGTACATGATCCACCAAACATCTTTCATTAGAAACCAAAACAAGATATTGTAATGCACGTATTGGATTGCTGACTGCTGACTTTAGATGTGACCAATCATTCTGACAAGACTGTTATCGTTATTATTTTGGTGACCAAACGTGTAGACTGGGATCCATCATGAAAGGCATTGTTGTATAGTTTCAAACTTGTCGGTAACGATAGTATGTGATCATAAACGTGAAATTGGTTTACATCACGATATGTAGTTATAAAATATGGTCAAAAGAGGATTTGTACCAACGGTGTGTTGCCCTTACAGGATGTCTACCCGCTCGCTACTCTTCACCGCCTGCTTGCTTCTGGCGTGCGCTGCAGCCGACGACTCCCACATAGGAGGGCAGTGTACAGGAGACCTCCTCCTCAGCCAGAACGCCTCTACCAAGGCGGACTCTGAGGAGTCCTTCGTCGTCGCGTACGGCGGAGGTCCTGGCGTCCAGATCTCTTGCGTCACGACGCAGGACCTCTCCCCAGGCAACACGCCTCTCCTGAGCACTCTCCTGTCGGGAGGTCCTGGCAAGCGCTACGCCGTCGTGGAGGTCAGCGCCGAGGATGGATCCGACGCGGACTTTGCCGTCAACATCTTCGGCGAGAATCCGTAAGTTTCTCTCTACCTATACAACACTCTAAACGGTGATGAAAATGGTCACATAGAAGTGCCGTAGCTCATTAATCATTTTGACCCCCCCCCCCCCCCCCCACCCCCACCCCCCCAATGAAAGCGGTTTAATGAGAAAACAAGGTGTAAACATTTGAAGCCCTTATTAAAACAAACTCTAACTAAACCATGTTT
This sequence comes from Isoperla grammatica, assembly GCA_945910005.1. Classification (NCBI taxonomy): domain Eukaryota; kingdom Metazoa; phylum Arthropoda; class Insecta; order Plecoptera; family Perlodidae; genus Isoperla; species Isoperla grammatica. The sequence goes on from OX246737.1 coordinate 15,468,666, forward strand.
TCCGTCTACTCATCTAAAAAACTTATGTTTGAGACTTAGCTGTTCTTTCTATTGTTATCTATTTTATATCAGCGGTCTTGTTCGTTTAGCTTATTAGGTTTATTTCACATTGTTTCTATTCTAATATTTACCTATATTTTAAAATGTTATTTAATGGTATTTTAGAACATGTACAAGTTTGGAATGGCTATAATTTGATGTGGTTCGTATGCATAGTCCAGACTCAAGCTTTCCTCAACTCGGCCTCTCCTCAACCTCGCCCAACCACCAATCACGGAACTGCATTGCCATTTGGACGGCTCCCTCTATGATTGGTGACGAGGCGAGGCTGAGGGGAGGCTGAGTTGAGAAGGGCTTGAGTGTGGGCCTTAGCTCTCTGTGCTTGAAGTTGTGATCATCGCTTCTGTTTTCAAGGCTGCAGAACCGAGTGAAAAGGGACGAACCCACATCCACATCCTCCGTCTTGGAGGCCTCAGATGACCTTAGCAAAATGTCGAAACAATTGCGTGACATTGCCGATCGTCTGGAGGCGATAGAGACGGTGTTACGGCTGACGGGACAACTCACCGGCTGAACTTAAGATGTCTCTTCTCACGACGTTCGCAAGACACACTTTACGAATATGTTATGGAAACATTGGATGCCATCTTGAAAAGTAATATTTACCGTAATATTGCATGTCACCGTGATTATATTGCACAGTCTAGTGGGCGATGGTGATACTAATAAGACCTAGTAAAATGATTATTGTAAGGGGGGATGTTTTTGTCATGTTTTAATAACATATGTTGGTATCGAAAACAAAGGTTATATTATTTAGTAGAGATACATCGAGTTTGTAACATTTAGAAAAGTGTGAATAATTGACATTTCAAGGGCTATGAAAAGATTGAGTAAAGATTGGTCTAACCTATCCAAAGATTAAGAACTTCAGGACCCTAAGAAAAGTGTGTTAATTTACGAAGATATAATTGTGAGCCATGCAGATCAGGTTTTAAGTCTCAATAAATTAGGTTATGTGGCATCATTTTTGATTGGGTGCACTAAACGTGAGGACTGGAAAGACAATTGGAATGTTCATTCTCCAATCATATAAAAAATGTTAAAATGAAAAACTTTCCAAAATTTAAATCAGAAGCTAAAAAATATGTTTTTTGAACATCAATTGTACAATTAGAAATAATAATTGATAGTAAAAATAGTTTGTAAATATATTGTATATTTAATTGATAGCAATAATAAGATAGTAGTGTAAGTGTATGTATGTATTGTATATGTATGACAATAATAGCTGGTGAAACTAAATAAACACAATCTTATCTTATCCTCTCTCTCACGTATCTGGTAAATGATGAATTATTGCTATAGCTTGAACTGTTCTTGAATTAGCTATACAATGCATGTACTCGATGCAAATACAGCTCAACTGAAGATTTGTTTTTGTAAGAAAATGAAATGTATTTAAATGTAAAATATATGTAAAAAGCTGCAAACGTGATTATTTATTGCATAACCCAGAAAACTAATTCCCGAACTATGATTTTGCAACATGTATGAAATTGGGACACCATATGGCAAAACGCAACCGATAGGGATGGCTCAGTGCGTAGCACACGAGGCTCTAATTCAGGAGGTCGCCTGTTCGATACCCGCTACCGGCAATCCGCACTGAAGGTATTTTCCGAGGTTTTCCTCAGTCACAAAGCGACTCCAGAGACTGAGTCACACTAACAGCCCTCGGACATTCCTTCTCAAATATTCCAAATACCGCAATACCTATAGTTAGTAACCTGAAGAGTGAGATGGATTGACCCTGGGCAGGTTTCCTACGAAAAATTAGTACGTTATTCAAAATATCTTATCTATATACACTATAGGGATTCAAATGTTATAGAAACCATTTTATGTTTTAATATATTAAATAAAATACTTTTGAATACAAATGTTGTTTACGTACCATCATATTTTCTCACAGAATTTCATCTTAAATCACATTATTATCTCGATGAACCTTGTATTTACAAATGCAAATTGTAAACAAATTCTATAATCAGTTAACAGGCCTGACATAAAAATGTTTATAGTAGTAAAATAGTAGTCAAAGAGAACACATGAAATAAGGTTGTGGTTAGAGTGAACATGTGTTGTACACATACACGTAATGGATACCGTAAGAACCTTGTCGGCTGTTTGTACAAACCAAACCAGCACATTGCCCACGGTAGGCGGCTGTTTTTCAAGATCAGAACTTCCCATTCAACAAAAAAAGAGAAAATGTCGTAACGTCTTCTCGCAAACATCTGTGCAAATTGTGTGTGTATGTTGTTTGTCTGCTTATTTAAATTTATCATACAAAATGAAGGAACATGAATTCGAGCTATAATATTTTCAAAGAAAAGCATGATCGAATAATTGGAAAGTAGGTTGACGCAGTTTGGACTCATTTACTCATTACTACGGGATGAAAGGAGGAACCAAAATCTTGACTTATGGAATCTTGGACTGAGCTGAGTGGAATGATATTATTATTTGTATCTTCTTACAATTATATATTACAAGTAAGGAAACTTACCTGACTACTTACCTTACTTAGCCAATAATGATTAATTATAATAATGTTTAGTACAGGAATTCCTTTTGTATGTTGACCAGCAATAGATGTATTGCGGTATATTGGGGTAGTAAGGCAGGAATGTCCAAGGGCTTTTAGTAATTAATTCCAGAAGTCGCCTTATAACCGAGGAAAACATTGGAAAACCCGTCAGTAAGAATTCCCGGTGACGAGAATCGAATCGATGACCTCGCAAATTAGAGTCTCGCGTGTTGCCACCTCTAGCAGTAATGGTGATTGGATTAAAGTTAGTTGTCGTGAAGTGCTTGGATATTATTGCAGTCATTGTGAGGGTTATTCGTGCGTCTGGAGCCGTATTTTGGACAAATTATAGTAGTGAAGAAAACACATGGACGTATATGACGGAAAACATGATAATTAATTACAAACTAGGTAATGTCGAGCCTCAAACAAAAGAAAATAAAGGCTCTTGTCCCCCTGTGAAATTTGTGACATATTGTTGTTTTGCACAATTTTTTAAATATGTACAAAAAATATACTGAGTTGATAGACCCACGAAAACTATATTACATCAAATTTCCCTTGTTTCTTTTCTTTGAACATTAAATGTTGTAATCGGATTAAAATTGAGCAAAATAAAAATGTTCAAATGTCCCCAACTGAAAATTAAATATTTTAGTCGAAACTCGAAATAATAGATGTATAAACAATACGAAATGAAACACAATGAATAACGCGTGTATAAAGTGCATTAGATCGTAATGTTGCAACCCTCGTATGCGTCCCACTTTGGCCTGCATTGCCCCTCTAAAATAAACAAGACGCTGCGACCGTCCTACATAGTGGCGGTGGCTGCGGCCCCCCGGAACGCCCTTATAAGTTCCGCGGCGGTGTGGCGCGCCTAGCGAGGGGGATGACCATGTTTGGCGGGGGCTATTTCGGTCCCATAGCCGAGGGGATATAGAGAGTAGACGCTCCTGGGGGATCACCAGTCGTTGCCAGGACGTAGCCGCACACACACGCTCATCCACGGTGAGAAACCAGTGCACAAGTGATCTTTTATTCAGTGAATTATTTTATTTATTATTTTTTTTCGGTGGTTAAGTGAAAATTTTTATAATTTTTAAGTTTTTGAAAAATTCATCCATTATCAATTTTCAAGTGAATAAGATTTTTTTGAATAAATTTATTAGGCCGGTATTATTTTCAATTCGTTTGCTTTCGTCAAATTGTTGAAAAGGCGTTGGTTGAAGTTAATTGTGTGCGATATTGTTACAAAGTGTTTGGTTTAATGCAAAGTTGTGATAATTGAAGACTATCGAGTGTGCCACGGAACAGTGAAATGTTTCGGTTGATTTCTGCTCCGAAATTGGATTAATACGATTTTTATTTTATTTCAAGCAATGGCTTGTTAGCAACTAAATATCTCATGAGGAATATTTTCGTTACTTAGAAAACGTGCAGTGAAAGTTTTAAATTTTTAATTGGTACACATACAAATTTCGAAAATAATTTTCAGAAAGTCTAGAACTATTGAATATTTTCTAAATTAATTTTTTGGTACATATCGTTTTTGAGAAAGGAATCGAGAATGCATTTCAGGAATCGGGTTAGATGTGTAATACAAATTTATATTTCAAAAGTTATAATCAGAATTCAGAACAAGTTATTAACATGAAATTAATTAGTATACAAATAATTCAACCAACGTGTTTAAAGTGGCCTTATCAAATATTTAATGAAATAAAGATAACAATGAAAATTAGTTTGGTTTAAATTTCAATATTTACCGTTTTGATCAATTATATAAACCAGTGAAGTACTAAATAGACGAATACTAACACTTTTAATATTGTGCTTTACTATCAAAATATGTCGTAATATGTTAGTTAGAATTGGAATCTGGTTTTTATAAGCTACCAGAGAAAATATTACAGTGATTAAACCAGACACAAAAAACCGTCGTTATAAACAAATCTAAATATGGGGAAGGTTCTTTAATTCTTGCTCTAATTTAACAGTGGATCAATAGATAGTTTATGCAATTAGCTGTGAGAAGGGGGGAGAGGACTATTCGATATGTTATTTCATTTCTAACGAGTGAATTTGTACAACTTCCTTCCATCGAAAGTGGATTATAGGACAGGACTGCGCGGAAATGTGTTGCTAAGCCATAGGCTAGCTAAATCTTCTCGTGTTTGTTTCCCGCGTCAGTGTTCAGTACAGTACCACGTGTGTCGTGTACGACAAACTATAGTAGGCCTACAATCTTAGTAACAATATTCCTTCACTATAAATACGTTCGTGTCGTTTTATATCTAAAATAAGAACCTTAATCATGTTCTCACTGTTCAATAATGTTATACGTTTCTCAAGTTAAACAATTCTAATAATAAGAACAAGCATAATTGCGTTTAGTTATACCACGAATACGATTCAATAACTAAAAACAAACTATTTAACCTTATAATATTATTAAATACAGTATAACTAATCGTGTTCGTATAAACTATAAATAGCATATTATTTTGTTTTACGTTAGTGCAAGTACGAATCATGACTTTAAAAACGCATTAGCCAATCACTTATGAAATTAATTACCAAATCAAGACACGGTTGGTTATAATAAACAAAAATCGCTGACTAAGAAAAAAATTGAGAGAAAATTGTTTTTACAATCTCCGAGAAAAATTGTGAAAGTTCAACCGTTTACGTAGAGTTCTTATAAACAAAAACACAGATTTGCGAATGTCGTTTTCAAGTCTAGCTTAACTAAGCGCAATTTAGTTTATAGATAAAGTTGACCGTTCGAGCAGTAAAATAACGTTGTACCCTTGTGTTTCCAGGTAAAGGTCAAGCAACTGCTCAACCATGTGTGACGACGATGTAGCAGCTCTGGTCGTAGACAACGGCTCCGGCATGTGCAAGGCCGGTTTCGCTGGAGATGATGCGCCCCGCGCCGTCTTCCCCTCCATCGTCGGCAGGCCCAGGCATCAGGTACTTACTATGACGTCATAGCTCCTAGCAGGGCAGCTTTACACTTGGGGGGGGGGGGGGGAGGGGGTGCAAGGCCGGTTTCGCTGGAGATGACGCGCCCCGCGCCGTCTTCCCCTCCATCGTCGGCAGGCCCAGGCATCAGGTACTTACTATGACGTCATACCTCCTTAGCGGGGCAGCTTTACATTGAAGAATATGAGGGGGGGGGGGGGGAGGGTGCAACGGGATCAAAATTAATTATTTTTAGAATTGCAACTCATACAAATGAATAATTATGAGAAATTTTAAAATAGTATCTCTACTATCTCATATAAGAAGTATTGAATGTTACACTTGAAGAATATGAAGGGGGGGGGGGGGGGGTGCCAGAGGAATGAAATTAATTATTTTTAGAATTGGAACTCACTAAAGAAATTAGAATGCATATTTTAGCGGGGAGATGGATAAATATGAGAAACTTTTAAAATAGTATCATATCTCATATATAGGAATTATTGAATTTTACACTTGAAGAATATGAGGGGGGGGGGAAAGGGGGTGCAAGAGGAATAATATTAATTGTTTTTAGAATTGCAACTCACTAAAGAAATTTAAATGCATACTTTAGCAGGGAGACAAATAAATATGAGACACTTTTAAAATAGTATCTCATATAAGAAATATTGAACTTTACACTTGAAGAAAATGAGGGGGGAGGGGGTGCAAGGGATCGAGTTATTGTTAGCATTGCAAAAGGGACGAATTGAAATGCATTGTTTAACGAGAAACTCAATATATTAAAAATTTTGATTTAGAGTCACAAATTTTAAATGATTACTCATGGGGGGAATGTAAAACGAACATCTGTAAACGCTGAAGGGGGTGGGGAGGGGTAATTGCTTGTTAGCATTTTATTGTTTAGTTAGTGGGGAGGGAGCTAAATACGAAAGGATTTTATATATTATTCACATTTAAATAAAAATTAGTAATAGTGGAACTATTAAAAGTTGTTGATAAGAGCTGATTAAAATTAGTTTCGCTATTTGCAAATGTAAGTGGCTTTTACAAAATGCGGGTGGACGGAATAATCGTTGTTGCAAACCTTCAATGGTGGGGGCGCCGGTCTCGAGGTGATAATAAGAAATAGCTTTCAACAGTAGCATATAAGAAAGTTCTTGCCATTGACTATTTAACGATTAGACTACAAATAAACTTCATGTTAATAGATTGCATAATTATAAGTGTTAATTCAAGTTTTGAATAAAAGTTGGATCTCTAAATTCCGTTTCGTCAGTGTTCACTTTTCAACCAAAATCAAAAATCTATCTAGTTTTGTTAGATAGGAAAGTATTACTTAAATGTTTAGTAAGACGAAAGGTTAAAATCTCATTTCGAACCCCCGTTTCGTTCTCTGCGTTACGATACACGTATATTGAATCCCACTTCTGACTCGTCGATGTTCTAACCATGTTTTGTTCTTCTCCAGGGAGTCATGGTGGGTATGGGACAGAAGGACAGCTATGTCGGTGATGAGGCTCAGTCCAAGCGAGGTATCCTTACTCTGAAGTACCCCATTGAGCACGGAATCATCACCAACTGGGATGATATGGAGAAGATCTGGCATCACACCTTCTACAATGAACTCCGAGTTGCCCCCGAGGAGCACCCCATTCTGCTCACAGAGGCCCCTCTTAACCCCAAGGTGCTTATCCCCAACAATACAACACATCTCAGAAAACTAAACTAGAAGAGAAATAAAAATAAAAACAATTTTATAACTACTTGATTCAAGCTGTTAACTGAGACAAATGGATTCAATAAAATATTCCCGAACCCATAGTCAGCATTTCAAACACAGAGGATATTTTACGTTTTAGGTTTTGAAAGTGCCAAATATAATTGCCAATTCACTAAAAAAACAAACAATATTCAGTCTTAAACGTTAGCTCTTTCATACACTTAAATCCCAAAACAAACTTTATATATGAATACAAAGAAAAAGCGCAGGAACAAGCATCAGTATTCCACAATGTGACTTGAAAAACCTATAACGAAATATTATTGAAAACTATGGAAATAATAAGTAGGGACTCATAAAGATAATATCAAAGATAAGAAAACAAAACTAAGGGCTAACCGCTCTTATGCTTTTACTCTACGTTCGACGAAATAACGTACGTATGTCTTACCGTGTGTATCTGTTTGTTCCATCCAGGCCAACAGGGAGAAGATGACCCAGATCATGTTTGAGACCTTCAACTGCCCCGCTATGTACGTCGCCATCCAGGCTGTCCTCTCCCTGTACGCTTCCGGTCGTACCACCGGTATCGTCCTGGACTCTGGAGATGGTGTCTCTCACACCGTCCCCATCTATGAAGGTGCGGCTCTTTCAATATCACACTTTATTAAACATATTCACTGAAAGCAATTCATTACTGACCAAAGAAAATTAGGTAAAAAAAAACCAAGTGATCAAAAATCTAAGTTTGAGAGTAAATGTAAACTGTAGACGCAATAGTTAGGTTGGGTAGGTAGAATGCAATTTTTAAATTACCAAAGAAAATACGATAAGAACAAAATTAAACAGACATCAGAGTTTGAGAATAAAATGAAGACATATTGACTGTAGTCGCTAGAGTTGGGTTGGGTTGGGACGGTTTAGGATGTATCTTTATATTCGGTCTATAGTTTCCTGAGAGACTAGGGTAGTGTGATGCAGAGTGGCGTAACGCAAGGGTAGAATACAGTGCCCGAGACTAGGGTAGGGTCCGTGTTGTTAAGATGCCGGTATGTCGTGTTAGACGCCGTTATAATGCCCGTTCTCTCCGTGTTGTCCTCCAGGTTATGCTCTTCCCCACGCCATCCTCCGTCTGGACTTGGCTGGCCGAGACTTGACCGACTACCTGATGAAGATCCTGACCGAGCGTGGCTACTCCTTCACCACCACCGCCGAGCGAGAAATCGTCCGCGACATCAAGGAGAAGCTTTGCTACGTCGCCCTGGACTTCGAGCAGGAAATGGCCACCGCCGCCGCTTCCACCTCCCTCGAGAAGTCCTATGAACTTCCCGACGGTCAGGTCATCACCATTGGCAACGAGCGTTTCCGTTGCCCTGAGGCTCTCTTCCAGCCCTCATTCTTGGGAATGGAATCTTGCGGTATCCATGAGACCGTCTACTCCTCCATCATGAAGTGCGACGTCGACATCCGTAAGGACCTGTACGCCAACACCGTTCTGTCCGGAGGCACCACCATGTACCCCGGTATCGCCGACAGGATGCAGAAGGAAATCACCGCCCTTGCTCCTTCCACGATCAAGATCAAGATCATCGCTCCCCCTGAGAGGAAGTACTCCGTATGGATCGGTGGTTCCATCCTTGCCTCCCTGTCCACCTTCCAGCAGATGTGGATCTCCAAGCAGGAATACGACGAGTCCGGCCCTGGAATCGTCCACCGCAAGTGCTTCTAAGCGATGCGTCTCAACCTTTACCGCAACAAACAACATCTATAAGAAACATCAACAAGCAACGACACAAAAAACATCAAGCAATTATTACAACATCAAAGAAAAAAGTGGACATGTATTTTTACTTCAATTTTCGTTTAAGGAAAATTTTAGTAAAGCCTAACAAATGCCGTGTATGTAACCACTTAATAACCATCATGTTTATATAGTAATTTATTTTTTATTTCTAATAAATTATTATACATCATTATATAAATATCATTATCATCTTCTACATAATCATCATCATCACTTCAGCTGCTGAAAGACAGTAACATCAAATCAAGCAGCGGGTATTATTATAACATTTATTTTTCATTTATAAATTAATGCAACATCTTTTGAGTTTTGACAATAAACATCGTAAAATTGCAAAACTTTATTATGAAAAACTGTCTTATGTTTGTTCCTTGATTGACCTCCAACCTCCCAACACTGACCTCCTTTTCCTTCTGAAATAAAACATGAACCGTCCCTTAAAATATAATTAATTTCATATAGGCCTACACCAACAAGAATGATTACAAAAGCCTATTACCAAGGCCCCTACCTACTACACTTTATATGACATACATTAGACATAAGTTTTATACGGGGCCAATTAGCTAATTTATAAAGAATAAAATGTCAATATAATGTGAACGTGGATGTCACTTCATATAGCCTATTGGGTAAATACTCAATCTGAAAGTCCACAGGAATCTAGTTATACAACAAACCAATGAAAACATCCCCAAATGTAATGAATTGGCATTTAATTGATCGTTCGCCCACTCAGCTACTAAGCAGCTATTTTCAGTGAATGACTATAGACTTTATTTTTAGCCTTGGTAAACCGGCTCAAATCATAAATATTAAATAAATTAAATTACCATTTAGGCCGTTAGTACAGCTCAAGTTTCGTAAACAAACTAAGTCGAGGAATGTAAAAAAAGTGTGTGCCAAAATCTCGTTACGCCCAACTAAAATCTCCGCTCTTGTTTCGTCGTCAACAATTGAAAATTCCTCATGTTTTTATTGCACGTGAGCCAATCCCATCGAGCAGTATTTTTACACTTCCTAGTCCCCTAGTCAGTCCACCTCGTTGGCCTATATTCTCACCGCTTTGGCAGGGACACACGCAAAGCTACGACGTAATTTCATTGGCTTCTTTTATTTTCTCATGCGTGTTATCGTTCTATTATTAAATGACTTGTATATTCTGTTACATCGCTGCATTCATTAGAAATATCGGTTCAATTGGTACTGTAGATGTTTCACTACTGCTGCGAAGTATCTTGGTTTCTCATAATGTGAAATATTGATTTAATAGTGTTTTCTTTACGATCCAATTACGCATTGACCAAAAAAGAAATAGAGCATTATTTTTTATATATGTTTTCAATCCGTGGAATGGTTTGTAACAGCTGCTCTCCATTTTTGCTCTCTTCTGCCAGGTTTTTCATTTCTACAAACCCTTACAACGCATTTTTCGGACTGTCTGTTGCAGGTATTCAAATCTTGGTCTGCCTCCAGTATTTTCCTCATGAATGATATGAAACGATGATGATTGCTGATGGCGGGAATCGAGAGCAGGACTTCACAATTAAGAGCCCATCCACAAGACGCCACTCAGAAGCGCTTCCAATGATGGAACATATTCAAATAAGAGCTTCTGCGGCGCTTCTGAATTAGTTGCCGCCACACGATCGTGTGTACGCTGCCATTTGAATCAATTTGCTCCACCATCGGATTCGGAAGCGCTTCCTAGTGGTGACTTGTGAAGTGAAAGGGCTCTTAGATTCCCGTATAGCTACTATGAATATGTTATCATAACACTAGGGAATCTCCTATTACGTGACTGCCTTATCTTCTATTACGTGACTGCCTTGTGATATAAGACAGATTAAGATATATTCGCGTGGGCGAGTTGCTGTGTTTTCATTTCCTCGAAGTCTTACTGTTGGATAGGATAATATTGGTAGTTTTCCAATTTGGCAGAGTCTTCTCAGTTCGAGTTATAAGTCCATGGTTCGAGCACGCGGAAATTCAATTCGGAATGTTGTCGCCCTGTTCGATTCCGGCGACTGGGAACTCCAAATACACGGAAGGTTTGAGTGAATACTGAGAATGATACGCCTGTTCGATTTCGGCCACCTGACTGGAGGGAGAGTTTGCCTCGGTTTTCCTGACTCATAAGGCGGGTTCGGGATTGATCCCGACTGTCAGCTCTCGTATACACTACTAATAAATACGCTTATATAGTCAACTAGTTAGTCGCCTAATAAAGGCTGGTGTGCACCCTACAACAGGGACTCATCCGACACTTTATGACTACCCCTCGCTTCTACTGAGCACCAATTCAGTTTTCTTCTCGTTTTCACACTGACTCCATTGTAGCAGGTTCTAACCCCATTCATCCCCACACTAATTCTTATTATCACCCCAGCCCTCAGGCTTATGCGTTTTATTCCTTCATCATCTGCTCTAGAGGGCCCAACCCGGGAGAGCGTTCCAGCAAAGTTCAATGTTGTACTATTGCATCTAGTAAGTAAGTAAGTAATTAGTTCAATTATATCCACCTGCTCTCTGCTCTATGTACTCGCCGACGAACATTCGCGGTACATTCGTATATTGTTTATAATAATAATTAATAATGATATATTTGATGATTTGAGCTTGACGACATCTATTGCAAACAAATACAACGTATTAGGTCTGCGGAAAGAAAATTAATGCAATGCAATGTTAGGCTATGTAAGTATAATATTCGTTGGCTTGTATACCTATTAATTATTTACGAACTCTAAGGTACTAGGCTACTTTAGGGGCGACTTTGTGCTTTACCATGGCAAAGTTTTGTCTTCAATAATAACATTTTAGGACGCTATATTTCATTACAGCATTATTGCCGGCCAGCTTCATTCAGTCAACACAGGCTGGGTGGAGAGTGTAGCCAGTGTGTCGTAATGCGTCCCCCACGTGGCTCACTGGCTACTTATTGTACCCGGGTATTGCAGTGACCCTATCTCAAGTGTGTTAGTGGGCGCTATATTTCATTACAGCATTATTGCCGGCCGGCTTCATTCAGTCAACACAGGCTGGGTGGAGAGTGTAGCCAGTGTAACGTAATGCCACGTGGCTCACTGGCTACTTATTGTACCCGGGTAATGCAGTGACCCTATCTCAAGTGTGTTAGTGGGCGCTATATTTCATTACAGCATTATTGCCGGCCGGCTTCATTCAGTCAACACAGGCTGGGTGGAGAGTGTCCAGGGGCGGACTGGCAGGTACGGAACTACGGAAACCCGTACGGGGCCCCCCCGGCTGGAGGCCCCCTTGAAGGCCACCACTCAACCCCTTGAAAATATCTTACGCTATATAGATTATGAAACAATAGTAAGAAGAGGGTATAATAATATGAGGGCATAATATGTATCTCATGTCAGTGAAAAGGGACATATAGAGTTATATAGACCATCTAGAAGTGCTACAAAGGTTTCCGCTTTCTTCCTCAGAGCTTACTTTTTTATAGTTTAGTTTGAAATATAAAACATGCCAGTGCTGGAAATTTCTTTTATTTAATTTTTTAAAGTGGTGTCACAGTTCAACATGTTGTTCGACACACCTATCATCATTTATTGATTTTTACACGTGTGTACATGCGTTCTAGACAAATTAATAGGAAACAAGAACCCTCAAGATTTTTTCTCGCTAGCTCAATACTTGAGAGTGACTTTTGATAGTGTGCGAGTAAACTTGGTTATATCTGAAAGTACTATTTTGCCCATTTATAACAGAAAAGACTCATGTAAAAATGAAATAAACGAGTTTTCAAGTCGTGTGTCATTACAAAGCCACTTTCCGTAAATTAGCTGACTGAAAATCGGGCTGATCACGTGTCTATAAGCGTTCAAAATTAAAAAAGGCGAACTTTGTGGCAATATCTATCGGCGCCTACTGAAATCCGATCCAGCGCAGCACTAGCCATAAGATTACTTCTCAAACTACAGGATCGAACTCCTATCCTAGACCTATGACGTTAGGAATTATCAGTGTAATATTGACTTTAATTGTTTTTCATGATAGGATTTCGCCTCAAAATGCGTTTTAGTCCACTAAGCGTCATGCAGGGCCGAAAATTGTTTCGCCTTCGGCGACGTTGCCTCCGGCGGCAGGGGCTTCGCCCCCGACCCAGCTGCATACCCCGCTACAACACTCGTTACGAGTACAAATTACACGATGCAAGTGGACAACTAGTTGTCGATATTTGTAGAGGGTTGGGAAACAATATAGTTTGAAATATACAACTGCCAGTGTTGGGAAAGTTTCTTCATCAATTTCGTTTTTTGAAAGTGGTGTTCACAGTTCAACACGTTGTTCCACATAACTATCATCATTTATCGATTTTTAAACGTGTTTATATGCGTTCTAACAAAATAGTAGGCTGAAAAATTGGCTCACTGGCTACTTATTGTACACGGGTAATGCAGTGACCCTATCTCAAGTGTGTTAGTGGGCGCTATATTTCATTACAGCATTATTGCCGGCCGGCTTCATTCAGTCAACACAGGCTGGGTGGAGAGTGTAGCCATGTAACGTAATGCCACGTGGCTCACTGGCTACTTATTGTACCCGGGTAATGCAGTAACCCTATCTCAAGTGTGTTAGTGGGCGCTATATTTCATTACAGCATTATTGCCGGCCGGCTTCATTCAGTCAACACAGGCTGGGTGGAGAGTGAAGCCAGTGTGTCGTAATGCCACGTGGCTCACTGGCTACTTATTGTACCCGGGTAATGCAGTGACCCTATCTCAAGTGTGTTAGTGGGCGCTATATTTCATAACAGCATTATTGCCGGCCGGCTTCATTCAGTCAACACAGGCTGGGTGGAGAGTGTAGCCAGTGTGTCGTAATGCCACGTGGCTCACTGGCTACTTATTGTACCCGGGTAATGCAGTGACCCTATCTCAAGTGTGTTAGTGGGCGCTATATTTCATTACAGCATTATTGCCGGCCGGCTTCATTCAGTCAACACAGGCTGGGTGGAGAGTGTAGCCATGTAACGTAATGCCACGTGGCTCACTGGCTACTTATTGTACCCGGGTAATGCAGTGACCCTATCTCAAGTGTGTTAGTGGGCGCTATATTTCATTACAGCATTATTGCCGGCCGGCTTCATTCAGTCAACACAGGCTGGGTGGAGAGTGTAGCCATGTAACGTAATGCCACGTGGCTCACTGGCTACTTATTGTACCCGGGTAATGCAGTGACCCTATCTCAAGTGTGTTAGTGGGCGCTATATTTCATTACAGCATTATTGCCGGCCGGCTTCATTCAGTCAACACAGGCTGGGTGGAGAGTGTAGCCATGTAACGAAATGCCACGTGGCTCACTGGCTACTTATTGTACCCGGGTAATGCAGTGACCCTATCTCAAGTGTGTTAGTGGGCGCTATATTTCATTACAGCATTATTGCCGGCCGGCTTCATTCAGTCAACACAGGCTGGGTGGGGAGTGTAGCCATGTAACGTAATGCGTCCCCCACGTGGATCACTGGCTACTTATTGTACCCGGGTAATGCAGTGACCCTATCTCAAGTGTGTTAGTGGGCGCTATATTTCATTACAGCATTATTGCCGGCCGGCTTCATTCAGTCAACACAGGCTGGGTGGAGAGTGTAGCCATGTAACGTAATGCGTCCCCCACGTGGCTCACTGGCTACTTATTGTACCCGGGTAAGGCAGTGACCCTATCTCAAGTGTGTTCGTGGGCGCTATATTTCATCACAGCATTATTGCCGGCCGGCTTCATTCAGTCAACACAGGCTGGGTGGAGAGTGTAGCCAGTGTAACGTAATGCAACGTGGCTCACTGGCTACTTATTGTACCCGGGTAATGCAGTGACCCTATCTCAAGTGTGTTAGTGGGCGCTATATTTCATTACAGCATTATTGCCGGCCGGCTTCATTCAGTCAACACAGGCTGAGTGGAGAGAGTAGCCAGTGTAACGTAATGCCACGTGGCTCACTGGCTACTAATTGTACCCGGGTAATGCAGTGACCCTATCTCAAGTGTGTTAGTGGGCGCTATATTTCATTACAGCATTATTGCCGGCCGGCTTCATTCAGTCAACTTAGGCTGGGTGGAGAGAGTAGCCAGTGTAACGTAATGCCACGTGGCTCACTGGCTACTTATTGTACCCGGGTAATGCAGTGACCCTATCTCAAGTGTGTTAGTGGGCGCTATATTTCATAACAGCATTATTGCCGGCCGGCTTCATTCAGTCAACACAGGCTGGGTGGAGAGTGTAGCCAGTGTAACATAATGCCACGTGGCTTACTGGCTACTTATTGTACCCGGGTAATGCAGTGACCCTATCTCAAGTGTGTTCGTGGGCGCTATATTTCATTACAGCATTATTGCCGGCCGGCTTCATTCAGTCAACACAGGCTGGGTGGAGAGTGTAGCCAGTGTAACGTAATGCGTCCCCCACGTGGCTCACTGGCTACTTATTGTACCCGGGTAATGCAGTGACCCTATCTCAAGTGTGTTAGTGGGCGCTATATTTCATTACAGCATTATTGCCGGCCGGCTTCATTCAGTCAACACAGGCTGGGTGGAGAGTGTAGCCATGTAACGTAATGCCACGTGGCTCACTGGCTACTTATTGTACCCGGGTAATGCAGTGACCCTATCTCAAGTGTGTTAGTGGGCGCTATATTTCATTACAGCATAATTGCCGGCCGGCTTCATTCAGTCAACACAGGCTGGGTGGAGAGTGTAGCCAGTGTAACGTAATGCCACGTGGGTCACTGGCTACTTATTGTACCCGGGTAATGCAGTGACCCTATCTCAAGTGTGTTAGTGGGCGCTATATTTCATTACAGCATTATTGCCGGCCGGCTTCATTCAGTCAACACAGGCTGGGTGGAGAGTGTAGCCAGTGTGTCGTAATGCGTCCCCCACGTGGCTCACTGGCTACTTATTGTACCCGGGTAATGCAGTGACCCTATCTCAAGTGTGTTAGTGGGCGCTATATTTCATCACAGCATTATTGCCGGCCGGCTTCATTCAGTCAAAACAGGCTGGGTGGAGAGTGTAGCCAGTGTGTCGTAATGCCACGTGGCTCACTGGCTACTTATTGTACCCGGGTAATGCAGTGACCCTATCTCAAGTGTGTTAGTGGGCGCTATATTTCATTATAGCATTATTGCCGGCCGGCTTCATTCAGTCAACACAGGCTGGGTGGAGAGTGTAGCAATGTAACGTAATGCCACGTGGCTCACTGGCTACTTATTGTACCCGGGTAATGCAGTGACCCTATCTCAAGTGTGTTAGTGGGCGCTATATTTCATTACAGCATTATTGCCGGCCGGCTTCATTCAGTCAACACAGGCTGGGTGGAGAGTGTAGCCAGTGTAACGTAATGCCACGTGGCTCACTGGCTACTTATTGTACCCGGGTAATGCAGTGACCCTATCTCAAGTGTGTTAGTGGGCGCTATATTTCATTACAGCATTATTGCCGGCCGGCTTCATTCAGTCAACACAGGCTGGGTGGAGAGTGTAGCCCGTGTAACGTAATGCCACGTGGCTCACTGGCTACTCATTGTACCCGGGTAATGCAGTGACCTTATCTCAAGTGTGTTAGTGGGCGCTATATTTCATTACAGCATTATTGCCGGCCGGCTTCATTCAGTCAACACAGGCTGGGTGGAGAGTGTAGCCATGTAACGTAATGCGTCCCCCACGTGGCTCACTGGCTACTTATTGTACCCGGGTAATGCAGTGACCCTACCTCAAGTGTGTTAGTGGGCGCTATATTTCATTACAGCATTATTGCCGGCCGGCTTCATTCAGTCAACACAGGCTGGGTGAAGAGTGTAGCCAGTGTAACGTAATGCCACGTGGCTCACTGGCTACTTATTGTACCCGGGTAATGCAGTGACCCTATCTCAAGTGTGTTAGTGGGCGCTGTAATTTACAGGATTTAACACAAATAATCACACAGAGCATTCGGTACTTACTAGGCCACTGCCATGTTTTAATCACACTCTCAACATAACAAAGTACAAGATCCCTAGATATAATATGTACTACCAACATAGGAAACCATAACTACTGTTGTTGTTGTTGTTGAATAAACCGCCACATTTAAAGTACTTGTCTTATGCTTAAATTGATCTTCTTAGTTACTACATCCCTTTCCTTTTTCAAAATTAGAACAAAATTAGAATTATCCATCTATACTACCTTTGAAACTTGAGTTCATTGAAAGAAAAGATAATTGAATGTCGTGTTCACATTCATAACACATTTATGTACACAATCAGTCCTGATAACGTTTAGGCACTTTTTTAACTCTTTGAGGTCTTGCTGATTCTGCAACGTTTCCTTCCAACGAGGGTTGAAGTATGGGTGACGGCTGTGAAGTTGTTTCGGCAAGTATGTTATCGGAATCTAATCGCGGTGGTGAATCACGATGCGAATGGTAACTCGGAAGAAGACTGGCAGGTCGAGTATCTGGCGTCTTCTCAGGTGTATTGAATTTCTTACAAAACGTAGAGTTTCTTGCATACCGAGCTCCTGCTGGCGTCTCGACGATGACTTGACTACCGTCTTTACTTATCACGCGGTTAGGAACAGGGCTGAAAGGAGTAGTTAGCTTATTCGTAAGTGGCTGTCTAACTAGAACCAAATCTCCTTCATGCAAAGTATTGTCTCTACTGTTTCTTTTCATGTCGGCATACACTTTTCCTTCCCATTTCTTCACCGTATCTCGATCCCTGATTTCTCCATCTGTTTCCTTCCAAGAATCCACATGTGTTGGCAACTTATCACGTAACTTGCGCTTGAACAGCAGCTCTCCCGGACTGACTTCTGTGGTATTGTGTGGCGTTGTCCGATACAAGGTCAAGTACGCCAACAATTCTTCACGCCAATCGGTGCCGGTAGCTTGTGCAATTCTCAATCGCTTGAGGAGGGAACGGTTTTGCCTTTCCACTTCGCCATTTGCTTGTGGCCAAAGTGGGGTTGTGTATCGTATGGTGATTCCATGTTCTTCACAAAACTGCTTGAACTCGTCACTCGCGAATTGTGGTCCGTTGTCAGAACGAATGGAAAGTGGTAATCCATACCGTGCAAAGTGCAACTTTAATTTTTGAATTGTTAGCTTTGCAGTTATTGATTTCATTATATCCACTTCGTAGTAGCGACTATAATAGTCTATTGTCACAAGTAGGTAGTGACCCGATGGAAGCGGTCCCAAGAAGTCAACGGCGATATCTTGCCAAGCCTGTTGAGGTAGTTCTGTCCTTCTCATGGGTTCAGGTGGTTCTGGTAGTCCTACAGTTTGACAGCCATGACAGGACTGTACATGTTTCTCACAATCCTTATCAATACCGGGCCACCAAACCTTTTCCCTCATTCGTTGTTTCATGGCAGAGATACCAGGGTGTCCTTCGTGAGCTAGGACTAGCACCTGATTCCGAAGTTTTCCTGGAATTACTATTCTCGTGTTTTGCAAGATCATGTCATTTACCACACAAAGTTCGTTAGTAAATGGGTGATATTTCTTGGTATCTTCACCCCATTGTCCAAGTTGAATACTTTTAGTTAGGGCCTGACTTTCTGGATCTTCAAGCGATGTATTCTTGATGTCCTCCAGTTTGAGTGCTCTAGGAACGGCCATTTCTACAACTTGTCGTAGATTCTCTTCATCGTTCCGGAAATATGTGCTGACTTCACACACATTTAGAAGACGTGAAAGTGGATCGGCAATATTGGATTTGCCAGGTCGATATTTTACTGTGTAGTTGAACGATTGCAGGCGCAAAATCCAACGTTCGACTCGTGCGCAAGGTTTTGATGTCGGTGTGAAAATGAACTCGAGCGGTCGATGATCTGTGATAAGATCGAACTCCTTGCCGTAGAGATACATTCGGAACCTTTCACATCCCCAAACTAAGGCTAAAGCTTCCTTTTCTGTTTGAGAATATCTCTTCTCAACATCACTTAGACTCTTGCTAGCGTAGCAGATGACACGAGGTCCATCGTCTTGAGTTTGGATTAACACTGCCCCTAATCCGACAGGACTAGCATCAACTACAACTTGAGTAGGTTTCTCTGCATTATAAAACCCCAAACAACGTTGTTCAACAAGTTTCTTCTTCAAGGTTTCAAATGCTCGTTCCTGTTCGGACCCCCATTCAAAACATGTCTGACCTTTTTTTATGAGTCGCCTTAAGGGTTCCGTGATAGTAGCCAATCTTGGAATGAATCGTCCTACGAAATTTACTAACCCCAAGAAGCTTCTCAATTCTTCGACAGACTGTGGTGCTCTACATTCTTGTATTGCGGTAACCTTGCTCTGCGTTGGAGTAACTCCGTCCTTGGAAAGATGATGCCCCATAAACTCGGTTTCACGTGTGTTTATTTGGCATTTCTTCTCATTAAGAATGATACCATTCTCGTGCAGGACTCGAAGTACCTGTCTAAGGCGTTTGTCATGCTCTGCCTGTGTGACACCGTAGACCAAAATGTCATCGATATAAACAACTACGCCCTCACATCCTTGAAGCAATTGTTCTACTATTCTCTGAAACATTTCAGGCGCACAATTGATACCGAATAATAACCTTTTGTAACGGTACAGACCCTTGTGCGTAAGGAAAGTTGTTATTTCCCGTGATTCAGGACACAGTTCTATTTGATGGAACGCATTTTTGATATCCAGTTTACTGAAAACTTGGCTAGAGCTCAACTCTGGCATCAAATCATCAAATGTCGGTATCGGATGCTTTTCGCGTAGAATAGCTTTGTTAGCCCTTCGCATGTCTACACATATTCTTATGTCGCCATCTGTTTTTGGTATAACAACCAACTGAGAAGACCATGATGACGGACCCTTTACTTTCTCAATCACATCCATACTCTCCAAATCATCTAATTTCTGGGCCAAACGCTTCCTGAGTGGAATTGGAATTCTGCGTAAGGGTTGGCTTACTGGTTTCACTGATGGATCGATTGGTAATTGAAGCTGAAAATCTTTCAACTTACCCAGTTTGTTTGAATCTTGTAGGCCTATGGCATTCACTTGTTTTTCCCAACCAATGTGTAGCACTCCGAGATTTGTTGACGTCTTTTTACCCAAGATAGGTAAACCTTTCTCTTCTATGACGTAAAACTCAGCATGCTCAGTCTTAACTTCAGAACCCAGGCTTACGTCAACTTCGGCACGGAACTTTCCCAGGACCGTAAGTGGCTTGTCCTTGCCGTACGCAAACAGTGACTTGGTACATTTCTGCAGGTTTCGGCATGCAAAAGATTTATTTCCTTTCAGTGCCAGCCACAACTTTTTATCTATAACATTACAACTAGCCCCGGAGTCTATAATCACGTCAATAGGAACTCCACCTACCTTCAGTCTAAACATTTCTTCTTGCAGGTCCTCGATATGTCTAACTGTTCCAATGCCAAATGCATGTTCATCTTCCGAATCGTCCTCAGATTCTTCTTCCTTGCAAACTTGATACACCTTCTTTTTCGGCTTCGTCCCTGCTTGAAACTGTTTCTTTTTTCTGGATGCTACCTGTTGATTGTCGGAGACACTTCTCTCTTCTCTCTCTTCACGTTTCTTGGTTTTGCATTTCGTCACAAAATGTCCTTTTTTTCCACAATGGTGACATTCTTGATCTTTAGCCGGACAGGCCGGGTCATTGAGTAAGTGACCTGGGCGACCACATCCCCAGCATTTAGGTACAAATGGATGAGGCTTACTTGTAGTCAGCTTACTAACTTGTTCACTAGACGACTGCCTGTCTGATTCCATGTCGGCAGCTCGAGACTCGGTTGCTTCCAGCAGCTGTGCGATGCTACATGTTTTCTTTAACGTTAGAGAGTTCCCCCTTTCTAGCAATTTATGTCGTAGCTGTGATGAGAGACATTTTTCGATCACTTGGTCACGGATGTTTTCCTCCAAGGTCACGCCAAACTCGCAGTTGGCAGCCTGCGTACGCATGCTAGCTACGAACTGTCCAACAGTCTCTTCCTTTCGTTGTGACATCGCTCTGAATTTATGACGCTCATAAGGCACGTTATTTTCCCGTTTAAAATGAGCTGTCAGCACACGCAAAACGTGATTGAAACCACTCTCACCATCGTCCGGGCTCGCAAACTCGGGTTCTTGAACCTTCAAGAAGAACACATCTTGCACCGCCATTCCCGCGCTACTGAGCAGCAGTGCACGCTGACGGGCGTCCGACGCTATGTCCTGACCTTCCAGGTGGAGCTTGAAAGCTCGCACCCACCTGTCCCACTTGGCAGCAATGTCTGCATCATCCGCACTTCCCTCGAAACAAGGAAGACCTTGGAACACGTTGAAGTTCGTCATTTCCTCGTCGCCAATGTAATTTACAGGATTTAACACAAATAATCACACAGAGCATTCGGTACTTACTAGGCCACTGCCATGTTTTAATCACACTCTCAACATAACAAAGTACAAGATCCCTAGATATAATATGTACTACCAACATAGGAAACCATAACTACTGTTGTTGTTGTTGTTGAATAAACCGCCACATTTAAAGTACTTGTCTTATGCTTAAATTGATCTTCTTAGTTACTACAGGCGCTATATTTCATTACAGCATTATTGCCGGCCGGCTTCATTCAGTCAACACAGGCTGGGTGGAGAGTGCAGCCAGTGTAACGTAATGCCACGTGGCTCACTGGCTACTTATTGTACCCGGGTAATGCAGTGACCCTATCTCAAGTGTGTTAGTGGGCGCTATATTTCATTACAGCATTATTGCCGGCCGGCTTCATTCAGTCAACACAGGCTGGGTGGAGAGTGTAGCCATGTAACGTAATGCCACGTGGATCACTGGCTACTAATTGTACCCGGGTAATGCAGTGACCCTACCTCAAGTGTGTAAGTGGGCGCTATATTTCATTACAGCATTATTGCCGGCCGGCTTCATTCAGTCAACACAGGCTGGGTGGAGAGTGTAGCCAGTGTAACGTAATGCCACGTGGCTCACTGGCTACTTATTGTACCCGGGTAATGCAGTGACCCTATCTCAAGTGTGTTAGTGGGCGCTATATTTCATTACAGCATTATTGCCGGCCGGCTTCATTCAGTCAACACAGGCTGGGTGGAGAGTGTAGCCAGTGTAACGTAATGCCACGTGGCTCACTGGCTACTTATTGTACCCGGGTAATGCAGTGACCCAATCTCAAGTGTGTTAGTGGGCGCTATATTTCATTACAGCATTATTGCCGGCCGGCTTCATTTAGTCAACACAGGCTGGGTGGAGAGTGTAGCCAGTGTAACGTAATGCCACGTGGCTCACTGGCTACTTATTGTACCCGGGTAATGCAGTGACCCTATCTCAAGTGTGTTAGTGGGCGCAATATTTCATTACAGCATTATTGCCGGCCGGCTTCATTCAGTCAACACAGGCTGGGTGGAGAGTGTAGCCAGTGTAACGTAATGCCACGTGGCTCACTGGCTACTTATTGTACCCGGGTAATGCAGTGACCCTATCTCAAGTGTGTTAGTGGGCGCTATATTTCATTACAGCATTATTGCCGGCCGGCTTCATTCAGTCAACACAGGCTGGGTGGAGAGTGTAGCCAGTGTAACGTAATGCCACGTGGCTCACTGGCAACTTATTGTACCCGGGTAATGCAGTGACCCTATCTCACGTGTGTTAGTGGGCGCTATATTTCAGTACAGCATTATTGCCGGCCGGCTTCATTCAGTCAACACAGGCTGGGTGGAGAGTGTAGCCAGTGTAACGTAATGCCACGTGGCTCACTGGCTACTTATTGTACCCGGGTAATGCAGTGACCCTATCTCAAGTGTGTTAGTGGGCGCTATATTTCATAACAGCATTATTGCCGGCCGGCTTCATTCAGTCAACACAGGCTGGGTGGAGAGTGTAGCCATGTAACGAAATGCGTCCCCACGTGGCTCACTGGCTACTTATTGTACCCGGGTAATGCAGTGACCCTATCTCAAGTGTGTTAGTGGGCGCTATATTTCATTACAGCATTATTGCCGGCCGGCTTCATTCAGTCAACACAGGCTGGGTGGAGAGTGTAGCCAGTGTAACGTAATGCCACGTGGTTCACTGGCTACTTATTGTACCCAGGTAATGCAGTGACCCTATCTCAAGTGTGTTAGTGGGCGCTATATTTCATTACAGCATTATTGCCGGCCGGCTTCATTCAGTCAACACAGGCTGGGTGGAGAGTGTAGCCATGTAACGTAATGCCACGTGGCTCACTGGCTACTTATTGTACCCGGGTAATGCAGTGACCCTATCCCAAGTGTGTTAGTGGGCGCTATATTTCATAACAGCAAATTATTGCCGGCCGGCTTCATTCAGTCAACACAGGCTGGGTGGAGAGTGTAGCCAGTGTGTCGTAATGCCACGTGGCTCGCTGGCTACTTATTGTACCCGGGTAATGCAGTGACCCTATCTCAAGTGTGTTAGTGGGCGCTATATTTCATAACAGCATTATTGCCGGCCGGCTTCATTCAGTCAACACAGGCTGGGTGGAGAGTGTAGCCAGTGTAACGTAATGCCACGTGGCTCACTGGCTACTTATTGTACCCGGGTGATGCAGTGACGCTATCTCAAGTGTGTTAGTGGGCGCTATATTTCATTACAGCATAATTGCCGGCCGGCTTCATTCAGTCAACACAGGCTGGGTGGAGAGTGTAGCCATGTAACGTAATGCCACGTGGCTCACTGGCTACTTATTGTACCAGGGTAATGCAGTGACCCTATCTCAAGTGTGTTAGTGGGTGCTATATTTCATTACAGCATTATTGCCGGCCGGCTTCATTCAGTCAACACAGGCTGGGTGGAGAGTGTAGCCAGTGTAACGTAATGCCACGTGGCTCACTGGCTACTTATTGTACCCGGGTAATGCAGTGACCCTATCTCAAGTGTGTTAGTGGGCGCTATATTTCATAACAGCAAATTATTGCCGGCCGGCTTCATTCAGTCAACACAGGCTGGGTGGAGAGTGTAGCCAGTGTGTCGTAATGCCACGTGGCTCGCTGGCTACTTATTGTACCCGGGTAATGAAGTGACCCTATCTCAAGTGTGTTAGTGGGCGCTATATTTCATAACAGCATTATTGCCGGCCGGCTTCATTCAGTCAACACAGGCTGGGTGGAGAGTGTAGCCAGTGTAACGTAATGCCACGTGGCTCACTGGCTACTTATTGTACCCGGGTAATGCAGTGACCCTATCTCAAGTGTGTTAGTGGGCGCTATATTTCATTACAGCATTATTGCCGGACGGCTTCATTCAGTCAACACAGGCTGGGTGGAGAGTGTAGCCATGTAACGTAATGCCACGTGGCTCACTGAGTCACTGGCTACTTATTGTACGCGGGTAATGCAGTGACTATCTCAAGTGTGTTAGTGGGCGCTATATTTCATTACAGCATTATTGCCGGCCGGCTTCATTCAGTCAACACAGGCTGGGTGGAGAGTGTAGCCATGTAACGTAATGCATCCCCCACGTGGCTCACTGGCTACTTATTGTACCCGGGTAATGCAGTGACCCTATCTTAAGTGTGTTAGTGGGAGCTATATTTCATTACAGCATTATTGCCGGCCGGCTTCATTCAGTCAACACAGGCTGGGTGGAGAGTGTAGCCATGTAACGTAATGCCACGTGGCTCACTGGCTACTTATTGTACCCGGGTAATGCAGTGACCCTATCTCAAGTGTGTTAGTGGGCGCTATATTTCATTACAGCATTATTGCCGGCCGGCTTCATTCAGTCAACACAGGCTGGGTGGAGAGTGTAGCCAGTGTAACGTAATGCGTCCCCCACGTGGCTCACTGGCTACTTATTGTACCCGGGTAATGCAGTGACCCTATCTCAAGTGTTTTAGTGGGCGCTTTATTTCATTACAGCATTATTGCCGGCCGGCTTCATTCAGTCAACACAGGCTGGGTGGAGAGTGTAGCCAGTGTAACGTAATGCGTCCCCCACGTGGCTCACTGGCTACTTATTGTACCCGGGTAATGCAGTGACCCTATCTCAAGTGTGTTAGTGGGCGCTATATTTCATTACAGCATTATTGCCGGCCGGCTTCATTCAGTCAACACAGGCTGGGTGGAGAGTGTAGCCATGTAACGTAATGCGTCCCCCACGTGGCTCACTGGCTACTTATTGTACCCGGGTAATGCAGTGACCCTATCTCAAGTGTGTTAGTGGGCGCTATATTTCATTACAGCTTTATTGCCGGCCGGCTTCATTCAGTCAACACAGGCTGGGTGGAGAGTGTAGCCAGTGTAACGTAATGCGTCCCCCACGTGGCTCACTGGCTACTTATTGTACCCGGGTAATGCAGTGACCCTATCTCAAGTGTGTTAGTGGGCGCTATATTTCATTACAGCATTATTGCCGGCCGGCTTCATTCAGTCAACACAGGCTGGGTGGAGAGTGTAGCCATGTAACGTAATGCGTCCTTCACGTGGCTCACTGGCTACTTATTGTACCCGGGTAATGCAGTGACCCTATCTCAAGTGTGTTAGTGGGCGCTATATTTCATTACAGCATTATTGCCGGCCAGCTTCATTCAGTCAACACAGGCTGGGTGGAGAGTGTAGCCATGTAACGTAATGCCACGTGGCTCACTGGCTACTTATTGTACCCGGGTAATGCAGTGACCCTATCTCAAGTGTGTTAGTGGGCGCTATATTTCATTACAGCATTATTGCCGGCCGGCTTCATTCAGTCAACACAGGCTGGGTGGAGAGTGTAGCCATGTAACGTAATGCGTCCCCCACGTGGCTCACTGGCTACTTATTGTACCCGGGTAATGCAGTGACCCTATCTCAAGTGTGTTAGTGGGCGCTATATTTCATTACAGCTTTATTGCCGGCCGGCTTCATTCAGTCAACACAGGCTGGGTGGAGAGTGTAGCCAGTGTAACGTAATGCGTCCCCCACGTGGCTCACCGGCTACTTATTGTACCCGGGTAATGCAGTGACCCTATCTCAAGTGTGTTAGTGGGCGCTATATTTCATTACAGCATTATTGCCGGCCGGCTTCATTCAGTCAACACAGGCTGGGTGGAGAGTGTAGTCAGTGTAACGTAATGCCACGTGGCTCACTGGCTACTTATTGTACCCGGGTAATGCAGTGACCCTATCTCAAGTGTGTTAGTGGGCGCTATATTTCATTACAGTATTATTGCCGGCCGGCTTCATTCAGTCAACACAGGCTGGGTGGAGAGTGTAGCCATGTAACGTAATGCGTCCCCACGTGGCTCACTGGCTACTTATTGTACCCGGGTAATGCAGTGACCCTATCTCAAGTGTGTTAGTGGGCGCTATATTTCATTACAGCATTATTGCCGGCCGGCTTCATCCAGTCAACACAGGCTGGGTGGAGAGTGTAGCCATGTAACGTAATGCGTCCCCACGTGGCTCACTGGCTACTTATTGTACCCGGGTAATGCAGTGACCCTATCTCAAGTGTGTTAGTGGGCGCTATATTTCATTACAGCATTATTGCCGGCCGGCTTCATCCAGTCAACACAGGCTGGGTGGAGAGTGTAGTCAGTGTAACGTAATGCCACGTGGCTCACTGGCTACTTATTGTACCCGGGTAATGCAGTGACCCTATCTCAAGTGTGTTAGTGGGCGCTATATTTCATTACAGCATTATTGCCGGCCGGCTTCATTCAGTCAACACAGGCTGGGTGGAGAGTGTAGCCATGTAACGTAATGCGTCCCCCACGTGGCTCACTGGCTATAAAAAGCGCGCGTGTTGTCCAGGAATAGACCAGCGCTTCCTAGAGGAGGCCGCGCCTGCGTGGGAGGCCGTAGCCAGGAGTAGGCTACGGCGTCACGCGCGAATATGCATATTGTAGAGGTGGACCAGTGCTCTCATTCGGGTGGTCGGTGGATCGATTCCAGACAACGCCAATCGTGGTTGAAGAATTTTTTTAAGCCTTGTTCATACCTAAAATTGCCAGACCATACATAGGGCTTACCCTAACACACAAAACGAATTAGTAGAAAGAAAAAAACGAACAGTAGACCCTACGCCTACTGTTAAACCTACAGCAGCAGTTTTGACCACAATTTATTATGCACCACTTTTTAAGACTGCTGATGCTGAATGCATTATTCCAAAACAGGTTTCCACAACAAAACACAAACACGAATTAAACAATATTTAGTTTTCATTAGTTTTCACTGTTCAGGTCAATGCCCCATTTGTTATTAACCATACAAATCCACAGTGAAGTTCATGAGCTTCACAGATAAAATGCACTTGCACAGTTGTAGCTTGTGACATAGTGTGGTGCATGCAGTGCTGGAGCTCTGCTCCCCCCCCCCCCCTCCCCCACCGCTTCATACGTGTTTAAAAACATGTACCCAACAAAATAAATATCAATTCACCCATCTCAGCTGCTCCCAGCATAAAATCCTGGGCCCAGATTCACAAAGGTGCCAAAGTGCTAAGACGTCCTAGTTTATAGGCAAATCTTGGTGATATAAAACACCCATATGTCGTTCTGCATGTCATAAAGATATAATATGGTAAAATGTCAACAATTTAACTAATTATATTTTAATTGTGAATTCGTAGTAATAACCAGAGATGATTTATCGATTTGCCTAATTTAAGACAATTTAGAGTTAGGCATCTTTGTGAATCCAGGCCCTGGGTTCCACACTCGGTTACTGGAAAAGATAATTATGAGTACACCACATGCATGGAGAATATTGCAAGGTTACATTTGGAATTACTCTCAAGTTCACTCTTATCTTCAAGTGTAGTTTAATAAACAATTCATTACATAAATTAAAATATAGAGTATGATACAATTTTATAATGTGCCCAATCTGGTCCTTTTCACTCACATTGGCTTATGAAAACTATACCTAGGATTCCAGGAGCAGACAAGTCCTATAACCAATTGAAGAGCATAAAACAGAAAATTCACTTTAGTAAATAGTTAACAGAAAAGAATTGTTGAGTCTGATTTAAAATAATAGTTTCCTCATTAATTAGCAACTTGCAAGAAAGGAAAAACTAGACGATATACGTACATGAACTACAAAATAAATATGATTGTTTGTTTACTTTTAACAAGGGGTGATATCTTGCATGTAAAAAATTGTAAATTAAACAGCTTAGCAAATGGGCCAAACTGTCTGATACCTGATAAGGGATAAGTTGATAGCATAAACATTAAACCAGAGATCTGACTAGGCTAGGCTAGGCTAGGCTAGAATGCGTCAAGCTGCGTTTTTTTTGAGCAGCCGGCTAGCTAGCTTTTGGCTGGCTACGTTTTTTCAAACAGCCCGGCTAGCTTTTTCTTAGCTGGCTAGGTTTTGTCAAGCTGCAGGCTAGCTAGCTTTGGTCTGGCTCGTTTTATCGAGCAGCCGTCCAGCTAGCTTCTGGCTGGCTACGTTTTTTCAAATAGCCTGGCTAGCTTTCTCTTAGCTGGCTACGTTTTATCGAGCTGCAAGCTAGCTAGGTTTTGGCTACATTTTTGCGAGCTGCAGGCTAGGTTCGCTGGCTAAGATTTTCGAGTAGCTGGCTAGCTATCTTTCGGCTGGCTACGTTTTCTCATGCAGCTTGTTTTTAGCTGGCTGCCTTTTTAGGTTGTGGCTGGCTACATTTTTGCGAGCTGGCTAAGATTTTCGAGTAGCTGGCTATGTTAGCTTTTGTTTCCCAACATGTGTTCGTCCAGCAGCATTTGACGTGTTTCGTTTCCCCCAAAGGGACAATGGACCTTGTTTATTCACACTTTCAACGCAGATAATCTTATTGTACTCCCAATACCGCCTACCGCCTAATAGCCGCCTGGCACAATAATTGACTGCAAGGTTGTCAGTGCAAGTTCGAAGTGTTCTTTTCACTGGTAACATCGTAAATTATTTTCATTCACAAAGCATTATTCAAGCATTCAAGTATTATTCACAAGACATAGTTGCTTGCTATTGGGGGTGAAAGAGATATTACGGAGAGAGCGAGGGAGAAAGATACGCATTCTTCGCCAAATACACATCTTGGCAACGCAGGAAGCGGTCGCAAGTGGTCAATTAGGGTGGCTTTTAAGTTTACAACCTACCGCCCAGGCCGATGTCGGCAACAACCCGTCTTTTCATATATTGTATTGCAGGATCTAACCAAGATAATAGTGGGATATATGTCAACCCTGGGGGGGAGGGGGGGTTGAGAGGCGTCTTGCGCTTTCTTGTTTTCTGTAATAAAGATCACCTTTTCTTGTCATCTGCTTGACTTTAAGGAAACCCAAAATACTTACCTCCCCCTACCCCTGCCAATCTAGCCGGCATAATCTTGTCAACAAGTAGCAGGGAGGGAGAATATATGGAGAAGTGCAGTCGCCACATTAGTACAGTAACTACAGACAGGCTATGCAGTTTACTACAACATCGTATTGACTTTTTAATTAGGATTTTCCAAAAAAATAGTGGGCGAACGCGTCCCCCCCCCCAGGAAAAATAGTAGGTGGCCGTGTCCACCCTGAAATTAAGCACAGGCTACCACTAGATTATTACTTTACTCGTTATAAACTTTTTAAACATATACAGCAAATATAAATAACCAATTTTCTAGCCAGACTGGTCGAGGAGGAGAAGTCAGACGAAGTGCAGTCCACACCCCAATCCTCTTTCCTCCCCTTTCCCCTTTCCTCACGCTCACTCCTACTTGCCCCTTTCCTCCAAACAGCCCCATATGTCATCTTCATATATCACCCACTCATTGTCTCGATTAGCTTCGTTGCAAAAATATGAGACGTTAAGCCCAAATATATATTCAATTCATTTATAGTAATCAATTCACTAATTATTCACTAGCTATATTCATCACTAAGCTATTCGCAACCTGTCAAATAAGCAGGTTTTATGTTTCGTTTGCACCTCATTTTTGTAATGCAAGGCTATGATTCTAACTGTTATGTTCTTTCTGCCCCGGCTAGCTTCCAGCTAGGCTAGGCTAGGCTAAGCTATGTTTCTCCCGTATCAGCTAGCTTTAAGCTAGGCTAGGCTGTGTTTTTTTCTACTCCAGCTATCTTCTGGCTGGGCTGGGCTATGTTCTTTGTAAGCCAGCTAGATTCCAGCTCGGCTGGGCTACGTTCGTTTTAAGCTAGCTAGCTTCGAGCTCGGCTGGGCTATGTTCTGTGAAAGCCAGCTAACTTTTAGCTCGGCTACGTTTTTTTTTTTTAAGCTAACCGCGGCTAGGCTTGCAGCTGGGCTAGCTTTGCCAGTGACTGGCTAGGCTAGGCTTCGGCTATGTTCAAAAAACAAAACTAGTCGGATCCCTGCATTAAACAATACCTAACAATCTGCATACATCCATGTCATAAAAATATATCAAAATACTAATCCACAACTTTTCAGCAGTTTAGATTGTGCTCAAAACTTGTCCAAATCAATGACAACCAGTTAGTATTTCTTTGCATTCTGATACTAAGGAAAGGCTTTCAGCATGCATGGTTGCTTGCTGTAGTCAATAAATAGGGTTTTTAGTACATTATAACTGAGCTGTAGTGTAACAAGGTCAACAATCAACATTAAAGTTTGAAAATACACCCAGAGATAGTAACCTTCTATTACATTTGTACACGTTCCTAACACAGTACCTACCTATTGTTATCTTTTTCACTTTCAGACAAGTGCAGTAAATAAAGTAGGCCCTATTGCACCAAACTTTTATTTTAAAGTTACGACACAGTCATTAACACAGTCATAACTGGTAGTTTTCTTCTCATCCCTTATTTTTACTATGTCGGGTAAGGATTAATCTACAATTTTATTCAAGGCATAGATTTCTGTCTATTTTTAGCTGCTCATCAAGTATCCCCACCACAAGCATTGTTGAAATTTCATTTATTGGTAATGATTTTTACAGCTGCTTCATCAAGCAACAACGAAGCAAATCTTTAACTGGAAGAAAGATGATTTAAAAAATTGTTAAAATTGGGATGAGGAAGGATGTAGAAATGCGAGGAGGGGACTGGAATGTAGTTGAGGGGGAAGAGTGGTGGCAGGATAGAAGATGGAGAGGCTTATCTTCAATGCCGACCCAACGCAGAGTTGGGCGTGGCAACATATGATGATGATGGTATGTAATGAGTGCATTGGCTGTGATATAGCCCAAGAAATAATGTTACATCGTGAACTTTAAAAAACCTTTTAAATCTCAGGGTTTGCCATTCGCTGCCAATACCGTACCTAAAATACATAATATGCAGACCTGAGACTGCTATGTACTGAAATGTTGTTTGATGGATGAATTAGAGTAGATAGTTTCTAGATAAGAATGGGAAGGGATTGATAATTTTACAATGTTTTTTGTCAAATTTAATTTGACAATTTTGTTCTTTAAAAACAACGTATGTAACAGTGCACTGTACCTTCCAAGCTGTTCCAATCACCAAACGATTGGCAAATCCTGTGTTTATGAGTTGACATCTTACTTCATAGTTCATACAACTCGGTGAAAGCTAAAATGTCAAATACATTTGTCATTTATTGACATCACCCAGTACTAAAAAATAGTTTTCTGTAGTGCAAGTTGTGCCTTTGGCTTTTACTACAAACTTGTTTGCCACTTGAGAGTGACGAGCATCATCAGTTACCTAACATTCACTTATTTACATCATAACTGAATACACACCCAGAATTTTATCCTGGGAAGGGCTTTTCTATGTGGCCCTAGAGTGTGTACTCCTGCCTGAAAAAGTAGATTTCCGATTTCCATAAAGCTATAAAGTTGAATATTGGAATACTGCATTATGCAATTGGCATTCAATGGGCCATAGGACATTTAGCTCAAAATAGTAAAAAAAAAATTCAAAATGTCAACACAGACGGACACTTTTATCGTAATCGTAACACAATCGTTCATTTGTGAAATCAGCACATTAATTTACTGTAATAGTGATGATAGAATGCCAATAGACTTTGGATCTATCTTCTTCAGTTCTCTGTTGCGTGTACGACACGGCACTCACAATAGTTTTAATGTGCGATATCACCCAATTAATTATTACTACTTCTTGACTGTGGCTGGTGTGGTTTGCACGAGCGGAATGACGTGAATCGAGTTGGCGACTCCGTTGAGTCGCCACCAGCGGCCGAGGCGATGCTCTTGACCAATCCCCGCAACGAGGTGGTGACCGTCAGAGGTGAAAGCCAACGAGTTGACGAAACCGGCGACGGGAATCTCCATGACGGGCTCGAGCGAGCGGAAGCCGACCGAGCATTTCCACAAGCGAACGAAGCCATCGCATGACCCTGAAACATGTAGGAAACCTAGGTCTTGTACTTGCTCACAGTGAACTAGTGTTACTAATGTTAGTGTTAGTGTTACTAGTGTCACTTAGCATAATTGTTCCAATTCAAGGTTAAAGCACGGTTTAATGAAAATAATGTCATATTGGACAATACGCAGCTTTGATAACTTGATATCGAGTTACTGGTCGTGTGGCACTCTTTTGTTTTAGCACTGAATTACCATGCTATTCAGTATGCTGATGCTACTAAATTAATAACTATTATGCTATAGCTCAAAGTCTAATAGGAACACACATTTCTAAGAAAGTATTTAAATAGGCCTATTGTAATCAGCAAGTCTACTTTCACTGTTTTTCTTGTTGGGTACCATACCTGATGCCACTAGATCTGTGTTTAGTAGAGTGGCAATGCTGGAGATCCAGTTTGGGTTTTGGTTCTCTGGTTGCACACCATGAGCATGGCAGACAACAGCAAGTGGTCGCTTCTTCATAGTTCCCCAAATACACAGGTCACTAAAACAATAGAAGGGAAACGTATTAATTTGCCAGTTATCCTTTTTATTGGCTACCGGAATAGTTACCATAACCACGGTTGCAATGACGCAAGCAATAATAATATTACCAATTGGTAAGTGATAACATTACAGTTCATCTAATTCTCCATTGCAGATTATCCATGGATATCCACTTAATGCTGATATCAGACCGTGTATTGATAATCATTAGTGACGATGACAATACAGTAGACCTAACTACCTGTATAGGCAAGACAAAGATGAAATGAACTTGCACGTACAAAGTACCGACATGTATTTAGTAGATTATTTTAGGTACAATGCCAAAATATAAAACAGTCTTAAATGAGGGGTATAGGGCCTACTATAGACATCTTTGTCAACTAGTATCTATGATTGATAATTTGAAATTTCAGAAAAGCAGGTTAGTTAACACTTACCCATCATCCCCAGCGGACAAGAAGTTCTCCTCGCTCAACAGCCTCACACTGTCGATGCTTCCTTTGTGTCCGTTGAATATCAACTGGGATTCCTCCACAATCTTCCAGATTCGAATCGTGTTATCGCGCCCGCCCGACGTTATCGCTCGTTCCCGCGACAGAGCGTCTACGCTCGTGACGCCGCTCTGGTGCCCGAACAACGTTTCAGTGTACGACATCTCCGTCAGGCTCCACACCTGTAACGGAACAGTGGGCACCCTACATTAGCAGCCTCCGACATCGCCTATCGTATATTGGCCAATTTTAGATTTTGGGTCCGATCAAAGTAAGAAAAATAAACTAAAACTTATGTTCTTGGTTACAGGATACTCCTAATGGGGCTGGGAGAAAACGTTTAATATTGTAAATATTTATTTTTCCGAAATTTTCGCGTTGAAACCTGTAAACGTACCACCCCTCCAGTTTGCAAAATAATAAATAGTTTGCATATCCACAAAAAAAAAATACCAAGAGATCACTACCAGCTAGCTATAAATAAAGTGCAATCCACAACATGACTTACCAATAACACATTTAAGGTTGTATCTTGAATGACGATTACGGGAAAACGGAAGATGGAGAGACAGTACGAAGAAACCTGTAGAGGGGTAGTAGGCCCTACATATGAGGGAGGTGGATGAGAGAAGAATATGGAAGACAGAAGGGTATGGAAATGTATTATGGCCAAACAAACTGATACATGTAGGAATTCTTCTTTTCATATGCCCACACTTTTGACTTACTAGGCCATCATTCATTTTGGTGATGGATTATGACGAGTTATTGACCGAGTACACATACTGACCTTGACAGATCTGTCTTCACTTGCACTGAACAGTTGGTGTGTGTTTTGCCGGAATGCCAGGCCTGTAATGGGCCCGCGGTGGCCCAAAAAGGTGTGCACGTGCTCCAATGACTCAGGGTTCCATACAAATATATTGTTGCCACCTCCACCGGAGACCTAAAACAAAGTTGGGGTCACAGAATGGCACTTAAGATAATTTTAAAGAATGATGATTACAAATGTATGAACCAATATGATTTAAATGGTTACCGGTATTGTTCTTTGACACATTTAAAAATCTAAGATTAAAGCGTGGCCTCTAGTAAGCAAATACAGCTACCCTGGGCTTATTCTAACCTGGGCCCAGATGGGGCACACAAACAGATGGGTTCAGGAGAAGCAAGAAAACCTCACGTACAAGAAAGCGATTGTCTGTTGAGATAGCCAAACACACAACTGATGAAGTATGTCTGTTCTTAGCTTCCTCGGAGCCTTTTTTCCCTCGAGGTATTGACTTCAATTTCCGCCTGTCAGTCAGTGACCCTGCAAACAGAATGTACGACATTCTATGAAGTGTAATTAAAATACAGTAGAAGAGGTTTGCTCCACAACTCTTAATCTTAGGTAGGCTAAATGAAGGTTAGTAAGGAAACTGTATGTACTCACATTTCACAATGCCACCATCTTTTGAACCTGAATAAATGTATGAATTATCTGATGAAATAACTAGGCAGGTAATGGAGAATCGATGATCTTTACATTTCAGAACATGTATGTGTTCAGTGTCAGCACCCGTGTAGTTGTCAGCAACTCTCTTTTTTAGTCTTCCTGTTGATTCCAGAAAGTCGCCTTTCAATCGGCTGGCGATAACGTCGGATTCAAGTTCATCTGTTTCAGCACGCTCTTTTTCTGTAAAAATATTTTAGTAGGTAGATGATCCCAATAATATGACTGTCTAGGCCACAAAAATCAAAATCAAAATCAAAAATCAAATCAAAATAGCTTTTATTCGTTACTCTGTTTCTACATTTAATTACAATATCGTATCATAAACAATAGCATAGTACTAGACAGTCATATAACATTGTGAATCAACTGTAAATGAGCAAGCGAGTACCCACATGAGCATGATGCTTGTGTGTGGGTGCAAATTACATTTCATTTTAATTATCATAATATAGGCCTAATATGTATTTTCATTCTAATAGGCCTAGGTCCATAATGTAGGGGGATTTAAAGGTTATGCATTTTCATGAAAACTTGCTAAAAATTTAAAAAAAAATTTAAAATCTATCAGTACCTATTATTTTTACAATTGGGAAGACATTTTATTTTAGCCTACCTAAAGAAATTTTAAATTATGATTATGATAGCCTAAGCTTCTTCAATTCATTCGTCAATTATTAGAGAGGGGAAGCTTTCAATCTACCTCCAATGGTAGTTATTGATTATTAGGGTCTACTGTCCCATTTATATAAATACAGCCCCGCCTCTCTTTCTGTAGGCCTATGGTAAAGTTCGCGAATTTTTGTCCGAGTAGAAGATGTAAGCCCTAGACTTTGATTTTTACATTTTGTCATACAATTGATAATTTTATGTTTAACGACACTCGACAGCTAGGTCACATGAGGTCAGATTGTCATAAAAGTATGATGAACAAAATATAGCCCTAACCAGAGTAGGCTATGAGTGTAGAGAGCATAAAAAATGTAGGTTTACAGATGAAAAGAACTTGGTTTAATAACTTTGACAAATGACCACAACATCTGACCTAGGCTACGGCTTAGGAGCTAGCCTAGCAGTCCACCATTCGTTGCTTACTTGACACTAGAAATTGACGACCAAGGCTTTACAGAACACACTCCCTAATCAAACTAACGTAAGCGGGGTGCACAATCGTCCGGAAAGGAGCTCCGTTAACGGTAATGGGAAAGCTGGCTACGGTTCAACATTGCCCGGTAACGGCTATCTATCAATCTAACGGGAAGCTACTTCCCGGGCGATTGTGCGACATGCGGCGACAGCGGGGTGCTGTAGGGGTCTCCGATTGGATGTGTAACTTTGTATGGTGATTAGTGATTACTGAATGATCAAATACCTTCTCGTTCGATTTCTTTAAGATAGACTTTAGCCAGGCGAAGTCGCTTTTCTTGAGCCGTTTCATTAGCATCTTCGTCAGATTCCTCATCTTGTTGTGTTGGATTGAGTGCTACGTCTTCTTCAAAATCACTATCTAATTCTTCGTTGTCTGCCTCTTGTTTTTTAGTTGGTTTTTTAGATTTGGGAGTTCGTCCTACTTCTCCATTTAACGTGTTCGACGTTTGATTCTGAGACAAGAAAAGTGAGGTTAGGTACGCCCTACGAGAGACAAGTTCGATACACCACGTTAATATATAATACATACCTTTCTTTTCCGATCGCTAGACGAAAATGAATTAACTTTCGCTCCTTTTTTTCTTATAAAGAACGACATGCTTGCTATAAGCCTAGATATATCACAGAAGAAGACACAGATTCACGTGTAGGCTACAACATCAAGAACGCGTGGTTCAAGTACAATTCCACCGCCTTCTCCCGTTTAAATTCCTAATAAAATACCCGGGGAATTATGAACTTGGAAATAGAACAAATTTGTAAAATACAAAGTGAAATAATATGATTAACAAAAATGAGGACTCCTTTAGTAAATTAGTTTCATAACTGAATAGGATAGGCATTAAATAAGTAGATAGAAAAGACAATGTTAATTTAAAATTACCTAAACATAATGCAAATATCACGTTTTAAACTTATTAACTAGAATGATTGTTGTAGGTTTTTGATACTTTACACAATATTTTATTGCACATTAGAAAAATAAACTGACGCATTAAGTGGCATTGTCAAACAAATTGGCGTAGCACTGCAAGCTTGCGAGATTTGATAATGTATTAAAAAAGTAATCATAATATTCATATTTCGAAGAGTCGATGATATCCTTTGATGTTGGGTCATGAACAGTTGGAAAACACTAGCAGAGTACCTAACACATTTTTCTATGCCCACTTTATTTGCTGTCTGCTTGTGTCTGATTTGGCCCGTCAATGCTTTCATCACCAACGATTTTGAGCATCTGTCTCGCGTACTTAACGAAATCTTCGTGTGAATTCCAATAATATGACAAAGCTTCTTCCATAATTTTTTTCTCTTTATCTTCTGAATCAACAATCTCATTATGAATCTCATAATCATGTCCACGTACAGCAGCCCGTGCAATGGAGTTTGGCCGCTTTTTATTGTTTATCGGTTTTTCCGTCAATCTAGTATCAGAACCAGCTGCCGATGTCAGGCGTTCTTTTTCTTCTATCTCAATTTTCTTAATTCTTGTCGATGGAAGACTTTTATCATGTTGTAAGTTTGTTGTTAAATGATACATTTTGAGTATATGCACAGCTGTCAGATCTTTGAAACTCAAATTGAGGCCTACCTGGTAAACAACGGTTGCTATTGACAAAGAGGTAGGCAACCACTGCCACTATAATATTTTTTAAAACAGGAGAAACATTTGCCGAAACATTGATCTTGGAATTTTAAAATCATTTCGAAATCGTGCTTTAGGAAAGTAAACGTCTTTATATCGATACATTAATCTCGGAACAGTCACGTAACGCATTTTAAACTTCTAAGTAGGCCTACCAAATAAATGAAAACACGAAAACAAATTTCGTTTTAATCTGTTCACGTTTCATAATATTTTGTCTAGCTTAGATTCCCGTACCTTACACGGCGAAATTGTTATGAAACAACGGCAAGATTACATGGCACGGTTTGCAGCTTGGAACTGGATTAATGAATTATTTCTATGGTGTCTGAGGTTCTGCCCCTGGTTATGGATGAAATTCAAAAAGAAATTCTGTTTGTCCACGGTTGTATTTTTGTCAAAAAACACAATAACAATTCTAAAAAGTTAGACTAGGGACGTGTCCGAATTAAGTTGAATCGTTGCTAATTCTAATTCTAATTCTAAAAATAGTCACCGTTTGGCGGTGACGTCATAAGCACCGTCCGAATTCATCAAAATGCTTAGGTCTAATTCTAAAAACGGTAAGAATTAGCAATGGATTTAAGTAATTGAAAGTGCACACTCGTTTTGGTCTAAATTTATAATGGCCGCTGGAAAGTCAGCTGGACGAACGAGAAGAAGACGAAAATGCTGACGAACAAAGGTCAAAATTGAAATATAACTAAAGAAATTGTTGTATATCACGTGAATGTGTCTGAAAATAGTGAAATGACTGGTAGGCCTATGCTTACCGGCACACCGAGCGCATAAACGGCCAATCTAACCTCAAATTTTTAAGTTGGCATGAGTACCCAGTTCGTTCTTTCTCCACAGTGTGGCGCTACAGTAAGTTAGCACTGTACGAAATGGTACCCAGTTCGAGAATTAGAACGTTATAATTTTTTTAGACTTAGACTTAGACTTAGACAATTAGAATTAGAACTAACGATTTTTCAATTCGGACACGTCCTAACTTAAGGTCAAACCTGTATTGTTACACATTGAAAAGAAATAGTCAACATGATACATTTTTATAAACATTAATATATTGGATAGAAATATTCGAAAAGGAGTAACCAGAAATTACAACATCCAATTTCGACTAGGAATTGAACCATGCTATGGCACTGTTCAATTCTTT
The DNA here is from genome assembly GCA_945910005.1 of Isoperla grammatica. Classification (NCBI taxonomy): domain Eukaryota; kingdom Metazoa; phylum Arthropoda; class Insecta; order Plecoptera; family Perlodidae; genus Isoperla; species Isoperla grammatica. Next base: position 15,507,479 of record OX246737.1, read on the forward strand.
GTGTGGGTTGTGTTTTATAATTTCTGGTTTGTGGTTGTACTGTACTCACATGAAACATGTATCACTATTCGGAAATATAATGCCTTTAAACGCCCAAGTCGAAGACCATTATGGACGGTTCTTACTTCTTATTCACTAATTACTCACTGATTCATATGTTTTGTATTTGAAATATCGATCTTTGATTGGTTATCACTCACTCGTCGATGGTGCGCGGAGCCTACAGGGTTGGTTTAGTCGCTTAAAATTAAAGTCCCCCACTGAAAATCAGTTTCGTTATTGAGTGGGTAGACTCTAAATGTGAATTTATGTATTTATTTTTATTTATTTACTGTTGTTTATAATTCAATACATCTTACCGCACAAAACTCCATTCATTACAAACTTGAACCCTAACACTTGTATTTAGCAATCAGTTCTATTACAGGCCTAATATTAATTATTATCTCTATTCAGTGACGTGGGACACATAGCGGCATATACACCATCCAATCATAGTAAATAATCTCTTGTTCCATTTTATGACACGTTTTTAAATCATACGATGTAAAGAAACCGGGATGGAAAACCCCAGTTTTTTTGTTGCAAATTCAAGGACCTGACAAAAATATCTCATTCCTAAACTCACGCGTTTATGGGTCAAACTTCAGTGGTTATACAACGTCAGATAATAGAATTAGGAAATGACCGTCAGAGTAAATTGTCACCTGACATGAATAATATTAAATATATAGGGCAATGGCCCCAACCATATCTTCTAGACACATCACTCATTGTCTGTCTCTCTTATCTCTGGTGAGTAACTTGACACTTGAAGTGGGAAACACCAATGTCAAGAAGGCAACGAGACAAGTACGTGTCAAACGTCTGCTTGGTAAACTTGACTAGTGAACACGTGCCGTGTTACGTGTTGAAGATGTACACACTTCAGACGATAACTGTTGTAGAGTAGAGTTCATTTTCATTCTGTTTACAATAATGTAGTTTGTTATTGTTATTGTTTGTGTATTTTCTGCACCCAGAGCCACAACCTGGCTACGCTACTGTGGGTTTGATACAAGTAAGAAGCGATGGCGGATGGCAGAAAAGGGCGTAGCACTATTTGAGGCACAAGTGCCTGCCACCCTTGTGTTAAATCAGTCGCTACAAACTACTGACAGTTGAATGTAAGCTAAAATTAAGCCCAAATTAGTGTCCATCTTCCACCGCTCCAAGTCTTCCCTCTGGATAATAATAATTGTTCGTAGAAATCCCTGTCGTAGGGTGGCCATGTGTCATATGTGCCCCTCTTCCGGTGACTTACTAAGATTAGTAGGATGTTCGGATAGATGGGAAGACATTTCTGAGGTCTGTTAGGAGTTAATCTCAACATCGCATTGTGACTGAGGAAACCCACGGGAAAAACTTCAGTTAGGAGGGGCGATGACCGCGATCAAATCGTCAACCTCCCGAATGTCTCGCGCCTTACCGGGAAGCCACCTCTGTCGGTCCCCTCTAGATTAATCTGCACATGACTAGTTAAAATATACTCGGTAAATATATTGCACTTGTATTCTTACTAGGCAACATTACATACGCCGTAATGAATTTTGTACTACCACATATAAATAATTGGTACTACAGTGCTGTACACGATTTAATATGATGCATTGGTAGAAATGTGATGGTGGAAGGGTTGATTTACACATTGATTAAAGAGGTTCTTTAATCAACGATTTAAATTAGGAATGCGGCCGATCGATTCCAGATCGAGTTCAGATCGCGATAATCGTACGATTTTATTTCATCTCTGAAATTGCGATTGCCCAACACAACAACAATACACCTTTCTAGTTAACACAAGGTGAAAACTCCCGTTTCTCTTCCTCATAATAATATCTGTTTCTATTACGTTATATTATACTCTGCCGAATACAAAAAAGTAAGCGAAAATCGTAATTATCGTGATGGTTTTAATTACAGCAAAACGATGCCAAATTATGAATTTTTTTATGAGCTGAGGTATACAGTTTCTGAATTCCACCATTGTTCTTTGTTGAATTACTAACACAAAATTACGTAAACATTCGTCGTTATCGATTTCGACTGGAAAAAGCATCAATTCATGTTTTTGTTTGTAAAATCATAGCCATCAAGAAGACAGCTCAGAACAAATGATTTTACTTCTTCAATTATTTTTTTATGTTACTGGTAATCGACACTTTCGTAACACATTCTACACGCCGTTATTTGTAAATTACAGCAAAAATATCAACATAATATTTTCCTTATTCCTGACCGATGAAATGCGCAATGAATGATTCTCGTTGATATTTTGTTGTTGCATATTATTGTAACTGCTGCTGTTAACACTTATGCATTTGTTATCAAGAGCGGTACAAAAGTAGTATTTATTGAAGATGGTTTCTGCTATCAATGTGTTTCTCTTTATTATATTCTGTACATTTTCATTAACGATATGTTGATCTTTTCAGGAGTTTGAGCGAAAACATAACATTTTACAAGTCACTATTTTCATGAGATGGCAGACAATGTTTTTTTTCAAGATTCTCCCAAATTTAGTTTTGACATTAATTGGATATCCGCTCAACAATTTGATAGACAATCTATGAATTGAAAACTTGTTCTTCCTCTCTCCTGTTACGAGATAACTCGTAAAAACAATACATTATGTCGTGTAACAATTCAAACCTTTCAGAAGAGATTAGTATACATTGTTAAGCCTAATCGTATTGAGTTTGAGTTAGGTACCAACAGGTAAAAAAAAAAAAAAATCTAGCCTACATAGACGGAGACGTCCCCACAATCACTTGTTTCAAGGTCAGGCAAGGCTGACATAAACATCTTCCTGCAGCTCTGCCACTCTTATACGAGCCACTTACGAGAGTGATCGCTTCTTGCCTGGAAGTCCGCAACCGTCTTGTCTTGGTCTAGTTGCAAGTACCGCTAGCAAACAATATTGGTAAGAATGTATTGTCACAGATAAATAATGGTATTGTTATTATAGGATGCTAGATAGGTAGGCCGACATTAAAAATAGAATCAGGGGAAATATGTAATTTACTACAGATTTAACTTATGATCTGGTAGGTTATATAAGCATATGTTTGTAACTTGCCTTGTATCTTGAAGTTCCTTCCCTTTTCCTGTAATATTTTTTCTATACTTTTATTAATTCTTGATTGCGTTTGGTGCAAGTTCTACATTCTGCATGTTCTGAATTTTTACCTGCATCTAAACACTACCTACTACTAAATTAGACCTGATTGAAATCACCAAGTATAGTTAAAATTTTCAGTATATTATCTAGTTTGTAAAATTGTCATTGTAAAGAGCGAAAGCTCATTTTAGTTAACAAAGATTACATTGCATTAGGGAAACATTACATTATTTTTTGTCTATTGGAGGGGATTGAAGCACTGGTTTGTCGAAGTAGTAACGTTCGTTATAGGGGTATTACGCCCTATCCACAATTTGTCGGCATTGTGATTATAATCTGGATCGTAATCGTACATTTTCTCATGCTAAATCATTACAACATTATGATTTTATTGTGAACAGCGCAATCCATAATATGCATGCAAGTTAACTTTATGAGGATTTCCGGATTGCGATTGCAAAATCCCAATACCGACAATTTGTGGTTGGGGCTTTACACAAACATACATTTGACGTATGTTATTAACTGTTGCAAGTCGTGTAGATCCACCAAAACAAATAATCATAATTTAAAAAAACATACAAAAATAAATAAACATAATTCAGTCTTGTTACTGAGTGGGTAGACTCTAAATGAATTTATTTATTTAATTTAATGCTACAACATATTAATTCTTGTTTAGCCTAGCGTATCACTTTGGGAACTCACGGTGTAGTATATATTATAATATATTTATATTTAATAATCCAATGTATGTAGCCCTAAGTAAGTAAATTTGTCATTTTCACTCATTCAATGTTTTATTATGAAATACTTTACTGCATATAATAGCTCAAATAAATTTGGTTGATGGATATTTTTTCATACAGTTCGGTTATTACAGTAATTATAATATTATATGTGACATTTGTTGTCCTACACGGTACTCGGTGTATTTTTTAGACATGTATGCAGCAGTTTTATGTTATACAAAGTGTTGCAGAAAAAAGAAGTTTTTTTTATATAACTTGTAAGTTCAAATTACACGTATATGGTAAATTCCTCGGCGGAGAGAGGGACTGGGTCCCTGCCCCAGGCCCCATCAATCTCGCTATTCGCTCTCGGCACTGTCACTCCCACTCCTTTCACAAGCCACAACCACAAGCTAAACACCTCCCCCGCCCCCCCCCCCCCCCCCCGTAGTTATTCCTGTTTACGCCAATGATGGTCTAGCTAGACTTTAACTGCATTTGGCAATAAGAAGCAATAATTCTGCTCAAACTGTTCGTAGCATTGATATCCTAAATTACAGTAGATGATGTTTTTGTTATGTTCTGACTAGATAATTTGACGAAGCTATTTTTAAATCTGATGTGTTTTTCACATCGTATGAGCCTCAGCGTGCAGCGCTCGCTTGGGATGAATACAGGCACATATGACATTACATGCGATGAACTGAAGTACCGTATTTATTATTACTAAGGATTTTAAAATACGGAGAACATTTTAGCAGCGCGGTCTTAGCGAAACGAAGAAAATGTCCCTTACCATGCAATTATCATTGTTTAGCCTATTTACGGTGGTTGACCCTAGTGCGTATAAGTTGTTTTCTGGGCTTACATACTACTTGACAGGATTTTCCTTTTAATATGTGCGTCATACGGTCATACCATCACAGATAACGTAAACAGGTGATTCTACCATATCCATTGTACTATTGCTATTTGCTACTACTGTGCGGAGAATCGTGCCAAGGCGCCAAGTCAAGTAGTTAAACTACTGTCCGCCAGATTCCGTCATCGATTTATGAAGAAATTTCTAGAACATTTCCAGTGCAGCGTTGCGCATTATTGCATTTGCAGTTGTATGCAAGTGTTTGCAGTTCGGGTGTGTCTTCCGTTTCCAGTGCAATTATTTACTTTTTCGCAATTTTTCGCTTAAAAGTTTGACATCAGCCTTGCCCCGTCTGTCAAGTAGGTGAAGTAGGCCTAGGCCTAACGACCGGCACGTTTTGTAGGTGTAGGTCATGGAGTAGGCCTAGGCCCAGTCATTGAAGTACTCGCTTAAGTACAAATTTTATAAATCTAACATAATTATTTATTTCAGGTACTAGCCTATTTAATTATGAATTCTGAAGTTCTTCGTGTCAACAGCCCCAATGTTAAGTACACAGAGAAGTACATCGAAGCTGATTATGATTATAATCAGACCAAGGTCGAAGTTGTTGCCGATCAGCTGTTGGTAAGTCATCCGGCCGGCACGTGATTACTCACATAACCTTACTTTTTACTTCAAAGGCCTAGGCCATTGGGTTTAAAACCTAGGCCTACCTAGGCCCTAGGCCTATTGGTTTGTTTACTGAGCCAATCTGACGAAACTTTAGAGGACACATGTTTTTCCTAGGCATAGGACCTAGGGCCTATCCCTGGATAGGCGTTTATCTAGGAACTAAGGCCCCAAATTAGTGCGAGACATTTATTACTATGAAGGCTAGGTGCAATAGTCCCGGAACAGATTCCCTCTACCATTGGGTTTGAAATAACCCAATGCCGTTACCATAAAGTTCAGTGCACAATAGCCCAGGAATGAGCTTCTTGTTTCCGTTACCGGGCAATGTTAAATCAAGTGGAAGTTCCCGTTCCCGGAGCTCCTTCCCGGGCGTATTGTGCACCGAGCTTTACTTAGACCAAGTCATAGCCAACTTAAACTCGTTCCTGGCATAAATTGTGCACTTTTTATTTTTGTAATTTTTTTTACACATTAATCATCTATAGGGGAGACCGGGGCACAGTGGGTCATGGGGCACAGTGGGCCAAGGCCTATAATAGCTGATTGATTAATTTTAAAAATCTTTTTTTGTGTGTGTATGGTTGGTATTACTGGTGCACACTATGCACCTGGGTTTGAGGCTTCAAGATTGCCACCTCACCTTGACAAGAGCACAATGGTGGTTATAGCCTACTGAAAGTAAAAACAAAGTAAGCTTTCAATTGGTGTTATTTTGCAATGACAAATGTTAATTAATTATGTTCCTTTGGTTCAATAATATAATTACAATGTGTTGAAGATATAAATCATACAATATCCATGGTAACTGTCAATGGAAAATTCTCAGCATTGTTGAAAGAAAATAGTGCAGCTGGGGCACAGTGGGCCACTATTTTTGGGGCACAATGGGCCACCAAATAGATTGTCTGATCTGTACAAAAAAACAATGATCTAAAAAAAATCGCAATTTGCTCACTTGTAAAGAAAATCCTTAAGATAATGACATTTATTTCAAATTAAACTAGACTGCTTCTACTGAGTATTATATGTATATTTAAGTTGGTTTAGTAAAATATTTTATTGATTAATTTAATTGTTATGAAGTTATTATGTAGGTCTATGTGATGATATGTTGTGATGTTGTGTATGACATGAAAAATAGCATAATGCTTATGAAAATATACTACTACTACTTCTTCTAAATATTTGATCATACTTGTGTACAATAACTCACATGGTTCACTGTGCCCCGGTTCCTGGCCCACTGTGCCCCAGCCTGGGGGCACAGTGGGCCACTTTGCATGCCTTTTTCTTTTTTCTTTTTACAGGAATGTTGCATTTGCAGGTATTTGCAAAAATTACACTAGATTCCCAAGGGGTTGATTGATGTGTGTGCAAATTTTCTTGAGTCTGCCTTTAATATTTATGGATTTATGATATCAAATGTGAAATTCGGCCCACTGTGCCCCGGTCTCCCCTACTGTACAGATACAGATTCTCCAAAGAGAGAGTATGAAATGATGTGACCGTACTTATGTTAGGCCTATCTTACAACTCGTTGCACAGTTCCACTCCCTTTACCGGAGAATATACTTTTTCCGGTAACGATAATAATTATAACATAAAAAAGTCACGGTTAGTCACGACTCAATCATGGTAGAATAAATCATCATGATTAGCCCTTTTGTGGCACGTTATTTTGTTCAATTGGGTTTCAATTTATACTTTCATTTTTATATTGGACAGCATATAAATAATATTACGTAATAAACCAGAGAATGTGTTTGTGCGAATTCAAGCGACAATTTAAACGGTCGACAGAGAAACCGAGATTTTGGGGATTAAATAAAATTGTAGGCTGCGATTATCGCAATTTGAACTATGAAATCGATTCATATTGGTTAACGATAATGGGACGCATTTCTACTAAATATGTAATATGATCTCAAAGGACTAATGATTGTTCCACTTACAGTCAGATGTGGGATAGGTAGCCTATATAATTGTATGAAGACAAAACTGATAGCAATGCCACTTTAGCTCTAAAATAAATATAAATTATTTTTGCAGGCAACACCAATGACAACCCGTCTCCATATCCGCACAAAACGTCAAGTCCCCAAACTGGGACTTATGCTCGTTGGATGGGGTGGGAACAATGGCTCCACTGTGACGGCTGCTATTCTCGCGAATAAGATGAAACTGACATGGAACACAAAAGAGGGAAAACACAAAGCAAATTGGTAATTATTAATTAATCATAGGTGACATGTACTAGTATATTTTATTATGGACATATAGTCTGGACCTATTATTGTCATAGTTCTTGTTGTTCATCTTATTGCTGGCACAGACATCTTTGCAATGCACAGTACCCATACTATGATCTATGATTATTGAACTACATACTGTATTTTTAGGTTTGGTTCTCTTACGCAATCCTCCACTGTACGACTTGGAACAGGGCCGGATGGGGAGGACATATTCATTCCGATGAAACAGCTCCTGCCGATGGTTGAACCAGACAACTTAATTTTGGATGGTTGGGATATTTCGTCAATGAATTTGGCTGATGCAATGGAAAGATCTCAAGTCATTGACTGGAATCTTCAAGCACAACTCAAACCACACATGGTGGGAATGAAGCCTCGGCCATCAATCTTCTCTCCGGATTTTATTGCTGCAAACCAGGTAGAGTTGGAGTGAACGTGTTTTCAGATGTTGCTGGAGGATGTTAATTTAAAGAGAAACAATGCCACAATGACATGTATTTCACCCCCATAATGTGATCTAGAATCATGGAACAGGTCCATTTCAGGTCCTGGATGGACGTAGTTTCTTTGAAAGGGGAAATAAAATAAATAAATAATAATAATAATATGAATATAAATTATCACTCAAGGATTAGTTATTGACGTGCCTTAAACCATACATAATTATAAGGATGCCAATTGCCAACTTTTATGCAAATTCATGTGCAAAAGTACAAACTAAACATGATGTACGACTGCCCTAGTACATTACTGTAGTAACTAGGAATGAACATCGATAAAATAAAAACCATCGATAATCGAAAAGATGCTGCATTATCGATCGATAATATCGAACGATAATAAATTTACAAAATTGAAGTAATCTTTTACAGTTTAAGTGATATGTCGCCTAATCGAGCACATAAGGATATGGCAGCATTACTTGGACACATCTGACGTGACACTGCTGAGAGTATAATCACATTTTACGAGGCCCGAGGCCTAGTATTTTGGCAGTATCTTTGAGTATTTCAATACTAGAAAGGTCCGAGAAGAACGAAATAATGCTTTACGAACCCGCTTTTTTAGAAATCAGACCATTCGATAATATTTGTATTATCGATTATCGAAATTTTATTGCATATCGAATATCGAACGATAATATCGATTATCGTGTGCATCCCTAGTAGTAACCTAAACATTGCTAGAATATATCAGAGTTTCTACATTTTGATTTCTGCTCGCTACATGTAGATCTATGTCTACTCATCTTGTCGTTGTTAATGTTTTTCTCGTGCTTATCTTTTAGGCGTCTCGTGTAGATAACGCCATCACTGGCAAGAAGTGGGATCAGGTGGAGCAGATTCGCAAGGACATACGAGACTTCAGAGCCAAAGAGAAAGTGGATAAGGTCATCGTATTGTGGACGGCCAATACGGAGCGCTTCTGTGACATCATTGAAGGTGTTCACGATAATGCTGACAGTTTAGTTGCCGCCATCAAAGCAAATTACGCCGAGATTTCACCGTCGACTCTGTTTGCGGTGGCAGCTATATTAGAGGGGGTATGTCTCTACGAATGAAGATCTTCTAGAGCTTTTCATAAGTGTTGTTCTATGTGCTGTCTTTAATTGATATGTAGTTAGTATAGTCATCTTGAATTTGTTTGCTCAAAATTAAGGTAGGCAAAAATACACATTTCAATTTCACTTGACTACAAGGCCTGTATTATATTGTGCTAAAAACAATTTTATTTTATTTTTAAATAGATAACTTAATCTGTAGGACACAGTCCTGAATGATATTGGGTAGAGATTCAGGTAGCAAAGTATAGTGCGGTGACTTTGATGTGCCTGGTCAATAAGGCTACGGTTGCACTGAATGTTTTCATACATTTTCTTCATCAGATTATCATATGCTTGTTTAATAGCATAATTAGACTGGTTACAGAATACATACTATTTAAATAAGTGCACATTTTATCATTCTTCAATCATTAAAGTTTATAGCATATGTGTAATTTACTATCATAATTTGTTTACCCTAAGGTGCACTTATACATTAATTTTTGACATATGAATATGGTACAAAAGAAAGTAGAGAAAAGGGAAATTAAATTTACTACTAATTATTGTAGTAAACGTGTTAGATGTCAAAAGAAGACAATTATGGTGGAGGTGCCGAGTGAAAATTTGGTTTCCATCCTATGATCAAATTTTCTGAGTATGTGGGAAATACTATAAAGTGATTTTACTGCATTAGACCTAATCAGGTTTGGAAAAGGCTAATATTTTGTAAAAAGAAAAAATTTATTCCATTTAGTAATGTGCCGATAAGAATTTTCTATGACCACTTTCTAATTTTCTCTTACTATTTTAGTATTTTACCATAGAGAAATGAAATATGTTAACAGCAATGCTACTGTAATGCTTGTTCTGGTTTACATTAATATAAACATGTGTTTCTTCTAACAGTGTACATACATCAATGGCGCTCCCCAAAACACGTTTGTCCCAGGTTGCATTGAACTTGCGGAAAGACACAATACATTCATCGCGGGAGACGATTTTAAGTCGGGCCAGACGAAACTTAAGTCTGTGCTAGTGGACTTCCTAGTCAACGCAGGGATCAAGCCAGTCTCCATCGTAAGCTACAACCACCTCGGCAACAATGATGGGAAGAATCTGTCGGCTGCTGAGCAGTTCCATTCCAAAGAGGCAAGTCATGGCCATACTAGAGTAGACTAATTTTTTTTTTTTTTTTTATCTGTACACCTTGTTCCAACATTGTCAGGTAAGGGGGTGTTGCCACCAAATACTAGGGCATTCAGGAATCAGCACCAGTCTGCCAGTCTTGATGCATCATCTTCTTCATCTCCTTCAGCTCCTAATCACCAATTGTTCTCCTCCCTCTCCTTTCGTCCAGCCAGCTCTCTCCATCTAGCTCTGTCCTCCCACCATCTCTCCAACTCAACCACCGTCCATTCTTCTCCTCTTGCTTCCACGTCCTGTATTATTTGGTCCAGCCATCTGTCCCGTGGTCTTCCTACTCTTCTCTTCTTATAAGTTTTCTCAAATGTCTGTCTTGGTATGCTCTTTTCATTCATTCTCTTAAGGTGGCCAAACCATTTTAATCTGTCTCTCCCCATTTTAAACATCAGACTCTCCACTCCTACCTTTTTTCTTATTTCACTGCTTCTGACTCTGTCCATTTTTGATATTCCAGCCATACTGCGGATAAATTTCATTTCGGCCGCTTGTATCTTACTATCTTCCTTCCAGCCTGTTGTCCACGTTACTGCCCCGTAGGTCAATATAGGGACATAATACAGCTTATATAATAGTTGTTTGCACGCAAGTGGAAAGTGTTCATCCCATAAGAGCTTTCTTATCTTCTGGTAGAAACCATCTGCTATTTTTATTCTTCTTTCTATTTCACTTCCTATCTTTGCTTTACTAGTCATTAAACTACCCAGGTATGGGAATTCTTCTTTCGCTTTAAGTTCTTCACCTCGTAATGTTATTATATCTCCCTTATTCTTCTTCCGCCTTTGTACCACTACTGACTCACTCTTTGTCTCACTCACTCGCATTCCATACTTATTTGTCTCCTTATCCCACATGTCAACCTTTTTTTGTACTTCTTCTTTTGTGTCCCCCCATGTCACAATGTCATCTGCATATATCAACGTTCTTGTATCTTGTTCTTTTTCCGGTTCCACTTTCCGAAGTATTTGGTCCATTATCACATTGAACATTATTGGTGACAAGACACTCCCTTGTCTAACACCAGTATTAATACTGAACCAATCTGTGTACCCACTGCTCGTTTGTACTCGACTTTCACATTTTGAGTACATACTTTGTATCCTTTCTATCAACCTCTCGCCCACTTGTTTTACCCTCAAACTCTCCCACACTCTTTCTCTTGGTAAGTGGTCATACGCTTTTTCGAGGTCTAGGAAAACCATGTGTATGGTTGCGTTTTCTTCCCATGCCCTTTCCATGACTTGCCTCAGAGCAAATATAGGATCAATAGTTGACCTGCCCCGTCTGAACCCATATTGTTCTTCTCTTAGCGATGGTTCAACAGTATTCCTGACCCTTTTCTCCATGATGCTTTCATACACTTTGGCAGCTTGGCTAAGAAGTGACTAATATTATACTCAATTAATTTTTTTTTTTAATTTAATTTTTAATTCTTTAATTTTAATTTTACCATACCTAGGCATACATAAAACAAATAATATCTACAGACACGGACACACTAGAACTTCACTTATAAGTGTGTTCTGTAGTGGTCCAGCTTTAGTTGTATGTACATTGTAATTGTTTTGTATACTACAATAATTATGCTTTGTTCACAGATCTCAAAAAGTAATGTGGTGGATGATATGGTAGCATCAAACAGTATTCTTTATGGTCCGAATGAGAAGCCAGACCACTGTGTAGTGATAAAATATGTTCCTTATGTTGGTAAGTGTTAATATTTAATTATAATGATACAAATACAAGGATTGATTGAATACCTACTGTAGGCCTACTTCATTTGCACGATATTTTAGGCTATACCGGTACATTAAATTTGAAATTGTATGTTATAAAATGATGATGGAAACAATTTTCAATAATTTATGCAAACTTTTCTTGTAGTTAAAAAATAGGTAGGGTTGGAAATTGGAATTGGTTTACACATCACCGTTTCTCAATGTTTGTAGGTGACAGTAAGCGAGCAATGGACGAGTACACCTCTGAACTGATGTTGGGTGGCCACAACACCATCGTCATCCACAATACCTGCGAGGACTCTTTGCTGGCCAGCCCCATCATCCTAGACCTTGCGCTATTGGCCGAGCTCTGCAGCCGTATCGAGTTCAAGGTGGCCGGTGAAACAGACAAGGAGTATTCCTCCTTTCACTCGGTGCTCTCCATACTCAGCTATCTCTGCAAGGTGCGTATTCCTAGCCATAGAGAATATGGACGTGCAGGTGTTGAAAATGTGAATGCATCTTTCAATTTCAATTTGATTAAAAAATTGTGACTAGATTTTAGAGGGGTGCACAGATTGACAGTTCTAGGCCTTATTAAAAATATATAAAGTAATTTAAGATAAATAGGGTACACATGATTTCAATTGGTAAATAGTAAATACTACACCAGGGGAGCTATTCCTGAAAGTTGTCACGGTGACAATACTGCACTCACTCTGCGTGTTTTTCACATGGTCCGCCACAGCAATCAGCCAATAGCAAGTGATAACCATGTAGATATCACTTAAAGTGAGTATTGTCACCTTTCAGGAATAGCCTCTCAGTAGCAAAAACTGATATTATCCCTTTATTAACATGATTCAATGCTTGTACTTTAAATTGTGTACTAGTCTGTATTTTATCACAGTTAAATCTTGCATCTTCCCCCCTCAGGCTCCACTAGTACCGCCTGGAACGCCAGTCGTGAACGCGCTGAACAAGCAGCGTTCTTGTATCGAGAACGTGATGCGGGCGTGTCTTTCACTTCCGCCCGAGAACAACATGCTACTCGAACACAAGCTCGAGAGCCCGTTGCTTTCAATGGGCATACCGAGGAACCAGCTCAACCATAATGTAGAAACAAAGAAGAGTAAGATCTATCAGAACGGTATTGTTCACGCTTAAAAAAATCTCACTCTAAATGTCCACCACCAAATGTAGCAGTTGGCCAATACAATAAACCGTAACGTTAGCAATTATAATTTATAATTAGTAATTCAGTATAATGTTTTTACTTAGATAGGTTCCCTTATGGTACAGTGTAATATTAATAATACCAAACAGATAAAAACATTAAACAATAGTACTTAATTTATTAGTTACCTACCAAAAAGTGTTAAATGTCTGCATATCTTGTTAAAAGAAACAATGGGTATCTTTAAATGTGAGATATACGTATTGAAAAGAAATATTTTTAGAAATCATTGATGAATTTCGATATAGTTTATAGTGACCACTAGTACAGTGTAATGCAGTTCCTGTCAGGTTCATAAAAAAATCACATTCTATACTCAACAAGTACTGATTGTGCTGAACAGGAGGATTAGAATGAGCTGTGAAATAAAAGCATGTGATTAATATTTCCTCGAAACAGAAACCAAAAGTGTATGGAATACTAATCGTTACAAACTCGTAAGGTCTGACATGTGGGTATATTTGTTTGAAGGTCCAGGAGTATTGTTTGATTACCAATCCAACCCCTGCCTAGGGCGGAACGTTACAAGTTGATGGTGGTTCTGGTTGGTAATTAAATGAGCTCATGTGCGGTTTCGAGCGTAGTAATGCAAAGCTGTAATGTTCCTTTGAGCTTTGTTTGACATTTGTGTTTCAATGGAACGTACTATTTTCAACCAGCCGTTATTGTAGGATCTTCATAATAAATAAATAGCTAAGTAAATCAGTTAATTTATGTAAGTCATCCCGCAGTTTTCTGGTATGTACACAATACACATGTAGTTGGTAGTAATTGCTGCCAAAATATAGTACATATTACCGTACTTCTCTACTTGTCATTCCCAAGGCTCTGCTTCATTATGCTTAAGATATTCTCCTTTCAACAACTTATTAGAAGTTTATTAACCTTGATTTCAACAATGATTCAGTAGATCATAGCAGATCTAGTAGTTGTCTTTCTCTAGAGCTGCTTTGGCAGACGCACTGCAAATTTGGTTACCTTTTGTAGGCCTACTCCATTTAAGTTTAGCACAGTTAGTAATTCTACATTCCTTAATGTAGCACTGGCAATGAGACCAATCAAAATGAGCTTAGTATTATGTAGCACGATTAATGTTATAAGATTTGACTCCAGAATGTAGTAGATCACTCATGATCATGAATCACTATATAGTTTTTAAAACTTAAAACTTCTTATGTGGAGAAAGTGTGTAAGTAAATTGATTAAAAAAAAAATTCATATTGAACAAAAGATTTCGTTTGTAGTATAGGGCACTAGCAACACCAGAAGACAACAATGGAACAAATGAATTGAACTGATGGACAAACAATCAGCTGTCAAAATAATAAAATTGCAACCATAGAAAAAAAAGCAAGTGTAGCAATAGTTACTGCTCGCCATTTATTACTTGTAATGATAGACGACTAAGTGAAAGTTTTGTATGTGTATTTGTTTGTTTTTTGTTTTGTTTTCCAAAATCAGACGTTATTATTTTTTGACAGCTTGTTGTTTGTCCATCGATTCAATTCATTTGTTTCATTGTTGTCTTTTGGTGTTGCTAGTGCCCTTGCAGACACTCGAGTTAAAGCCGTTTTACTTGTGTATGCTCAAAGCATGATGGTTGGACTGAATTGTCATAAAAATGAAGTACAGTATATTATATCAATAGTACTTTAAGGAAAGTAGGGCTGCTATGTAGTTAACCTGTGATTTCGCTTGCCACCCTGTCCCTCTGCATCAAATTGCAGCTGTGATCCATGGCGATCTTCACTTCAGTGTGAACAACTGGACATTGGCAATGATAGATAGATATGTGTTCTTTATTTCTTGCATACAACATTGTTACTTACATTCAATACATGTTTACAAGATAATGGCAATAAAAGTTAAACTTTAAACACATTTAGTAGGGTTCACGAAATTAGGCAGCTCCAAAGGCAAGCATTCATGTTGTGGCACTTTGTGATTGCGTGCAAGATGCATGCTTTCTTTGTAAGTATTGCCTAGTTATATTTATTTGAGTGACTGATAGTTTTAAGAGTTACATCAGATTCTGTTATTTAATGGTGTTTTCCAATGGACTGCACTTGGTGTGCACTGGTGGGTCTATTACATTGTTGTGCATTGTTGTTTTAATTATTGAAGGCACACTCGGTGCGGTCCAGTGTGGACATTGGTAAACGCCATAAATAGATTTTAATTGATATAAGGCCCGGTATTTCAATGTCCAGTTAAAGTGTCAAGTAACTACTTGACAGTTAAATTTATTAGTCACTTATAACTGGCAGTTACCATTTTCCCGTATTTCAATTCCATATTATTTGGCAGTTAGCTACTGGGAACCTCTCCCTTGCTGTGATTGGTCAAAGCAGGAAAACTTCATTATCGACTTTGGCTGAGCGAATTTCACGGCCTGTTATAGTGTCAAAATTATGTGGTCAAGGTCTACTTGATCTCCGCCTAGCGGAGATCAAGTAGACCTTGTATGTGGTTTGTTATGATTGTGAAGTTTGAGGTTGTGTCAGTTTTATTTCTGGATGTGTTGACTTTCAATTTGGGTTTTTATCAAACAATTTAGAGAATTAAAATATTAAAGATTAGTGTCAATAAAAAAAACACGAGGGGGTAATTTCACTTCAGAAGAAAAGATTTTACTTGTTAATATCTTTGAACGGTTCAGGTTTATTGTGGAAAACAAGAAAATGAATGGCAAAATGGCAAAAAATTCTGGTAGGTGGGATGAAAACGGGTGGTGAAGTGAAATTAGAAGATGTTACTGACGTGAAAATTGTTATTTATTTATATTCTCATTTAAAAAGAAACACATATTTTACCGTTTTCCAAAAATCAAATTAAGAAATGCGAAAAGGTCTTCATTTTCATCAGAAAAGGCATCAACTACATTGTGATCAACATAACCTATTCTCCGAGCAGCCATCTTTTCATAACGGTAACTGTCAGTTATCGCTTAACAGGCACCTGATCTATCAGTTAGTTTACTTGTCAGATAGGATCAAATTTAATTGCCAGTTAGGCTAACTGACGGTGGAAATACACCAAAGTTGGAGTACCTGGCAGTTAAATTTACTTTCCACTTTAACTGGACATTGAAATACCGGGCCTTAATCAACAATATCATTATTCAGTACATATTATAAAATAGGCACATTCCTAAAAATTGTAATTGCAGAAAAAGTTAAGGTAAAAAGCACATAGGCTACTAGATAAAAAGCACATATGCCTACATGTTGTATGAAAAAGTATTAATATGCAACGTTTGTGCCAAAAAAAACATTTTGTTGTTGATTTATATCTCTTAATTTACTTCGAATTCATATATGTAATTCATAAAAAGCACTGAGAGAATTTTACATCTAACCAATTAATTACTAATTGAAGCACTGAAAGAATTGTACATCTAACCAATTACTAATTAAGAATACATATTTGTATTGAACATCCAGATTGAAAACTGTTCAGTCTTATTCATTCATTACCACCAACGACATCGAAGTTTCTGAGTGTTCATATTTTCATGCAAAAGTAATATATGTATATAATATATATGTACTTGCACTTGACCCAAGACTACCTTACATAATATGGTTTTGTCACAGGCGAGGGACTCGTAGCCAACCAGCGAACCACCCGAAAACACCCCGTGCAAATACCGATTGCTGGCTGGTTACGAGCCCATGGCCTGTGACTAAAGCACCCGTAAGGTAGTCTTGGGATCCAACTTTATCTGCACTACTGTAGGTTAATCTCTGTTTTAATATTCCTTTACTACATTGCCACATACAGTAGTCCCTCGTTATTTGAAACTATGTTGATTCAAATGTAGGTGTGTTTAATTCAAACTAGGGATAAATTCTTTGCATAGAGTTTGGCTATTATGGTTAGTGCTCGTTAATGTTGTTTTAATGCAAAATTTTTAAATTAAATTTGCTGTTTTTATGGTCCCTTCAAATTTGAACTAAAGTGGTACTATTGTAGTATTGTGTGTACTTGTTTACTTATTCACAGTTCCTTATATCATTTTAAGCATACCATAATTTATGTACTTTGGATATAATAATTAGGCCTATATTATGAATTATGACTATGCACTTACCATATACACTTTTTAGTTGTTTAGTATATTAGTTAGTAATGTACTGTACTATTTAGTATTTATGTATCTTAAATCAAGATATTCATTATGATCATACCAAATACAGTAAATAACACAAATACACAAAAATAACTTGCAAAACATTTTTGTTTTAGTTTTATGTATTTCCACAGAGTATTTAAAGCCAACACTTAATAGACTGTATAGCTATGTGCTCTTATTTTATTTTTAGTATGTATTTATTATTTTCATAGTTTAGTTAGGTATGAATTAATTATTTTAGTGGGAATTGTCATCATGCCGTTCTTCAAAATGTACAAGTCCTAGTTTCAACATTCTTTTGAAAATCTCAAGCCTGAAAAATATATTTTATTTTTAGTGTTATTATTTATTTTATAAAATGCACCAAAATTATGTGCTTGCAAAAAAAAGAAGGGTAGATGGATTCATAAACATATTGTATGTTTCAAATTTATCAGGAATATGTTTTAGTTGCAAAGAGTATAAAGATGTTACACTGGAAATTAATTATGCATACATTTCAGGAGGTTAATTAAGTTGTTTTATGCAAACATTTGCTTACAAAAATACTTGCAATAACTTAAGCCAACATTACAGAAAGTCAACTCGAATTGTTTAAAGCGGTTCCAAGTTGTGTGAGACAGTACTTATTATTACCAAAGATTACAAATTGTAATCTTTGGTGTTACTTAAGCAACTAAAGTAAATTTACTAAACAAATGTTATTCTAGAAGCTTGAGCTTTGTCCAAAAAATACTGGCAAAATCTTGTGAGCTGATATCTACAGATTATGACTATGAATAATGATGACTATGTGGTCAAAAATACTATTTTTTATAGAATATAAAAACTAAAAAGCGAGCGTGTCCCAAACTCGATCTTTCTAGAAGCATTCGATTAAAATGAATTTTTGACTGGTTTGGAAAAACATCCCCTGTGCAGCCACTTCGAATTTGTATTCACAAATCTAATATTATTGTACCGCAATATATTTCTACTCAAAGGTAATACCTTTGGACTCTGCTCTTGTATCCTGATGGCTTTTACACTGGATTCCTGTCATATTAAAGTGTAATATTATCTAATAAAGAATGCAGAGTTGCACACATTTTACACTTTCATCATTAAAATATGAATTCTGTCTTTCCATCAAGAATCCAAATGAGCACCCTGTGGTTTCCCTTTAAATAAACTCATGCATGTGGTGTGTGTGGTTGACTAGAGCACTGATGACACCTGGCCCTGCAATGTGGAGTAGATGAGATCATGGACTTAGTTACTATTATAAGTCCAGCATGAGATCAAAGATTATAAAGGTCTTTGATGAGATGATGAAAGACCATCGAATCATATTTATTTAAGAATTTGCTATTTGCAGTGAAAATCATTTATTGCATGTTATAAAAAACTTCGAATATTAAAAAAAAACTGTTGGCATCATAAAGGTAAATTATTTATGAAACATTCCTGAACATTAAGGTTTGTATCACGTGAGCACATATTATTATGAAGCTTGGCCGATGATGAGCTTCCTCAATGTGTTTCGCCTCTCTCGCTACATTGAAATTTAAAATACAATGTTTTTGCTGTTGTTCATCTCGCTGTTGGCTGTATGCCGGTGGCAAGAGTCTTTTCTTCCCTCCTTTCCTTTTTTCTTCCTCCTTCACTCCAACAACCTCTCCTCCCTGGATTTTTTCCTTCCTCATCTTCCTTCACCCTCCTTCCAGCCAACCTCCCTTCCTCTGGGCCATCGTTTTTCCATCTACCTGGATTTTGGTTTCAGCCTTTCAGCAAACGCTCTGACCTTCTTGTGCCCTACCACTTCCCCATCCAGTCCGTTCCACTCGATGGTCGTCCTTCCCAGGAAGGAGAACTTACCCACGTCTGTCCTCCAAACCCTTCTTTCTAACTTCCACTGATGATCCCCCCCCCCCCCCCCTTCCCCTGTAACTAGCTCCAAGATGTTCTCAGGTTATCTCTTGTAAAGTATCTACGTTCACCATCGAGTGCAAAGAATTCTATATGGATTCATTAATAGAAACTCGTAAAGAGAAATGGAAGTTTCAAAACTAGCGCCACAGAACTAGAAGGCGATGAGCGGACGTTGAGTGGGCTGTGATTGAAGATGGTGGTCTGTCTGTTTACAGTAAACACGTGCAGGTGGCAGACCATAACTTAATTCAAGACGGTAAGAGTAGAATTGAACTATTATTTTTAGTGTAGGGTTACCATAATTAGGGCAAGGGATCTACACCTCCTCAAGGCGCCAGCCTAGCTAGAACGTAAATAGGCCTAGGCCTACCTAGACCTTGTTCAGACGTAGGCCTAGGCAGGAACTTGACGTTGAGGCCTGGCAGGCCTGCTCTATTCGCCTAGCTTATTGTTAGTTACAATAGTTTTTTTTAAATTAAATTGAGCATATTTCAAAGACCTAGCCTAAGACGTAGTGCGAGATCAACTGTGCTAATAGTCGAACATAACCCTACTTGTTTTACCTCAACTAAGTGAAAGCTCATTCATTTGGACATCTCTAGTGTTGCCAGATGACAATGATAAAAAATCGGGACATTTGGCGGTACAGCTGGGGGGGGGGGGGGGTGCAACTTATATTTTTGGCGATTGCTGAATCGGGAAATACTGTATGAATCAATTTCATATCACAATCGGTAGATAGATATGAATGTTGATGATTTACGGCGTGATAAGCAAAGGTGAGTTCCGAAGCAGTCACGTTATCGCTTAGGGTAGAATCCGGTGGTTTAAAGAAATTTACAAGGGTGTTTTGTTTTGCAGTTATTACATTCGTTTTATGAAATTTACCATTTCCATGGTGCTTTAAATCTGACTCTCCTCCGTGGCTTATTGAAAACTCTTTATTACATACCTTGCAATATGCTTTTGATGTGCTGTCGTAACTCTTTCGTAGCCAATAGTCAATAGTCATAGCCAATAGCGTAGTGCCATGATTGGTTGTTACGCGTGGATGGGACTGGCGGGCGCGAGTCATAGTCGTAGGTGGAGTGCGGGAGGTGAAAGAGGGGTAGTGAATTACAGACGACTGACGAGACCACAAAAATGTTATCGTCTTCGCAAGTGGCCGGACATTTTTACTAAGTGGCGAGCCGAGAGAGACCGAAACGCTGATTTTATAGCTAGTGAAGTTGCTACATTTTAAAAAATCGGGACAGCATATGGTCCCGATACAAAACAAATCGGGACGCGGGACACAACACCTAAAATCGGGACGGTCCCGATTTTATCGGGACGTCTGGCAACCCTAGACATCTCGCACAAATCTCACGAATTGAACATTTGAACACATTTCCAATGTGCATGCTTGAGACTTGAGAGTACATTTGAACTTGCCACTATATCTCGTCGCGTGTTCATTTTTGGATGTTTGTTGTATTTTGTAATATAGGTCTATGTCATCTCTTTAAACCACACATGTGGAAATCAATTGTGTTGTGGTTGTGGGTGACACCTTATGAATCAACCTTATGTTACAGCTTGTCCAGACATCACCAAGAGTTAGTGGTTTGCTTTTGCAATGACACGTTTTGCTAGAGCACACGGATCAAAGGCTTCAAATGAAAGACAACCAGAAGAAGCTACATCATGGAAAATTCTCAAAGAGCAATTGTTGGAGCAACAGTCTGCATCAAAAAACAAGTTGGAAAACGCTTCTAAACCAAACAGAAAGTCCATTGTTATGAAAAAGGTTATAAGGGAAAATACAGAGTGGGCAGAATTTGAAGAGACTCCAGAGCCCAAACACATAAAAATAGCTAAAAAGAAAAAAAAAATAGGCATGTCCACGGAAAAGGTGGTTGAGAGATTATCATTGGATGAGCAACATTCTAGCAAGAGCACATTGCATAAGATTAAAAAAAGCAGCAACATAAAAAATGAAAAGAAACTTGGAAAAAAGTTAAAGAAAATCAAAGGTCAAAAAGTACAAATACTACATTCTAATGGTCTAGAGGACCTTGAACAAGTTGTAGCTAAAACTAAGCAACAAGTTACAGTTTCAAAACGAGAAAAAAGGAAAAACAAGCTCAAGAGTTTAGAAAAGTCTATCGATTCTTTCAAAACTGAGTCACCAACTGATACACGTGCTAAATTGAAAACAAAAAAATTGAAAATCAACGGTCAAGAAAAACGAAAACTTCATTCTAATAGTCTAGGGGTCTTTGAACAAGTTGTAGCTAAAACTAAGCAACAAGTTACAGTTTCAAAACAAGAAAAAAGGAAAAACAAGCTCAAGATTTTAGAAAAGTCTATCGATTCTTTCAATCCTGAGTCACCAACTGATACACGTGGTGCTAAATTGAAAACAAAAAAATTGAAAATCAAAGGTCAAGAAGAACAAAAACCACATTCTAATAGTCTTAGGGACTTTAAGCAAGCTAAGCCACAAGTTACAGTTTCAAAACGAGAAAAAAGGAAAAACAAGCTCAAGATTTTAGAAAAGTCTATCGAATCTTTGAATCCTGAGTCACTGACCGATACTCGTGCTAAATTGAAAACAGTAGAGTTGGTTGATGGCAGTACATGTGAACTAGGTAAAAGACAATTAAAAAGATTGAAGCATAAGCTGAAGAAAGCGCTTGATAATGGATTTGACTTGAAACCTCCTCTGAAAATAGATAATAAACAAAAAACGAAACGCTTAGACCTACAGGTTGAATCATTGGAAAATGGAAATGGTAAGGAAGGTAAATCAAAGCTATCTAAACAGCAAAAAGGTAAAATGAAATCACAACTAAAGAAACAAGTAACTACTACCTCCAGTAATATACTTGTTAAAGTGGAAAGAACAAATACACCCGTTAAAGTGGAAAGAACAAATACACTCGTTAAAATGGAAAGAACGGATACACCCGCTAAAGTGGAAAAAACAGATCAGACACAATCCCATAGTAAATTGCAAGTACAATCAAAGAGGCAAAAGCGAAATCTTAAAAAACTAGGTGACCCAACGAAAGTGAAAGTGCGTAAACGTAGAAAACCTGACATGGAATCAACTACAATGGTTCTCAATGGTCAAGAAATCGAAGTTGCAGTGTTCGACGGGTTTCCCGTTCGTAAACAGGACGCCGATCGTTTGAAGGAGCTGCGTAAACAGATGGTTGCCAACGGGATCCCTACTAAAGAGATTGAAGAGAGCATAAAGCTGGAACGTCGGAAGGCAGAGAAGTCTTTGTCCCGTGAGAGGCACAAGGTTTGTTTCCACTGCCGCCAAGGGGGTCACAACCTTTCCGACTGTCCCAAATTGACGGAGGGGTCCAATCAAGATGCTGCAGGAACTGGAATCTGCTTCAAATGCGGTTCCACTGAGCACACTCACTTCGAGTGCCGTGTGGTTCGTGGACAGGAGTTTCGATTTGCTAAATGTTTCATCTGTCAGGAGCAAGGTACGTTTCTTTTAATTTTCTTTAATCTTATCTCTTTATTTGACTTATTTGTTACCCAGTAAGTTTTGTTTATGTGCTTAACTGCTTTCAACTGCTTCAGTTAAAATAGTGTTTTGACTGTTTTCCCTTTACGATGATTTTCTTTCCAGTAGTAGGGAACATGATGTGGATTGAAATGTAGTTTGAGCAAACATAAATGTGTGATATGTGCCTATGAAGGCACAGTATTGTTTTTCCCCCTTGAAGTTGTACCCCTTCACTCGTCAATCCAGCCATTAAGCTTGATCTCCTCTTTTATTTAGGGCACATCTCGCGGCAATGTCCCGACAACCCACGGGGTCTCTACCCGAAGGGTGGGGGATGCAAAGTGTGCGGGGATGTAACGCACCTCAAGAAGGATTGTCCCGACCTGCACGAGAAGAAAGAGCAGAACGTGATAACGCTCGACACGGCTCGAGGCGACAAGCTTGAGGCGTTGGATGAAGACCTGAGGATGGAGGATAATCGACCAGCTGTCGCTCCCCGAAAGAATAAGATTATCAAGTTCTAACTAGTCGTTCCTTATAAACTCATTGCTATGGCTGGTATGAGAATGGAACCTACTTAAATGTACTTGGAAAGTTCAAACTGCTTATCATTTACCTGGGAAAGGTACTTGTAAACTATAATTTTACGGATTTGTAATTCCGTACATAGGCCTACTAACCTTCAAACTTATTAGATAATTTAAAGGTCTGTTTACACACTTTCCTAAGATTTAAGGTTTAATATAATATTTCTAGACCCGTCTTTTCCTAACTGTTATATTTAGTATGCCTACCTATCTATCTCTATCTTTGCTCTCTTCTGCGGCTGGGCCTTATAGCCCGGTGGCAGAGGCAACCCTCCCCCCAAGATTTACAAAGTGGGCATCTATATTATTATCAATTCATAAAATAAAATAATAAAACGCCCTAAAGTAAAATGAATTAAAATTTTAAATTTTTTTAAATAAAATAATGAATGAAATTGACGATAAAATAAAATGTTTACCTGAAAAATGCCTACCATTGGCGGTTGGCCGGATGTATAAAAGGTCGCCTCTCACTGACTGGGTTACGAATTTTAGGAATAAGAGGTGACAAGTTGCTATAGTTTCAACTTCCATCTTAGTTCTTAGATCTTAGTAAGTTCTGTGAACGTGATGATGCTCCTGCCTTGATTCAACATTGTTAACCCTTAAATCTTAAACCCTAGGAAAGTGTGGTTGCCATGGTGCCAAAATAAAATGAATAATGATTCATTTTATTGACTGCCAAATGAATAGGTAATTTAATGATATTTGGACTTCAACCCTCTCATATCTTGATGGTGACATTTAAATCCATGCAATGGGTATTTGACCTCACTCACAACAATACACCCCTCGGGAATAACGTGTCAATTAATCTAAATATAGGCAATGTATGCCTACATTGACCTTTTCTTTTACATACATAATCTTGATTAGAAAATTGAAAAATGAGAATAATCCTACAATACCTAGAGGCCCGAACCCACGTAATGTTTTAATTGTTTTTGTTGGTAATGTTTTGTATTTATTACTTAGTTATTATATCAGGCTTGTATTTTAAGTGCTATTTTCATCAACCGTGATACCTACTTTGTTTTATATGTATTACTAGAATCCATAAGTGTTTTACACACTGCCACTGGTACTAGATGTAGGATCAACAACCATTTTGCAATAAATAAATATTTGCAAATCCTCTGCATACTGATCCAATGGTAAGCAGAAGCTTGATTCTGAAGGCACTAGATATTTCTTAATATTTTTCAAAATAGATTATAAATTATAATGTGTAATTAAATTTTAAATATCACATATAGAATGGTACCAGATGTTATTGATTACTTATACTGTAGTTATATAGCCTACCTGGAACACATTTTGTTTTAGTGTTTAGATTTAATTTGGTTTTTAAAAGATGTAACAACCCTAAGAAGGAAAATAAATAAATTACAGTAGTATACATTTCCATTCAAATCGTTAAATATTGTCACTGTATTTCATTTTTAAGTGTGTACATACAACATATAGGCACATAAGAACATGAGTTTAAATATTAATTAAACAAATGTCAAATTCTTATGATATATTGGTAATAAAAACAAATCATATATCTGCTTGCTCATCATAAAAATATAAATATAAAGTTTAACATGGTATTGGCACAGCAGTTGGGACATCTACTCAAAGGCCCACAATATCCTATCAAAACAAAAAGCCATATAAGTAGAGGTGTTTGTAAATGGTGTTATGTTTTCTTAAATTTCGTTGATAGATTTGATAATTTCGATGTTATGGCGGTGTTATGCTTTTTGGGAGATTTTCTACAGTAAATTTCACCAGAAACATGCTTAAATTAAAAAGGAATTTTAATGTAATTTAATTTCTTTGAATTGTATGTACAAACTAGTACTAGGCTAGTTAATACGAAGTGTATTAACATTACCATTACATGTGTTTTTCTAGTGTGTCTTTACGGTCCAATTAAAGGCGGCAGTCACAACACATAAGAATCTTCTTGTACGTCACATAAAATCCCTCTGAATTGTACTCGTTTGCTCTGCTTGACGCCGAATTTCAGCAAAAATAAATCGTTGAGCTTCTTAACGAAATCATCATTACAATGAAAAAATATTAGGTCACCACGATTGTGTTGTAATGACGTTTGACTATAATAATAAATTTAAATTTTTAAAAAAATGTCTATAATAAATTGAAAACAATCGAGATTTCGTGTTATTTCGCTCTTTAGTACCAATTTCGATGTTATGACTGGAAATCGACGGATTTCGCGAATTTTCGCAGTGAAATTTTGATGTTTTTAAGGTGTCTATCAATAGATATACACTTTGTTTATCTCCCCCTTCTTTATCAACACTTTACGCGATTTCGCGGTCCGCGAAAAACAAACACCTCTACATATAAGGTATTATTAAGTAAAGCCTGAGTTTTCACACTACAGTATTACTACACCTATAATGAATTTTAATCTTTGTAGGTACAGCTTTATAGTACCAGTTCGTACATATTGGGTACAATGATTACGAACTGATCAAGTAAGTGGCACCATTCAATTGCCTTAGCAATGCAAAACATTGTATGTAAAATAGTTCCTTGCAATTTTTGGATAAACTCTGGGCCCGGCAGATGTCCCTTTACATGCTTGCCTTATAACATGTTGGTCCATGTTGTCTCTTTAGAAATTTAAGCGTTTAGTCGTCAAGCGATACACGGGGTTGTTAGGAAGTGGCGATACCATCATCCTGCTTCCCGCCTGTTTGAGACAAATGTTTGACAACATCGATCCAGTCCCACCCTCTCGGCTTTTCACCTTTCGAGTCGACTCGGTCCCACTGCTTACGTTTCTGAGACTTGCTTAGTTGCTCTTTCTTCTCTACTTTCTTTGATGAGGCATCATCCTAAAATTACAAAACTTAATTATTGCCCCAACATTATTTAACAGATTTAGCCCAGTTTTACAATCTATAATAAAATTAATGTTATTTATTTATACTTCAGCTGATGTTATTTTCACCATGGCAATCACCAATGACAAGCTTTGAAATTAAGGCATCTCTTGCTCGTTTTTTCACATCTTACTGAAGTGCGTTTAGGTCTACTGTCATTTTCTTCTCCCCCAAAAATATCTGATAACAATAAATTTCACTCCCTAATTGTTCTTTTATTGAATAAATATTTTCTACGGTCTGTTCTACTTTTCCACTCCTTTCTTACAGCTAGTTAAAAAATATGGAAAAAATAAGCAGCTAAATGGACATGGTAGATGTGGGTTAACTCTATTTGGAGTATTCCACACTGTTTCATCCCTCGGTCCTGGAAGTTCCCTGGGTACATAGATCAACTAGACTGGCCTACCTGCGTATCTGATATCACAATCTTGTCTACGGCACTGACAATGTCCTTGCTCAAAGGCTGTGCTGCCATAAGCTCTTCCATCTTCTCCTTGACAAACTCAAACAGCGAGTACGTCATTGCCATACTGAGAAACTGCTCTGCCTCTTCGTTCACAGCGGAGACAACTCGTTCCTTGACTTCTGAAATTCTATGAGATGATGTGTTAGGTACAATGAGTAGTGAGTACATACTTAAGTAAACCTCCAGCTACTGAGAGACTACAACACTTACATGTGCCTGTTATAAAATGTTTCCATGTTGATTGTTGGCTTTTCTGTGGGGTATGTCGGACCCCACGAGATCTCGACTAGGAACGTTTTTGGGTCATTGTCTTGCCCATACTGGAAAAAAATAGCTCTATTATTTAATAACTCTTTTTTATGAATGAAATTGACTTGTTCATATTTTTCAGTTCCAGTGCTGGATGTAATTTTCGTTCTTAAGTTGGCTGATACAAGGGCCATTTGTATTTTGAACATAAGGCTTGAAGGCACTTGACTCAAGTGGTAGGAATTGGAAGGGGGGGAAACAAATTAATTTGTTATAATGATTCCATGCAAAGGAAATAAAAATTGCAGCTATGTTTAAAAGCAATTTTCAAATGCAAAAACCAGTTGAATTTTGTCATAGAAAGATGATTGCACTTTTGCTGCTACACAGAATAGGCCTATTGTGCAGTGACGAGGGGGGTGAAGTGGGCTGTCTCTTGATATACAAGAATTGAAGCTCGTTGCATACGCTTCAAATCTCCGAAGAGAACAGCACCAGTGCTCAAAGTCTTTAGCAGCATTATCCATCGCCGTTTCCTGCTTCTCGCAGGGTCAGCTGGGTTTCACAATCACAATCAAATTTTTCCATCTCTTCCTATCTTCCCACAATCGTACTTCCTCTACTTGTTCCCAGTTCTCTCCTCTCTTCTGTAGGTCTTCAGCAATCATTATAAATACTAAAAATAAATTTATTGGTGCAGAAAATACAAAATTTTTATTCTTATGACAAAATAGTGGGGGAACTGCAAACTGGGTGTCCCAAAAGCTTTATTTGGGACATCAGGCTGAGAGGTAGACATCTGGGTCAATTCCGGTTTTCCTGGATGGATGTGAGCTCGAGTTTATAAGTGTGCACTAGACGTTTACCTTAACCTCGCAGTCAGTATGAATTGAATACAAAGAAAGGAAGTGAGTCCCTGCCTCCAGCAGAAGAGTGCTCTCTGCAGAATATTTAATAGTTAGCTCACTTAGTACAAGTCTGTGAACGAATCCATGTTGAGAGCTTGTCTGAACATTGATTTGTACTCGCATAGGCCTACATGTCAAGGGCACAAGGCAAGAAATAAACTATACTTTTCGGTTTGAGCACTTCTAGGGCTAGCTTATTTATTATTTGTTAAACGACGTACTTGGCAGCTAGATTCCTGGAGCTAGCTGGCCTGGACCAATTCTACCCTAGGCCCAGATGGGGGTGATTTACACATTTGAGGTGTTATTTAAATGCTAATTGCGATTATTATTGTGGACGTAATGATGATCCCCTAGAGAAACCACTGGTTTATAAAAGCGCAAGAGACTAGTGGACTATTTACGTTAGGCCTATGTAGGCTATGCCGAGTTTACTTGCACTGTGCTTAGTCTAGGCCTACCTAGCTTAGCCACTGAGATTATAATAAAGGATTATAAACACAATGCTGAGGAAATGCGCTTACCTTATATTGGAAGACTGTTGGTGAAAGTTGCTTGAATGCTTCATCACCATCATAGATTGATTGCAACACTTCGCGTTCTTCTTCTTGTAGTTCCAAGTCAGACATGACTTACAGTGATGAATTCATTAACTGACACTACAAACACAAGAATTTTTATACTGTATTAGTGACCAATGACCCCAGAAAGTAACATTCTGCGTTCGCTGGCATGTAGGCCCTACTACATAACCTCACTTTCAGTGAGAAGACATTATCTGTGTTGATTTGTTAAGATTACGCCTACCATAAGCCCGTTATTGGATCTGGACCGCTTCCTGGGCATGTATTTGTCTCTTACGAGGAAAACAGTTCGTTTATAAGATCAAAGAATTGGTGAAAGACACATTAGGAAATTCTATACATACATCACGAATAACGAAATGCGACATGTTGTTCAACAGTTCAATTCAATTGTTTCCAAGGTTGCCAACCGAGAAAATATAATGTGGGAATTTTAAATGGAGTCGTGGTTCTACGCCCGGTCTACCGTGGTTCTCCGTAGATGGTTCTACGTGCTTCTAGTTTGATGATTATTGTATTATTTATACAGTACTATTCAATAGCCATACAACGTAAACAATAAAGATAATTATTATTATAATCGTTATGGTTTGTATTTGTTATGAATTTTTGTTAGAAATTAATAATGGATTTCAAAATAACTACTTACTTCATATTTTCGATTTCTTGAAATAATTAAAAACATGAAAAAGTCGTGGGATTTTTGAGTTTCTCTTGTTCGTTCTACTCTTGATTTACTATTCACGTTCGTGCAGTTAGTTTAACCTTTTCAGTAGGGAAGATTAGAAAATAAATTATTAAGATCGCATGCAGCATTTTAAAGACGTTTCTTCTAGGCATAAACAAGTACCCCGGACGTCAAAATACTTACATCGATATGGAAATTAGCTTGCGTTGGCCGTTTCAGTTGTGCATGATCAAGTTCAAGCGTTCAGTTAAATATGTGTGTTCTAAAGTCTTATGTTATTCTAATGTGTATTATCGTGAATGGATTCATTGGACTGCGTATGGCTGCACTTACGGAAGTAGCCAAGCAGTTTGAGGCATCTGAAGATGACGATCTGCAGCAGTTGGTGATAGAGATTGTTACTAAACGTGTCAGCAATCTAAATTGTCTCACTATACTGTGTGATGACAGCCACGAATATATATTTGATGCGGACTTCTTTCAACATCTTGACATTCTTCCATTTTACAAGGTATCTTAATTATTAGCTTATTACTGCACAACACCATCACGACTATAAAACACTTGTACCACAGTGCTTGTACACCTATTTTATCGCTCCTTTCTTCCAATATCATTCCAATTGTATTTAGTTCTATCTCTTTCTGGTCTACGTCCTGCCTCCTACCTACAATGCAATTCACATCTGTACTTTTGTCAGACTACAATCTACATGTACAATGTACATCCAGTAATTCATTACTACCTCTTCTTTCCCTATATATGAAGGCTTCTCAAAGAAGCATCCTACTACTATAGGCTTATAATGCTTACAATATTACTTTATATTCGTCATTTTATGTAGAATGCGTCAAGTCACATATAATGAATTATTTTAATAGCTGTTATTAATCTTTATTTGTAAGTAAATAATATTTGTCATATACACTAGAAGCATAAGTGAGAAAATACAGATCTCTGAATCTGACATGTTATACTTGCAAAATATGTAGGTCAACCCTACTGTGTTTTAAATGTCCAATAAACTGAAAGTGAGACTGTTTCAACCACTTACTGTGTCACTATCATTTAGGAACGAATACTTCCCACTTTGCAGTGAAACTTCAAAATAATATATCATTTTAGTTCTTGCTAATCCTCTTTAGGAGTGTCATATAGGAAGTCCTTAAACTCCCAACCTACTTTTTATTTATGTTATTACAATATTATTATTACATGTATTATTATTATTACATGCAACCTTTTTGCAGTACCTTTAACCGTATCGTATTTAATAACAAAACAAAAATTACCAAACGTACCCAGTCCTAACTTAACAAAATGGACTAAACTTCATAAAATCAATCTTGAATAAAAGTCGCTTTATTCATTAATGACCTGTCATTTCCGTTTATGTATTCCTTTCATCAGAGTTAAGAAGTAATTTTATGGTGTTACGGTTGATTTTTTTAAGATTGTTAAAATCTGCTATTAACCAGACTCGTACTAAAGTTCATTTTTCCCGCTAGAACTTTTATATGTTCGACCCGGCGCCTCCACCAAATAGGCTTTCTATATATTGCGCTTTCTACTAACTTCGCTTTCAACACACCAATACAACTAAATTTATTGTGCTTGACCACGCAAAACTCGAGAATAGTTTGCCACTCAAATCTCACCCAACTTCAAGTTGCTATGGCTCGTAACACAGCTAGTGAGAAAATGTGAGCGTGAATAGTATGTCTGTACTTGAATAACATTAATTGTTACCTTTTTACCTTTTATTTATATTTCTGTTCATTGAATCGTGAGGAAAGGTTAATGGAATTGAGGAGGGAGCGTTTAGTTGGACATATTGTTAGGTTCGAGGTTACAGCTACGCGTTGCGAGCGAAGCGAGGGCGCGAGCTCCAATCAGCGGCCGAGTTTGTAACTTCTTTGCATGAAACTCGGCCGCTGATTGGAGCTCGCGCCCTCGCTTCGCTCGCAACGCGTAGCTGTAAACGTAGCATTAATGAGAAGGAAATAATATAGAAGCATCAAGATTGGAATAATTATGTGCAACAAAATACTTTTAATGTAAATTCTAGAATAATGCGTTGCACTTATCTTTATTATCTAGAAACTAAAAAACTGGCAGAAAAGAAAAAAGAATGAACCAGATATAAGATGAAACAAAATTATATACAGAAATTTGTTATGGGATATATATATTTTGTTTTGCAGCTGTTGATAAATGAGTCTGAAGACATCATCAGTCCAACCTTCAACACGACAAGGGTGATGCAACAGGCGTATCACGACGGTTGCCACGGTTTCCTGATCCTCCTAACAGATGGCGCGCAAGTATCTCGCCTGTTGCGCTACGGCGACCGTCACAGGCTCTTGAACGCGCGGGTGAACCTCATACTACTCCACGACCGCTCGCTCTTCCAGCCAGAGCTCCACTACCTCTGGAAGAAGGTCGTGAGCGTCGTGTTCATACGGCGGTCGCGTCACGCCTGGTTCGAGCTGAGTACAGTACCGTTCCCCGCGTCCCTCGTGGAGGTGTTGGTACCATGACGGCTGGAGGTGTGGAGGAGGGGGAGGGCGGCGACGACCGTCGACGTGGACCTGTTCAGAGACAAGACGGCCGATCTGAGGGGGTACCCGTTGAGGGTGGTGACCTTCGAGCACTTCCCCGCCGTTCTAGGGGTGGACGGCAACGCGACTGTGGTCGGTACTCAACTGGGGTACAGGGGAGTCGAGATCGAGGTGAGAATCAATTATGTTTTCGAGATGATGAGTGCATGGCTGATATATGAAAATGAAAAACGCCGAATGACATCCAATGCCAAGCCAGGATTCAATTGATTGATTATTTTTTGTTTAACGAGGTATACATAATTAATTGTAGTGACAGGCAGAGCTACTTTGGACTTATTCTATCTCGGACGCCATAAGGTGGTCCTGGAACGCAGGAATCATTTTTTCGATCTCTTGGCTTTCTTTCCTGAATCACTCTATCATTCTGTCAACAGTTTATGAATCACATTCAAATGCACACCAACTCTTCATTCACTAGTTAATGTTGAGTGTGTATTTTAGGAAGAGACCCAACAGCAGCGGTTGTCTGTCGTACCGCTCAACATAATCTAGTCGGCTAGTAGCAGAACGCAAGTGCGTGGATGATGACAGCGCATGATAGTACGGGTGAGTGATGCGTGCATGCGTTTACATTCTGCTACTAGCCGAGTACAATATCTTGACTGTGCGAAGTGATGGACCAACAACAGGTCTCTACCCTACAACACACACTCAAGTTTCGTCTGTTGAGAGAAAACTATAAAGATGAATATCTCCCACAGATTGTGCAAGCGTTGGCTGATGCTATGAACTTTGCTCCGGATATCTACAAGCCTCCCAATGCTGACACCGAGAAGTGGGGCAGACCAATCAATGGTTCTTTCAGCGGACTAATAGGTATATGCTAAACTCAATACACCCAGTACTACTTTTTTCATTTAATTTTATGGTAAGAAATTAAAATAAATAGATTGTTTTCTGTGCCTTATTTTTTAGAACAATATTCACAACATTTTGGAAAATGTGTGCTTAAAATATAATACAAAAATATGTCTACATTCTTAGTGGTCAAAATCTCAGCTTTGCCTTTTGACTGAGTTAAAATCGGGGAAACCTTCATTCAGGATTGCCGTTGTCCGGTATTGAAGCGGCGTCCTCCGGAATCTAAGTCTCGTATTTTACCTCTAATAAGCCATGCATCTTTAGCGACTAGCCTGTACCTGGTATTATTCACAATGCAAACGTTTTCTTGCAATTTTTAATGCCGATTTCTTATAAATACAAATTTAAACATATAACGTGATTTCCGATTCCAAACAGACGAATAACGACGAAACGTTGTCCGCAGGAGAGATGGTTACTAGACGTGCAGACCTGGCCCTGGGTAACCTACACTACACCCCGGCTCATCTGAGACTGATGGATCTAAGCAACCCCTACGATACTCAGTGTCTGACGTTTGTTGCCCCTGAGACTATGACAGACATCTCATGGAAGACGCTCATATTGCCGTTCAAGTAAGATCTGAAATTCACCCGTTACAGGTTCTTTGCGATTGTGATTATCTAATATAGTTGTCCCAAGACTACCTTACACATTCTTATCGTCACAGGCGACGGGTTCGTAGCCAATCAGCGATCGGTATTTGCGCGGGTGTGTCTCGGACGGTTCGCTGGTTGGTTATGACATGAGTGCCTCGCCATGTGACGAAAGCATATGTAAGGTAGGTAATCTTGGGCCAAGTATAGTATATAATCTATATCTAAGTATACATGATACAAATAACGCCTTGGTAATGATAATGACATTTGTAATTTTTCTGCCGTATTTTGGAAGCTACATCGTTATTTTACGCATACACATCGGTGATATTTTCGTAAGAAACCTACCCATGGAAAACATGTCTATATGACTTAACTATAATTAGTTGGGGGGACATTGTACAGGACTGATCCCAGTATTCGTCTTTTTGATTGGGAACCCCCTTGGGAAAACCCACAAGTACAAGTATTGACAGTGGTCGCTATTCAACTACTAAGCGAGTCGCGTCCTACTGCTGAAGGGTATTTTAATTTTTAACCCAAATTACCTTGTAATCACTTTTATACATTATTTAGTATTACATCCCAAATTCACTTTCTTGTATTGCACGTTATTATTTTGTTAAAATTACTGTATAAAACTGCAAAAAGTATACCGCTGAATTGATTTCATTAAAGTAGTATCAATATTGTGAATTATGTTGTGAAAATAGTTTTGTCATTAGATAACTGATTACGCACAATGGTTTTGGTTTAAAATCCACGTTACGTCTGCCACTTTATACTCTTCTTCAAGGCCCATCATGTGGGCAGCCATCTTGGTGAC
Organism: Isoperla grammatica; assembly: GCA_945910005.1. Classification (NCBI taxonomy): domain Eukaryota; kingdom Metazoa; phylum Arthropoda; class Insecta; order Plecoptera; family Perlodidae; genus Isoperla; species Isoperla grammatica. The sequence goes on from OX246737.1 coordinate 15,541,715, forward strand.
GTTGTTCCTCGGAGGGTTCATCTTCTTCGCACTCGCGCGCTTCCATCGATCAGTCGAAGCTGCGACGCGATGCGAGAGATCGACTCGTAGAAAGAAGAAGAACGATACTGGCCTGTTTGTGTTCGGAGAGCTGGATAACGGGATTCTCTACACATTCGGGATGCTTCTATTGGTATCTCTGCCGAAAATACCTATAGGTAACTTACTTGATATATCAGGGTACCTAACTATACACTAAAGTTGTTTTCATTTAAACATATCACATGTTTCTCCAAGTTGTACAATTTTCTTGACTTCTAGGGGGAAATATATATCGAGATACAACGTATAATTTATTTACATTTAATTTGCGGGTGTTTCTTTGTGCCTAATTTTAGTTTTTGTAATCGGCATGACCAGGAGTATTTAACTCTCTGTCATGATGTCTTATAATCATTTACTAACTTACAAACAACTTATCTCTCCTTATCTCTTACATTTTGAAGAAGAAATTTCAAATTCTCACTTGCAAATTTTGTTTTTAACACATACTTCACACAATAGATGTACATAAATCATAATAGTAGTATAATGTATGTGTAATGTAGTTAATTGGATGTAATATTAGTGTTGATGAAGAGAGGACTTTTTAGAGTCAGGATTGAAGTTCTCGGAAAATACTCTGTTATGTGGCAACTCCTAACAGGATAAATTGTTTCTGAACATCAGCATCATTCTATATCGTTGGCACAATATCACGTGCAATGTATGTATGTATTGTTCATTATGTTCCCAGGCTGGTCTATTCGCCTGCTGACTGGCTGGTGGTGGCTGTATTGCGTGCTAGTGGTGGTTGCTTACCGAGCCAGCATGACGGCCATTCTCGCCAACCCTCCACCAAAGTGGGTGATTAATCATATCCATTCAAGTCTCATTATGAAACTATATCAGGGCCTGGATTCACAAAGATGCGTTACTCTAAGTTGTCCTAAGTTAGGCAAATCCTAGCTAGATAAATCAAGATAATTCGTGTCTAGGTATTAATACACATTCACAAATCAAATATTATTAGTTAAATTGTTCATATTTTACTATATTTAATCTTTATAACATTGCAGAACGACATATGCGTGATTTATATCACTAAGATTTGCCTAAACTAGGACGTCTTAGCACTTAGGCACCTTTGTGAATCTGGGCCCTGGTGTTTATCATGGTTATACCAACAAACATGATACCATTTATTTAAACAATATTATACTCCAAAGACTGCGCACAAAATAAAAAAGTATGAATATTGAAGAACTCGTGGAATAGTATGAATAGTAAGATAAGACAATACTCACTTAATAAATTTACACAACTAGAACTACTTGTAAAATCAAGTGAATCATAAGCCGACAAAGTGACTCAGCTGGATATAAACGAATGTTTTCATAATAATGTTACCGCCCTCGCATAGCCCAAAGTAGACATGACCTATACGACTCGATGAGAGATAAATTAATAATGTTGGTGGAGGTGCCGGGTTCAAAACATGTTTTTAGTATTCCCTACAAATCATAATAATTATTCATAAAATAATAACACAATAATCTTATGTTAATCTTTGACAAATATTATCTTTCTTCGTTTTTCCTTCTCTCTGTAGCGCTAAGAATATAGAGTGAATGTAGAGGTTGGGCGAATGAATGTAGGTAAGTTTTAATGAATAAAGAGCGCAAAAAAGAATTACATTCAATATCAAAACTCATTGCTTCATACTTTTGCTATCAAGAAGCTCATTGATTGTTACGATGTTCATTATGACTTGAGAATATATAACCAGCATTATCAGTGTCTAAAAGAAAGATAAAGTACCGTTGGTTTCACTTACTTGCTGGTGTATAAATGACTCTTATCTACTCGTGATTGCAGACCTTAGATACGCTTCCTAGTGGGAAAACTTGTCTGTTGAGCCAAGGAGTACTGATGTAGTGCACTTTGTGCGGATTGGACGACATTGCACTTGTTTACAAACAAAGACTCTTTGTAGCCGCCATGTTAGATCGTGACGTCATAATAATTCGTCCTTGATATAGCGAATGTCCTCATCTCTGCAGGGTGGTGATCGACACGGTAGAAGAGTTGGCTGCGGCCCGCTGGGTGGGGGCCGGCGGGTGGGGGGAAGAGACCAGACACTTCTTCCTAACCTCTTTGGATCCCGCCAGTCAGGTGGTGGGAGACAAGATGGAGGTTCTGTACGACACGAGTGACTCCGTGGAGAGAGCGACGCAGGGACAGTTCGCGTTCTACGAGAACATCTACTACCTGCGCGATGCTGCTGGCCGTGCACAGACGGAGCAACGCAACGAGACTACGGGTAAGATGACACATCATGGGGGGAGTGCAACCCCCCCCCCCCCCCCCCCCCCCTAGGCTTGACCTCCTGTAAAGTAATGCCGGAATCAAAGTACAATTTATTTTATGTAAAGTTTTTAATGTTTACTACCCCTTTCTTTCTAATTGATTAAAACCCCCCTGAATGCGAATTATTATTATTATTATGATTAAAAAATTAAATCACTTTTTCCGGATAAGTTCAATTATAAGTCGCATCCCGTTTTAGATGTGTATAATATAGTCGGCCTATATACAAACTTGTTTATTCGACTACATAGCTGAACATTGAATATTCTTTGGATATTCTTTCGTTTCTTTGTTGTATTCAGCGCTGATTATCAGTTATCAGTTATCACTAAATCAGTATTAGTTATTATCACACGAATAATGCAGTATGTTTGTTGCAGGCCGGTATCCGTTGCACATCATGGAAGAGTGCGTTGTCCACATGCCCGTCTCTATCGGGCTACAGAAGAACTCGCCGCTGAAAGGTCGCGTAGACAAAGTTATCCGGCGGACCATCGAAGTCGGCCTCGTCGACAAGTGGATTCGTGACGTCATGATGGAGACCCAAGTCAAGGAGACGAAGCTCATGAACGTCGAAGGAGCAAAAGGTCAGCGACGTCGGAGACGGGGGGAGGGGGCGAGGGGTAGCTTGCCCCTATGAGCTTGCATGGGGGGGAGGGGGGGGGGGGGGCAAGAGTATCATATTTCCCCCTGGAAAAAAGTTGAATTTATAGAAATTGATACTATACGGCATAGTACGCTGTAATTTTCAAACAGTGCTTTGCAGTTTGGAAGAGTTCAAACAGTCGCCTTTTCTAACATATTGTTTTATTAAACATTTCACAGTTTGCAGCTGAAGTGGAACCCCATACAGTGCGTCGTAAGCAACATATTTTATTCAATTCAAATTAAATCATATTTTCTTGTGGCGGGGGGGGATTACTCCAAATTTTCAATTGCCTCCCCCCAGCCCCCCCCCCCCCCCTTCCTCCCCGAGAATAAGTTAATCTAGCACCAGATATTACCTAAATGTTACGTAAATGTCCTTAAAAATAAAGCATCGCTGGAGGACATACGTTCACCTTCCCGCCGCCACTCGCATTCAACTATTATATACCAACGGACAGGGGATCTAATCGAACTCGCGTCTCTTAAGGAGTTTTCATTGTTGCAATTGCTTTCCATTTTATTTTAATGTTTTGAGGGCAAGCTTTTGAATGAAATCGCGTTTTAGGCCACCAAAATGAATGTAGGACATTTTCCGCCTACGGCGTAAGACACTCAGGCGGCTGGGACTTCGCCCAAGCTTCGCCCCAGACCCCACCAGCGCCACCTCAATGTGGTACCCCGAGAAATGTATTTTCCTTAGGCCATATACCCGCAATTAATTTACCTTCGACACTGGAGAATATTTCAAAATCCATAACTGGTGAAAAGTCTATAAATCTTTTTTATATTACATTTATTTATTTATATTATTATTTTGTATCTATACGTATATATATATATGTATATATATACAAGTTTAGAATACATACACAACAATAATAGGTAGGCCTACATATCTTGTAATTTGTTTCCAGCATTGATGAATCTACGCAAGTTATACGGAGCGCTGGTGATGCTGGGAGTAGGCTACGTGCTTGGGTTGGCAGCCCTTCTGGGGGAGCATATCCACTGGAAGTTTGTGGTACAGAAACACCCTCTGTTCGACAAATATAGACTTCACTTATACTACAACCAGCCAAAGAAGAATGTCATTCAAGTGGCTTTCAAGTAGTGATACACAGAAGAAGCAATTATAGGTTTCACCTGGTTATAGCCTGGCGAAGGAAGGCCATTAGAATCACCTTCAAGAAGATGTGTTCTAGTACTATGAAAATACGCTAAAATTTGAAAATGGAAACTCTAAATAAAACTTGTACAAAACGTTGTTTGTCGTTGGTGCCCATATTGAGCTGGAACTTGTTGCCCCGAATTAGATTTTGTGCCATATTTCCATAGCTTACAGTAGCGATTTTTCATAAATAAGACCTATTAATATTTTTAGATATGGATATAAATTAAATAAAAATAAATTTGGCTTTTCTTGATAAACGCCATTTAAAACGTACACCATATTATTATACTTTCTTGAAAAAGAAGAAAATTGTTACTTTTTATAGTTTTCTTGCTTATTCTAATTTTACAGGCGGGTAGAACCAGCTGACTGATTTCAGGACGTTTTTTTCTCCAAAAGTATCATGATATGGTGGAATGGAAGTGGGAATTGAAAAAATACAGGTACCTACCTAAATCATTAGATCAATACACAACATTCTGGCCGGGACGTCCCGGATATTTCATTTAAGATTTGTGTTTTCCTTTAAAATAAAATAATAATATGAAGAAAGGTTAACTGTATTTTGAGGAAAACATTTTCTAGAGTTTTAATTTAGCTGCAAGAGGCCGATTTCCGTCAAGTCTTCCTTGTGGCTCTTGTTTGCTATAACAACTCTGAACTAAAACGGCCGTCATGGTCAAGAATTACTTATAATGGTCAACTTTATCTCACTCGCTAAGCACGACTCTCAATGCACTGGCGTAATACATAATATTCATTCATAGTGTTTGTATTATTTTAGCATTACTATAGATCGGTTCTATAATTCGCTTCCATGATCATCAGTATGTATACTCGCTTGGTTGGTGCAGACAAACGTTTAGTGGCGAGCTTCGTATCTTAGAGAAGAACTCAAGTAGATGAGTATCCGTGTCATCAATGCTGTAATCTGTCGTCCATCGGGCTGTCCAACCTTCTTTTCTGAGGTGGTGGTAGTCAGTGCTCCACCCTGAAACACAGCATTCCTGATTGTTATTTAACATTTCTTACTTTTGCTGTTTGTTGTGTTCCTTGTTGTATTGTTTATTTCGGGCTTGAGTACATTCCTTCGTCTACTCTATCGTATTGTATTGAATTATATTTCATTTTATTATTTCTTCATTAATATTTGAATGTTCACTCTTTCAATCTGTTGGGATATTAAATTTTAAACATTTCATTGTGTTTAATTTATTCTAGTACTTGTAATGCATAATATAAAACCAATGAAGTAATGATATAGGTTTACTATAACAAACAAAACATAGCAGAAAGCTACGTTGTGTGGGATTTACAAATTCTTATACAAACTGTGACTATACACTATTATTACATATAACCATTGAGTTTAAAATACCTTACGGGGGATTTTATACACAATGATATAACATACTATTTGAACCGCGTTTTTCATTTCAGTTACTCCAGTCCACAGCGTGGCTTTGTATTTTGGAATAGGCATACATATTTGATTTTATTTTTTGAACAGGTCCACTTTTATGTAATTAATAAAATTATAAACATATAACGCGAAATACATATTTTTTTTATTTATCGTTAAAAATGAATGGCCATAATATGGTAGTGGAAACTCGCTAGGCCTAAGTTAGTTAACGGAACCCAAAAATCGATGAAACATAATCAAGTAATGAATTAATTAGATACGAGAACATATCTGTAAATTTAAGTCCAAAAACGTTACGTTTACAGAAGCATTAGACTGGCACAGTGGCGTATCCAAAAGGGGGGGGGGCAAGGGGAGGGTCAAAACCCACCCTTTTGCAAAGGAAACCTGTTAAATGACCGTTTAGCTTTCATTAAAGCAATAATAATATATATAATGTACTCCCGCTAAAAATGTGTCGTGAATAATGAAGCGAGCGAAGCGAGCGTCTCCTTTAGACCTTTATGGCACGTTTTTTTTTGTCTGTCGATAGCGGTCGCACGGAAAGTTCGATCAACTTGAAATTTGAACCATCCACAAGCCTCAATGTGGATTGAAGGTGTATAGTTTTGAGGTAAAAACGTTCGAAAAGTTAAAAAGTTATACCATAGTACGTTACTTCAAAATATTTATTTTTCTGAAACAAAATGGCGGCAAAATGTAAGATAGCCATACTTACCAACTCGATCTAGTTCATCCATTAGGTGCGAAAAGTCCTTGAACGTCATCAAGTCGGCGACAAGCATCGCTATGTACGTTATACAGCTGTAATGGCAGCACTTGGAGCAGTTGCGTAGCATACCGACCCGTGCGCAGCATTGTAGCACAGCTATGCGCAGCTTCTGTAGTGGGTTTTGCTGGCCAGTATCTCTAGGATACCGCTCTAATATGGGCTGGACATAACACACGGGTCAGAACTGGTCAGTGTGGCCGAGAGTGATATTAGACGTCAGGAAAAACTCGAATGAATTATAACTGTATTATATATATCATTAATAAACAGTCCTATGCATGGTCGTATGCATGGACAAACATAGGTTGTAAACATGACCATGGGTTGTAAACAGAGGCACTTACCAACTCTATGTAGCTGATGATGCAGGTTGCTAGCGCCAACAGCACTGCCTGATACACTGCCCGTATCTCATCAACAGGTGTCGCATCGTCTCGGAGACAGATGTAAACTACTCGGCTTGTGCGGTTGATACACAGTAGATACCTGTTGCCATCGTAAGCTTTACATAACAGATTCATCTCGTGGAACGGAGGGACGTCTGAGGGAGCGATGCTAGCTCCCAGTTTGATGGAAAAACCGCACAGCTGTTCCACTGTTGAACGGTAAACATTTGCAAATAAATCTCGGATGGAAGATTAGGACTGGGCTGCATTGATTGTTAAGAATTGAGAAATTGTAACTAAATAATAATAAAAGTCTACAGCGTGTTTTAGGATTATTAAGACCCGTACAAAATCGGTAATAGACAAAAAATAAGTTTTATGTAAGATTAGATACCCGTACCTCTGTTACCATGAGTGCTTATTATTATTATTATTTTATTGTTGCAATACATACAAACTCGGTCAAAACCGGCATAAACATGTTGTACGGACACAAATGTCAAGTATTTCCATGTGTTTACCTTATTAAAATCTACTTAGAACTACATAATATATCTTCTTCTTCTTCTTCTTCTTCTTCTTCTTCTTCTTCTTCTTCTTCTTCTTCTTCTTCTTCTTCTTCTTCTTCTTCTTCTTCTTCTTCTTCTTTTGCTTCTCAAATGCCCACATTTGGCTATACTTCTTAATATATCATTGTCCACATTATTTTTTCCAAACCACATTATTTTTTTTTGTGGATGCTATGTACGGTCGTGGCCGATTTGTACTCATCCCAGCATTCGCTCTTTGTACGGTGGAAACCACGAAAACCACCATCGGGATGGAGAACTTCTTGAAGTCTTCATTCTTCTTAGTTCAAAAATTTTCGCACTATCCTACACGTGTTCAAAATAATTGCTTTTTGCATCTCGATGTATATGTTCGGTTGGAGACCAATTAGTTTAATACTGTCATGGAGTTTACGTGGAACAATGCCATTTGCTGATATAATTAACGGTATAACAGTTACATTATTCTGCTTCCACAACCTTTTTATTTCAATTGATAATTCCTTATATCTGTTTATCTTTTCCCGCCAAGTTGTCTCTACATTGTGGCACAAAGGGACGGCAACATCAATTAAAACCGTTTCTTGTTTCTTCTTGTCAATAAATATAATATCCGGTCTATTGTGATGTATGGTTTGGTCTGTAATAACTGCCCGGTCGTAATATAATTTGTAGTCTTTACTATCTAATACCTTTTCAGGCTTGTATTTGTAATACGCAGTGGTTGTGTTTATAAGTTTATACTTCATGGCTAATTTTTGATGTACAATGTTTGCAACTTGGTTATGCCTATGAAGATAATCTGTTTGACAAAGCATTTTGCACCCAGATACGATATGTTCAATTGTTTCGCCGTTCAAATTACATTTTCTACATTTATCTTCCACTGTGACGTCTTTCAGTATGTATTTTTTGTAATTGTTAGTCTTGATTACTTTATCTTGAATAGCGATCATAAATCCCTCTGTTTCGCTGAAAATGTCCCCGGACGTTAACCATTTGTTCGATGCTACCCTATCGACGCTATCCTTAAGAAGTTCTTTATAATGTCTGCTATGTAACGTCTTTTCTGATATTCTGATCTCTTTTGCTGTGTCAGAATTTAGTTTTTGAAGCAAGTTTAAATTTCCGTCATTTAAATTGAGGGGAGAAAGCGACTTGTCTGCCGATACTATAGCTCTATGAAGTTGTGAATGTGGGCATTTTGTATAAAAGTACTTTCTCAGAATTTCAATTTGTTTATAATATAAATTGTTTAAATCAATCAAGCCTCTTCCCCCTTTTTCTCTAGGTAGAGTCACTCGTTCTATTGCTGACTTAGGGTGATGACTTCTGTATTTGGTGAATGTTGTGCGGGTGAGAATTTCTAGGGCATGAAGTTCTGTCTGTGTCCAGTTAATAATTCCAAATGAATATGTTAGTACCGGTATAGCATAAGTGTTAATTGCTTTGATCTTGTTTTTACCATTCAATTGTGTTTTTAAAATGGATCCTATTCGTTTCTTGTATGCAGCAATTAGTTTACTTTTCATCAGTTTATGATCAATTCGTTTAGCCTGCGCAAATCCTAGATATTTGTATATATCTTCTTCGTCCATTACTCCAATCCGGTTGTCTTCGTCAATTTCAAACTCTTCTAATTTCGTAATCTTTCCTTTGATGACATGAAGTGACTTACATTTATCAATTCCAAAATCCATACATATATCTCTACTGAATTCTAACGTTGAGTTAAGAAGATTCGTCATGTGTGTCGCATTTAGAGCATATAGCTTGAGATCGTCCATGTAGAATAGATGTGAAAGTGTGTGGCAAACCGTATTACCGTCCTTTATCTTGAAACCATGTGTAGATTTGTTTAGTATATGAGATAATGGATTTAATGAAAGACAAAACCATAACGCACTAAACGAGTCACCTTGAAAAATACCTCGTCGGATGTTAACTGGGTCAGTACATATCTGCTCTTTGCCTACGTTTAACTTTAATGTTGTTTTCCAACTCGTCATCGCTGTCCGCAAAAAGTTTACTATCAATGGGTTTACTTTATAAATTTCCAGTATCTGTATTAGCCACGAATGTGGTGACGAATCATACGCTTTCTTGTAATCAATATAGCTAACGTGAATGTTTCTCTTCTTGTTGAAAGCTTGGTTCATTACAACAGAATCGATAATTAATTGTTCCTTACACCCTTGCGACAATTTACGACATCCCTTTTGTTCTTCAGCTAATATATTGTGTTCTTCGCAGTGACTATATATTTTATTTGTTATGCACGATGTCAAGATTTTGTAAATAGTAGGTAAGCATGTAATTGGTCTATATTTACTTGGATTTTTGGTGTCATTATCTTTTGGTTTAAGAAATGTTATTCCTTCAGTAAAGAAATCTGGTAAATCCTTGTCTCCTAATATAAATTCATTAAGACATTTAGCAATCTGGGTGTGCATGTTTGAAAACTTCTTGTACCAAAAATTTTGAATGTTATCGTTACCGGGTGCTTTCCAATTATGAGTATTTCGTATCGTTGATTTTATATCATTATTATTATTATTATTATTATTATTATTATTATTATTATTATTATTATTATTATTATTATTATTATTATTATTATTATTATTATTATTATTATTATTATTATTATTATTATTATTATTATTATTATTATTATTATTATTATTATTATTATTATAATTATTATTATTGTTTACCTTATTAAAATCTACTTAGAACTAATTAAATATATCATTGTCCATATTATTTTTACAAACCAAACTGTGGTTATTATTATTATTATTATTATTATTATTATTATTATTATTATTATTATTATTATTATTATTATTATTATTATTATTATTATTATTATTAACTGCCCACTGCCATGGGATGACACCTTGATGACGAGTCGATCTCACCGGTTATTCGCTTATTCTCGAAGATTCCGTCGTAGGGGGTGACTTCCTTGGGGTTGTAGATATTACCCCCAACGAGGTACATTCGGAGCAACAATGCAAACCGCTGAAAGTTGAGCGTCCTCAGCTGTAGCGTTTGCACTGCCTTGTAGCTAGCCAACAGGTGACAGGCTGTGAGTGAGGAGTACAGCCTACGTATATATCTGTTGGCGGGGAATCACACAGCCAGTAAGTGACAGCCCCATGTGTTCGAAAAGTCATCCTAGTTACCGGTTGAGCACATCCGGACGCAAAAAGTGTTCGTACAGTCGATGGTTGAGCAGGCGGTCACAGCTCGGTTGGCAACCATAGCCGCACCATTCCGAGCCTACGACAACCAAGGAGATAATTGCTGTGTGGTTGGCATCCATCAAAATGCACCAAAATAGAAACTTGCCATGTCGGATGGACAATCAATATTCATGGATAATCAGTAAACTATCTACATCTTTTATTAGAACTGCATGAGGAGACAATTAATAAATAAATTAATGGATAACGCCGTTGCGTCATCAGCTGACTGTAGTGTTTGTAATGTCTGGTTGTTTTACGCTTAAAACCATACTCAACCAGGTTGCACTTGCAGTTGAACTTTTGAACAACTTTTTTTTTGAACAACTTGAACAACTTTTGCAGTTGAAGTTGAACCAACTGGTGGTTGAATTTCTGAACACACTGAGCTGAGCTACTCTATGCATGTCGCCCAATTCAGGAGTAAAACGAAGGAAACTAAACATTTCTAACCTTATAATTTATTTTATTAGTCACCAACGCAAAAGGGGTCGGCCACAGCTGTCCATACTTAAACCCGGCACCTCCACCAAATGTCTGCTTTATTGATTATTTAGTGTTAGAGTAGGTTGTATGCCTACCATACCAACCGATAGAGGTGGCTCAGCGGTAAGACGCGAGACTCTGATTCGGGAGGTCGCCGGTTCGATTCCGGCCACCGGCAGTCCTGACTGAAGGTTTTTTCCGAAGTTTTCCTCAGTCGTAAAAGCGAATGCTGGGATTGAGTCATACTAACAGCCCTCGGACATTCCTCCCCAGCTATCCAAACACCCTAATAACCTAGTTAGTCACCTGAAGAGAGGCACATCAGGTAAAGCTGGTGTGCACCCTAGAACGGGTATTCGTACAAAAATTATTATTATTATATTAACAAACTACCGTAATTAACAGAATTGGACGAAATGTTATCATTGTCTATTTTAATTGTGAGTTACATATGCTAACGTTAAAACAGTACATTATCCTATTTTTACAGTCTTATGAATTTGATAACTTAAAACAAAGTTCCTTCAAATAATAACGCATTCTTCCTTCCCTGAGGGTAGTAAACTTCACGCATACGTGTTTTTATTCAATATGGCAACTTTGACTTGTTGTGAGTTTAATGTGAAGTATATATATTTTATTTTAAATAAAATACTACAATTGGTAATCTTTTCCACTTCAAATCAATTCGAGTTATTTAAATTTGCCACATCAGAAAATTAAATTTGAAAGGCCAAAATAATATGGAATTAAAGGAAAATAGCCACAGAATGGCTGTGTTTATTAAAATGCCACACGGTTGGGGCACCGCCCCAATGTATAGTTAGATATCGTACCCCATACACGCTTCACACACACACTTCGGAAATCTTCCGTTCAACAAAAGAAAGTTGAATACGCAAAAAGTAAATTTCAATTGAAAAATGTATAGGTCTACCTTCGTCAGAAACCACTTACTTATCTTCTTCAGGCTCGAAACTGTGAATCAGAAATATACCAGAAAAGGTTCCAAAAACCAGGGCACAGTTTGCTTGTCTTTCCCCCTTTCTTTGTACATCCAAAAAGTTGTCCGCTAAAGCCTGTAACACAAGAGTGAAAAAAACAAGGTTTACTTGAGGGCGCTCCACGCACACGCACACGCACACGCACACGCACACGCACACGCACACGCACACGCACACGCACACGCACACGCACACGCACACCCATGACCTCCATTGACAGACACACTCTCATTGCTCATTATAAAATTTCAATATGCTTTTTGTACCATGGGCGGATATCATAAAGCGACCTTAATCGTTCCCTTATTTCGAAGAATCAGAGGTGACCAGTTACGACCGTGACAGCCGAGAAAGTCTAGACCGACAATAACGGAACACTTTCACGGAATAGCCCTCGGAAATTCCTTCCCAAATATTCCAAATACCGCAGTACCATACCATGTATAAGTCAAAAGTGAAAATAAAAATAAAATAAAATCAATGTCACCTAAAGAAAGACATGGATTGTCCCTGGGGAGGTTTCCTGAAAAAAATAATAATAATAATAATTATTATTATTATTATAATCATCATTTTTTTTTATTTTCATTTTTGCTATTATTATTATTATTATTACTATTTTTATTATTATTATTATTTTTATTATTATTATTACTATTATTATTATTATTATTATTATTATTATTATTATTATTATTATTATTATTATTATTATTATTATTATTATTATTATTATTATTATTATTATTATTATTATTATTATTATTATTATTATGATGTGTTGAGCTTGGCATTCCGATACTGATTCCTGGGATGCCCAAGATCAATGGTGGAAACACCCCTTTACCCAACTAAATGATGTTGGAATAAAGAGTAGCGATATATTATACATATATACATATATTATTATTATTAATACTTTTATTATTATTGGTATTATTATTACTTTCATTATTATTGGTATTGTTATTATTATTATTACCTGATGATGGACGATGACTGCAGTGGTTATTGTGTCGCACATGTTTGCCATAGTTCTTATCAGCATGGCGACACACAGGACTAGTCTCACTTGTAGTATCATAGAGTACAAGAAGAGCTCAAGCCCCACTGAGAGACTGTTCACTGCGCTGCTTACTGAGCGCCACTTCTTGAACTCGCAGCCCAGCTGGAGTCTACACACACAATCACTGTGTTTATTAAACAAGAAGAGCTCAAGTCCCACTGAGAGACTGTTCACTGCGCTGCTTACTGAGCGCCACTTCTTGAACTCGCAGCCCAGCTGGAGTCTATACACACAATCATTGTGTTTATTAAACAAGAAGAGCTCAAGTCCCACTGAGAGACTGTTCACTGCGCTGCTTACTGAGCGCCACTTCTTGAACTCGCAGCCCACCTGGAGTCTATACACACAATCATTGTGTTTATTAAACAAGAAGAGCTCAAGCCCCACTGAGAGACTGTTCACTGCGCTGCTTACCGAGCGCCACTTCTTGAACTCGCAGCCCAGCTGGAGTCTATACACACAATCATTGTGTTTATTAAACAAGAAGAGCTCAAGCCCCACTGAGAGACTGTTCACTGCGCTGCTTACCGCGCGCCACTTCTTGAACTCGCAGCCCAGCTGGAGTCTACACACACAATCATTGTGTTTATTAAACAAGAAGAGCTCAAGCCCCACTGAGAGACTGTTCACTGCGCTGCTTACCGAGCGCCACTTCTTGAACTCGCAGCCCAGCTGGAGTCTATACACACAATCATTGTGTTTATTATAAGGTTTGTTTGTTTTACATGCATAGTACGTGTAGTGTAACGTGTAAATGAGTGTAGGCCAATTGTAGGCTTTAACACTTGATTTTGCTTCTTGTCACCCAGAATAAGAAAACGCTTTTTGTCTACACGTTACACTAAGCTTAACACTGACCTACTTACGTTTTGAGATTATGATATGCATGCTCACATTATTTCTTATATAGTCCCAAAAAAGCCTAATATACATTTACTGTCAATTTTAAATACATTAATTTATTATGAAAGTGCTACGGTTTTACCATCGATGGAAATAGAATGCGTTTTTCATTATTAGTCATCTCCTTATTTCGAACTGACACAATTGTTTGGCGCCTTTCAATTACACTACACTAGCTGCAAGTGCCGAAACAGTTGTAGAAAGTGCTACACATGCAAATTGTAGCACTGACGTAAAACGAACGCCTTACACTTGGCTACACTTAATACCCAAACGCCTTTTAGAGAGATTGAGCCAACACTATTGTAGAGTGTAGGTCAGTGTAGGTAAAACAAACGAACCAGGCAGCACAAGCGTGGCGTAAGCATACTGTGTCGCGACCTGCCCTACTGATCACTTCATTCCTGTCGGTCAAAAAGGCGTTGAAATTATTAAAAAGTAAAAAAAAAAAAGAATCATCCCCTAGAAAATGTAATGTTTTACGGTGTTCCAATAAATATTTCGGTTTTTCAAATAAAACATACCTAATTAATTATTGTCATATTGGTTATTTGAAAAACGTAAATATTTATTGGAATATTTAAACATTTATAGGAAAGATCATTACATATTCTAGGGGATGACATATCTTCGTTTACATTTAAACAATTTTAAAGAAAAAGAAGCCATTTTATATTGGATAGCGAGGAAGAAAAATGGCTGAGGAAGCCGCGCTCTCTGCATAGGAAAAAACACAATTTAATAGCATTTTAAAACCATCAAAAATCGGGTGTTTCGCCGGCTATGTCGAGATACATACACGAAGTTACTATGAATACTCTTTCGTTTGTGTTAGAGGTACATGGTGAGCGTTGATAATGAGAGTGTGGTTACTGAATTAAAATAATATTTAGTATTCAAAATTCAAGTCTCAGATAATAGGAAACACTGAAGAAGACCTTTTGTAACAGGCAGAATATTAATAAACGTTATTCACCAACTTATAAAAAAAATTATTCTGTACGTTAAATCAATAATACGTAGCTAAATAAGATTTCATTACCGTAGACAAACCACGTTGAAGCTATTTTTTAAACGAAGGGTGATCCCTCTTGAAACAGTATGCCATCAAAGATTTGTCCCCATCATAATGTAAATGTTTCTTCCCCTAAAAGTTGATGATATATTACAACCATGCACCTTTCAGCCCAGCCCATGTAGTAAACCATCCTCGCCAAATATCTGGACATCCTTCTTAGAAGCCAAGTGATCGCAGCGCCATTGACCCAGGCTTCCAGTGCACTGAATTGCAGACCAATCAAGATGATTTTCATCGATAACGTTCCAATGAGACCGAGGAAAAATATCTGAAAGAGTCACACGAAACCTAATTATAGGGAGCGCTCCTTAATTTTATAATACAACTAAATTGTAAGAAAAAAATATAGCAAGAATTGGTTCGAAAATTGTATTTTATTTTAAGTGTATGTTTTTGGGCGTATTTAATAAAATTGTATATCTTTGTCGAAACGTTGAGTTGAACGAAAACGCTTGGTGCGTGATGTTATGTTTAGGTATGTTTGCTTAGCGTGGAAACACGCAGGGTCGTATACACACTACTCGAGCAATGACGTCACAGCCTGAAAGATACGCATTTTCCATCCTTAGGAAAACTATTTCAAATGTATTTGATAATGAAAATCTTTTGCGAAACAGTTTTTAATGTATAACCAAGATTTAAACTATAAACACTGCATGACGTGTTGATAAGCGAGCATCTGACCTTGACTGAGAGCGAGGCGCTCTGCTTCGTTCGTCTTAGGTGCGGGGCGGCAGTCATATTGTCCCCCGCTCGCCACAGTCAGTCAGCCGTACTTTGATTTCTAGCAATAGCAATTACCTGATTGAGTTGAAATGAACATAATATTCGTTACGAGACAAAAATTGTATGTGATATGGCTACTGGTTGCATCACATTTTGCTGCCATTTCGTTTGTGAAAAATTATTTTGTGTAACTTGTCTAGCTATAGATATTAGCAACTATGTGAACGATGTTGCCACAGAAATAAGGCATTCAATCCACATCGACGTTTGAGGATGCTCAAAATTTCAATCTCCGTTTGACCGCTATCGCGGGACATACGAAAAGAGCGAGAGTGCCATCAAAGTCGAATATAAACGCACCTTTGTAACAACACACAAATTCCCTATCACTAGGGGACATAAAAGGGGATAGACTAGGGAAGATGTACATGATGGCAATGGGTGTACACGTGGTGTGTGGAACGAAGCAGGGCAGTGGAAATGGCCAAGTACAGTAGGAGGGAAGGGGAAGGGGCGGCACGATTATGGAGTAGAGTGATCAGATAGGGAAACAGGTGGGTCAGGGAAAAATAATTAAGGGATTCAGATGTCCTGAAACGTCGCCCGAAGCAGGAGAGAGTTTCGAGGAGGGCAGAAGGAAGGAGGAAAGAAGGGAACAACAACATCCTTGCTACAAACCTGCACCGAGTTCCACAGTTGGAAGGCCCGGTAGTCTTCAGTGACGCTCTCAGGGTAACCGTGCGGTACAAACCCCCTGTAACATGCGTCTAGGAACCGGCGCCACCGTTGCTGTTGCCAGCGGAGGATTATTTCTGTGGAGGGCGTCGCAGCAACTTCTCCGTCGTCTGTGGTCATGAACGCTCGGGTCTCGAACTGGGCACCGTACTCGGCGTTCTCTCTGTAGACGATCTGACCGACCTTGGGTTCATGACTGTCTTCATCCTCAGTGTTGTCAGGATCGTTCTGCACCAGATGAAATTCTGTCAACATATTTACAAGCGATTGTGTGGTAAGGGCGGTTATCGACCAAGTGTTATTTCTATGGCTTTACAAGACAACTTTAATTTTGGCCACAGTTCCTCATATAATATACAACAACTGTTTGTACTGCACATTGTTGCATGTGTGTGGTATTGTTCACGAAACTGATATACTTCACCGACAAACCTACAATCATTTTTTTCTGTTACATTTGCGCGATGCAGACTTGTTTTTCTATCTAGTCTGGTAACATTGCCATTTTGGAAACCGGCGTCTTAACCCTTTTTCGTTTTCAATTAAATTGATTATTTATGTTTAATGGTGATTAATGTACACAATTTAAAATTGATAATTATTTCGTGGTTTTATGTAGAACGTGTTTATACTTTACATGCTGTACGTCCCACCCCTTAATTATTCTAATTAGCAAATATTGATTAATTATATTTTATAGGCCTAATGTTTGAACCAAACTACTCGATTGAGTTTACTGGATTCATCGTAGTCACGTGATGAGTAACTAGATTCGTGGCGGTTCGCGAACGGATGCAGTACCAATGATTATTTGGTAAGAGATGCTTGATAAAACTATTGTTGACATTTACAAATAAGTTTGTAATGCAAATCTTGAAAGCTCTGCATGGGGTTCTAGTGTTGTGTCTAGTGATATTTTCAAATTTACCGCTTTATTGCTGCCAACACTTGTTTATTTTTTTTTGAGTAAGTACTAAAAACGTACATTTTCTGTGTTCTACTACATATCACAGAATTATTTTAAACTCGGAAAACTGTAACATGCAGACAGGTTAGATATTTTGGTATGATATTTTCGCCACTGCAAGCTTGACCTCCCCTTCGAAGCGAGGAGCGCCGACTCACCGCTACGGAATCAAGGAGACCTTGATCTCACTGATTTAGAGTGCGGTGTGCCGGTTGTCGACTGAAGTGTGAAGTGAAGGGAAGCCAGCTGAACCATATTTTTTCTTGCGTGGCACTTAAAAAGCTATTTTACTATTTATCATGTTTGTTTTTAAGTAGTACGTCCGACTGTGAAGATAATGGCATTGTGTAGCAGATTATAAACACTGAAAATGAGCAAGTTATGTTAGAAAATGCCGTTTGTTTGATGTGTGTGCCACGTAGGATTAGGCTAGGCTAGAGCTACACTCGTCTGTGGCCAATTTGTTGGTTAACTTAGTTTTATTTTTGTGTCTCGGCCTAGGCTCGTATTTAATGATGGTTATTAGGAATATATTTTTGTTTATCGTTTGTGTGCTGTGTTTTGTTGTTGATGTATTTGGGCTGGGGGATATTATTTATGCAATAAATGCAGGTGGTGAAGCTCATGTGGATGCGTTGGGAGTACGGTATGAGAAAGACCCACTGCAAGGTAAGGTGGGCACAGCCTCTGACTACGGAAAACAGTTGATTATTGGTCGAGTTCAGCCATTTGATCAACTTTTATACCAGACAGAACGATATCATCATAGCACGTTTGGCTATGATATTCCAATAAGTGAAGACGGTGATTACGTTATGATTTTAAAATTCTGCGAAGTATATTTTAATGCTCCAAACATGAAGGTGAGTAGGCCTACAGGAACAATATGCTTGCAGTAGCTTTGAGTCAATATGCAGCACTCGAGTAGGCCTAGGCTCAAAGGCCAAATGCACAATTTCCTTTAATGCCTACGGCTAGGCCTAGGCCTAGGCCTAGCCTAGTCGTAGTCAACGGAGCTCATGCGGTAGGCCTAGGCCTACCGGTCGGTATAGATAAAGCATGCACGCATTCACGATCAGTCACAAGGTTTAAGTCGTATGGTTTCGTCGTAGTCGCAATAAGATGAAAATGTTCAATTTGCGTTACCAAACCTACATTCTTACAACTACACCTACTGAGGGCTAGTCTAATGTTGAAATGTCGCTTATAATAGACCAACGAGGCTAGGCCTACGTACCAAGCTACCAACTTGAGTCAGTAAGAAAGACTTACTCGCTCTCCAGATTGCCACCAATATTCAATTGATAAATGTTTCCTTCATCGAGTCCTACTTTCCTTTAAACTCTTCTGCAGTACTACCATTGAGTTTGTTCTTACAAACTCGATGATAGTACGCCTATCAGTCACTTATGTACGCATATGCCTAGGCCTACTCTAGTTATAGGGTATGACCGCTTACGGCTTACCATTAGGCCCTAGGCTATATTCAATTCCACTGAAACAGGATTGTTGTTTGTAAGCAGTTTGGCCTTTTCTAAGCAGGTTTGTGTGGTGGGATAGTCATTGAAGGATCTATTGAATATTGACACATTACTATTCAACCTACTGGTAGCCTATGCTTGTCCTTTAAACCTATTTTTCTCATTTATTCATTCTAATAAGAAACATTTTTCTAATTTGTTCCAGGTTTTTGACATAGTTTTGAATGGCGATCATACGATTGTACCCGATCTCGACATCTTCGATCGAGTAGGCCGAGGAATTGCTCATGATGAATACATTCCATTCAACGTAGTTAAAGGGAGATTGTATTACAATGAAGAAGAGTCTGATATCCGAGGTGGAAAAATACGAGTTGAATTTATCAAAGGCTATAGAGACAACCCAAAAATTAATGCCATTTGTGTCATGAAGGGAAAACTAGAAGGTATGATTTACTTTGTGATGGTAGTCTACTTTTGTGTGCTAAGCCACTGAGAACTGACTTCCAGGTTGCATGTAAAATCATACATTTCTTTTATGTATTACTTGTTCCGAAACAATCTTGCAGAACACATGCTTTTATCATAGACAAGTGATTCTTTCAATTCAGTGGATCCCAATTACAAGTACTTATCTCTGGTTGGTCACAAGTGACTCGTCTGGATACAAAAATAAATGGCGTTAGTAGTAAGTGCAACTAAGATCGCTATATATCAGCTACCGGAAACCTATTATGGGACATGTAGGTCTATGTCACATACTATAGCCTTAACAACAGCAAGGGATATGGCAGAAGCTCTGGACAGGATTGCATCCAGGATCATTGTAAGGGAGGGTCAATTTATTGCATGCAATGATAGGTCTGGTGCAAAACTATTATGGTATCCCCCCCCCCCCCCCCCCCTCCAGTAAATAAGCCTATCTTCAATATATTTTGCTCTCACGGGGGTGCATGGGTGTGGAGAGTTTTCTGCAATGAATTTAACTTCTTCTTAATAGCTGTATTAAATACAGGCCAAAAGGCTGGTAACATGATAGGTACCCCAACAGCCTAGATCTGAATTGTAGGCCTAGACCATTGTGGTAAGAGATTAAATAACATCATATATAATAAACAACACAAGTTTTCCGAGACGTTCTTCTGAATAGGATAGGCAAATAATAAATCGTACATATTTTAAATTTTAATATCATTAGCCTATTCATTACTTAAGTCTGTCGTGGTCTGAGTTGCTGATAAACAGAAAATGTGTAGGCTTCACATCCAGTTTCTTTTTTATGTACATTTATGGGCTGGTTTTATTCAAAAGAAAAGACACGTGTTTCCTTTACTAAATGAAACTTTATTTTATAAAATATTCCTAATACAAAAGTAGCATGCAGTAACATGTGCCGCCGCTCAGAGTGGTTTTTAAAATAATTGTTTGAATATTCTTCCTAAGCTTCTGCTACATATTGAGAACTCAATCATAAGTGAGTGTTACTATGGGCCATTCAATATGTAGTTGCAATATCTAGCGCCTGCATTCAATCTTTTCAAGAATCAAGGTGGGGCAATCACCCCTACTGCCCCTCTGAATCAATCCAGGCTCTGGTTGGGGGAGGGGTCAAATCTCAAAAGCAAAATGTTTCTTGTTTGCTTGAATTGAAGTTTTTCTAATATCTTTATTTTAGGAAACATTATTGTATGGTTAAAGGTATTGACTTGACATGTATATTATTATTGATAGATTTTTGTCCATTGTTAAATGTGAAAAAGGTGAGAAAATTGTAAGTTTGTGTACTTGTCCTGTTGTGTTTGTGTGTGTGTCCTGGCATTGGCTGCCACTGTTCATTTTGATGGATGTGTACTACTGTATGTGTTTTATGCCATGGGTGTACTTCAGATTGTAATGTAGCAGTATGGGAGACCGTATGACAGGTAGAGTGCGCTGTGAGCAATGACGTTGTGAGCGATGACGTTCAGTTTGCCTATTATATCTAGCTCAACTTCAGTTAACTGCTGCAAATCTTATATGCCTAATATATTATTTACAGTAATTTTTATTCTTGACATACGTAAGAACTTAAAACTTAATTATTAATGAGTGTTATATAGGGCCTAATTAAAATAAAAATCAGCTGAAGAATCCAAAAAACAAGTGAAACCTCGTACAATGGTTGATGGAATAACACAGTCTACCACACTCTTCGCGCGCGGGTAAGGTCAAGGTCTACTGGATTTACTCCTAGCGGAGTAATTGCGAAGCGCAAAGTAAGGTCATTGAATGAGATCCAAAATCGCCATTTTGGATCCAACTACAAAAATCGCATTATTATTTGAACAATCCTCACCAATAATGTGAACTTACGCGTAAAGTATTAAAAAATATATATATATAGAATGTGAAGACCAAATCTCATTACCGATTGTTATTTTGTCTTTTTGGCCCATAATTTGTTTTGACAGATCAATTCATTTGTTTTTCTGAATGATTCTCCCATTTGAATAACATGGGATTTTTAACATTATGGAAATAGGTTAGATGACCTTACATCGCGCGCGCTGCGCGCACGCTACAAGCGATCTAGTGGACCTTGGGGTAAGGTTAAGCCGTCCCACAGCCATCTGTATTACCACGACATCATTATTGCATGCGTCAATTGAGGGCCATACTGACATTTGTGTGAACAGGAACGCTCGCAGCGCTGCTGTCATACGGTCTCCCATTGTGTTCCACAACCATTGTTAGTGGTCATGATGCATAACATTGATACAAATCTGAACACTACACTTCCACAACTACAAAATTCAGTGTTGGTTGGTGAATAGTGGTTACTAAGCAAAAAAACAACTGCAGTTACATGTCTATTCATATTATAGATACCGGTAGGTACTTATCTTGTGGTCAGGTAACTCATACTAAAAAATGTGTCCTATAGTAAATATATTTTTTTTGTGGCATTGTTGTATATTTTGATGTAGGTCTATGATGAATGTTGCCTTTGCACTTCTAAAGTGTGACGTTTCAATACCAGCAAGCTATGCTCATGTTGTAGAGTGTCACCATAAATTTATTCATCTTCACAAAATCCCCCAAAAACGTCCCAGTTTTTACTTTCTAGTTTCTACCAGTCATATTAATTTGCATTTTACTTCTTTTGTTTTGTTCTTGCTCCCAATAGTCAACGCCTAGCTAGTGGTGGTTATGTTAGGTTGATACGGTTGACAATCGTATGAGCAGGCCAGAAAAGGAAGCCATTTTATATTTGATAGTTATTAGTTAGACAAAAGAATGGCTGAAAAAGCCATCTTGGCATAGGAAGAAAGAAAAAGGTTGATAGATTTTTGGTTAAGTAGTACATGTTAAATGTCCATGGATGCAGTTGTGTACTACTGGCCTCCCACCTGGGTCTTTACTATAATATTTTTATTTTCAGATGTACCCAAGTTGGCTCCGATGCCGAGTGAACCAGAGCCTGAAGAGTATCGAGAAGATGCCGACGACAAGAAATCCGCCCAAAATAGAAGGCCGAGTGGGCCGAGAACGCCCGACCCGTATTCCATTGATGACACTTCGATCATGCTGCCCGTCTTCGTTGCGATCGGAGCTTTCATACCTCTTTTATTCTGTCTGTGCAAGCTTTGATTCTAAGTCATTCTTATTGGACTTTTCGTCCTGTGTGATACAAGAAGAGGAAATACCGTATATTATAAATTGACAAAATGAACTCTCTTAAATGTTGGATGCTGGCATAGTGGCCTAGGATACACAGAACACATTGCTAGATTAAATTGATGGACACGTTATAGGCTAATCGGTGACAGTATTTGCACTTTTATCCAAGTACAGTATAAAGAAGGCATTGGTATGCACTTCATTCATGGGCTACCTACTTTAAGTCTTAGTTATAGTTTTATCTTTTTAATGAAGATAAATGGGATTACTTCCTAATTGTTGGTTTGTTATTGTTAGTAGGCCTACTTCAAAAGTATTTAAGAATGGTTAAGAATTAATGAGCATCAATTTGGCAAGCCACATTAACAAGAGTGAAGACCCTTTTAGAGGTAAAGTGAATCAATTCATTTGCTTGTCTTGTTTTAGGTCTTGACCGTACTCTCGGAGTCCCATTGAGGTTGTAACTTTACTGTGTAGTTTTGATAACTTAAGGCTGGCATGCTTTAAGCGGTTTTGGTCGTATGTGTATTGTGTAGAAATAAGGGTGTGTACTTCTTGCACGGATGCCATTACTAAATTGTGTTACACTGTGGTTTTATCCTTTTTATTCTTTTAAGAGTTTCTTGGTGTGATCTTCACTAATTACCACCAGCAGGCAACATCAGATTAAACAACAGAGCAAATTCATGTTTCATTTCTCAGCAAACTACGTAGTCTGCTTCGTACTTAGCATTGAAATTACAACTACTGTACTTACATATCTTGCCAATTGCTGGAGAAGAGCTGAATTGAATGCATTAGTCCTACTCCCATCTAGTATTGGTGCAGGTCCTGCCCCATAAAGTGTCCTGAAAATACTCTCTGCGTTTTGTAATGGAACTTGTGGCATTTTAGCGTGTATTGGTGTCAGTGATAGGGACTTGTTAACACTATCTTTATTACGACTAGTCATTTTTTATTTGAATTAAAATATAATCAAATCAACAACTCTACCAAATTTTCTCTATTTCTCTAGACGAGTCATTTTTTTACTGTTTCCAAAGGTGTTAATCATAATCTTGTCAAATTCTTAGTCCTAAATTTCAAAGACAAGGCACATTTTGAATGGTGGATTGGCAGTATTAAAAATAAAACTTTTTTAACAAGTGTGAAATACTAATATATCCAAACTAACTGCAAATATCACAAGCTGAGTGTATGCATAGTATTTTAAAATATAATTTCTTTCACTGCTAAATATGTTACGGAGAAAAAAAAAGAAATTGAGGGAGGGGGGAAGTGAGTTCGTATACTGCATTTTATGGCTGATCTGATCCATCTAGAAAATGCATGTCTACATACATACATATTGGATGGATGTCTTACTTTTGAAGCAGTCTATTTAGCTATAGACTAACCAATGTTAACATTACATCTAGTGTTGTTATTGTCAGCATCATTGATTGTAAGGTGGTATTTTTAACCATTTTGGACATAGGTTCTCGATATTGTTTTCACTCAATCAACAATACTTAAGCTTGGTAGGGGTAAAATTGATAGGGAACCCAACAGCTTACCTGGTTGGTGACTGCAGGGGTCTTGTAGTTAATAAATAGATACATAAAAAAGTAGTAAAAACACAAACAAAAACGTCGAAACGGTTTCGGCCGAACAGGGCCTTGTTCACTCGACGTTTTTTCGGCCGAAACCGTTTCGACGTTTTTGTTTGTGTTTTTACTACTTTTTTATGTATCTATTTATTAACTACAAGACCCCTGCAGTCACCAACCAGGTAAGCTGTTGGGTTCCCTATCAATTTTACCCCTACCAAGCATATCTAGCCGTTTGGCCTCTCCTATCACACACATCAACAATACTTAAGGCGGGCCAAATAATAAATATTGGTCTTCAATTTTTGTCCCATTATTCTTTGATGCCTAACAGGGAATGTGTCATACTGATAGCATGCATATGAACTTTTGATCCCAAGCTTTTATAGGTCAGAAAGAGATGTACATTTTAATTAGTAATATTTAGTTTATTTATTACTAAATTAATTAATTACACTACCTGTTACCTCAAGAAAGTGTAGGCCTTGTATCAGTAATGTGTATGTCCCATAGGCCATACTATGAAGTTCAAATCATTATTTATGAGGTCTCTATTAATGTACATATATGGATAAAGCATGTTTTATGCCAAAGTCAGATTAAAACAATAAATTATTAATACTGAGACAACATTAGCTGAAATACTGTAAATTGAATTCACAATTGTCAATTGGGTATGATTTCAATTTCAAGTTTTGTTTTAACACAAACATTGGCCATTGCATTTGAAATACTGTTTCAGTGCAATCTAGGTATTGACTTTTTATTACCTAACTAACTGCAATATCAGGGCTGTTGCAATATAATACATATACGTATTACTGTATACACTACACTATACAGTAATGGGTAATGTGATGATTATTATTTAATTAATATGTATAGATAAGCCGAATGCGCTACTGTATTGAAAGGGGAAAACGTAGAATGCAGATGCAGAGTTTGGGAAGCTAAGGTCCAGTCTTACAATGTCCCAATAACTACAGTATTAGTATTCGTCGAATAGCTTCTTGTCTCCATGGCAACGACCAATCTAAACTCTTAAAATCCTCCAAATAGCTTAATTGCTACAAATAACTTTCCTATTAGGAGGTTGTAAGACCAAGAATGAGAACAAGTGGCTATACCAGATTACTCATGTCTCAAATTGTAGGTTGAATTGATCCGCTGCAATACGAGAAGTCCCAGTGCAGTATTGGTCAATTTAACAGAGTGATGGTACTGTATGTGTGTATGTTTTACATGTATAGTAGGGTTTTCTTAATGTGTCACTTTTCCTTGCTTCTGGCATGGTCAGTTTGCCTGCTGGAGCACCATGCACTGCTTGTACTGCATTCTCACCATAGCTTCCCAGCTCTCTTCTATTTTTGTCTTTCCACTTGCTACTTCAGTACTTCAGCATGGTTGGCCTACATATTTCAAAGCATATCCATATTTTACTTTGCATCATGTCTACTACTTTCTTGTATGCTGGGCTGTTTTAAATAATAAGTTATTGGTTTTCTTACAAATGTTATTCTTAAATAATAAATACGTACTAATTTCTGCTGCTTAGTGTTTAGTTAGTTGTTCCAGTACAGTACTCTATGAGACGTTAAGCCCAAATAATCCAATCTACTGGCGATTAACAACCACTGTTTGCGTGTGCAATGAGCTGGAACTGTTTGGAGGCAATTCACTTAAGAGAACACAGATTTGTTTTTATAATCTGATATTATTACGAGTTTTTAACAAATAGTGCTAGTCTTGCTCAAAATGTTTACTTAACTTTTACTATTGGGTATTGGCGTCTTATTTTAAGTACCGGTAATGTAGTAGGCCTACTATAAAGGCATACATTTATTTTTTTTAAACGTAATAGTACACCGTACCGTTGTATCCTCGCCCTCTGCCCAGCCCCCCAACCCACCTCATCTCGATCACTGGGTGGCCCATCACGTCACAACTGAATTAAATGACCTGGCGATGAGACACACTACCATTAAAATATACAACTAGTTCTAGGGGACGTATTTATTTACAAGCAACCACTGCCAAAAGTACAATACATAATAGTAGCACTAAAATTGCCTTCATTGAATTTGTTGGTTACAGCATCATAAAATGAAGAGCCCATGTAAAAGTGATTCAAGCATACTTTTATTAATGCTGACAAAGTAGTAATAGTACATCAGCATTTTCTACTGCTCTCATTCCTTGTAAGATGAACTTGAAAGCGGTATTTTTGTGGTACTTACTTACAGCTCTTGTACTGTATTGAGAAAATTCTCAACACTGAGTGTTGTCTGTAAGTTGGGTACAATTCCTGTAAGGTTAGCATAAAATTAAATGGTGTCCTTAGCATTCTGTTGTATGTATTTCTAGGCCAGTTCTGTTTCAACAAATGTTTTAGTTCTTTATTACCATCAGATTAATGTATGTTTGATACACACATGCACTAAACCAATCAATGCATTGTTTTATAGTACTTCTAGGATGTTGTTTATTTTTTAGAATTATCTGTACAAAACATAAAGGTTCGCCCTAAAGCTCTTATCGCAGTGAAGAAATGTCTAGTTACTCATAACCTTTTAATGAAATATAATTTTAATGGCAGATTGGTGCCTTTCCATTTAGGTCATTACACTGCTTGCTACTCAACTTGCATCATTATCTTCAAACAATAAGTTAATACTAAAATTAAGTTTCAATACTGTTTGCAATATATTATATTTGTGCAATGTTCGTTTTCACTTATTTTATTCTTGAAATTAAATATGTAATGGGTTTAATATATTTTAATTAGGGTTGCCATGATGATTGAATTATCGATAGAGTACTCAAAATAGACAAGATGCATTCTGGTGGCAAGAAAATAAACTTCTATTAGGAGTGGTTTAGCTGTCAATTTTCATTGTTGTTTTATTGTTATTATTCATCAATGGCGCTGAAAGGAGGTTGCTTAGCAGCGCTATCTATGTAAGTTTTGAGTGATATAATTGATTTGCACATTTTTTGCGATGCAATGTGATTATTGTTCGTAATACAACATCATTCATGTTAATCACACCGTTAACTCATTTTTAAGTTCCGCTTAGATAAGATTTGTTGTCTTGAAGTGTAAACTAGTGAATAGCAAGTCGGTCCTCTCAGCACGGAATTCCACACTATGAAATAAACCGTTGTTAATTGTACTACTGTAATCTAGTCTTTGCTTTCCATGCATTCCTAATATAATGTTGTTTCAGGTACTAAAACTTTGTATTTTTCTCGATATGTCATTATCGATTATGGTCACGATTATAGATAGATAACAATGATTTTATCATTACTGTATTGAAGGGCAACCCTAATTTGAGTGTAGAATGATCCATTAACATGTGCAATTGTTTGCCACGCATCTCCGACTGATGTGACTGTTACTTAAGACACTGAAGCACATAACAGTATTGTATAGCATAGACTGTTTGTTGTTTTTAGAAATACTATGTATGCATGTAATGTATGGATGACGGTTTCAGTCTGTTCTGACATGATCCATTTCCAAAATGAATGTTAATCCATGAGAAATTGACATTGTCATGTTATTTAATTTACTCGGTGCTTCTAAAATCTGTTCTTGCACCAATTGTTGCCTTGTGTAAAGTAGGTGATGATGAATTATTGTAAACCAGGAATCGGCCGTTGGTAATCGCAGAGTTGTCCTTACTTGACCGACGGCAACTGACAGTTTTGGTATTTTTCATCACCGGGCATTGATCATTGAACAGTTGTGACAGATTTGAGATTAGAGGTTATGTTAATAGGAGTACTAGAATAATAGTCCTATGTGTTTGTTGTTATAGGAGTGGACAGAAGTTTATAAGAAAGTGTGAAGTAGACAAGTGTAATGTTCCTTTTTCAAATATTATGTCTGTGGTGAAAAGGGGAAATTTAATTATAACTAGGCCTACATACATTTCATTTGCATAGTTTTCAAATTATGCAGCTAAGTAGAATATTACTTTGATAAATCAAAAAAACGTAATCCACATCTAGCTATTTTACCAAGAAAATTAATGATACTGTACTGTACCATTGAATTATGTACTTTATTTTACTTTTTTAAATTTGTTTATGGTTGACATTTTTTTATTCACACTCCATTACAATAATTTTGCCAATGGAAGACACCCATTTACTTTGGCTCACCTCATTAATTTCTCTGTACTTTTAATGTTTATTCTACTAGTGAGTATTGGCTCTTAATATTCATAGATGGATGCCTAAATCAATGCAGTCATACATGTACATAATTGTTAGTAACGGTCAACAAGTTGTAGCTTTTATATCGCGAATGGCCCATTGCAGAACCTAGCGCCTGATAAATTTGTAAATTAAAAATGATGAAAAAATGAAAATAGGTTTGGCCGAATCGACCGCGTAAATTTGATTGGGTGTTAAATGCAGTATAGCCTACAGACATACAATGTGTCAAAATATGTATTTTTGGGAATTTGTTGTTTCTAACCGTTTTTTATCCAAACCAAACTTTTTGTAGTACTGGCTTGGTGCTATAGTACTGTTTGACGAGTTCCTAATAAATAGTAAATGCGTATCGATAAGGTTGATTACACTTCTACTAGATTTCTTATTTACGTCTGTCCATATCCATGCACCGTGATTGTTTTTATTCTGCAATGTTTTAATTTCAGTACTTACAAATTAATGTATACAGCAAAAGGTGCCTGTGCTGTGCTTTAATTCACTGTGTTTGTGCCATGTTGGTTCATTTGAAATATTAAATAGGAAAAAGTTAATATAGTAGTTGTTTGTGTATTGAACAGCATACCTGCCAAGGTCTCCCATCTGCCTCCATACCTCACATGATAACAATATGTGTTCCGTATTATGTAGGCAGGGAACATTCATCAAAAGCGACTCTTCGTACTAATTCACTTTTGACAGGAAGCAGTGTTGTAAACGCTACTGGTTTAAAGAAGCATGCTAACGCTACCGCTACTTCCACTTAAAAAGTAGCGCGCTACCGATCATGCTACTTTAAAAAAAAAGTAGCACGCTACTTTTCACGCTACTTTTTGCGCTACTTTTCGTAAACAACTATAGTATGACTTATCACGCAAAAGTACAAACAAAGTAAACATGATGGTTTCAGGTTTCTGGGAGTATCACTCTATTCTAATACTCATCATCCACTGACCCTCAAAGATACGACCATGTCAAGTTGGGGGTGGGTGTGTTGTGTTTATAGTGTCAAGTGGTGGTTAGCCATGCGTGTATTGAAAACAATTGAAGGGAAATAAAGTAGCGTCAATTTCCGCTGACGCTACTTGAAAAATGTAGCATGCTACTCGCTACGCTACCACGTTTTTTAAAGTATAGCGCGCTACCATCCCGCTACTGAAGAAAAGCAGCATGCTACTGGTAGCGCGCTACTTTTAGCGCGCTACTTTCCAACACTGACAGGAAGTACTTCAGCTTTGTAATGGTCAAGCTTAATTAATATTATAAAAAAAATAAAAATGGGAATCTAAATAACATGAGAGATTGTTATGTAGGTTTGCATGTAATAGTTTCCTACTATAATTTATTTGTTAATAATGAAGTTGAAAGAAGTTGAGCGTAATTTCGAAGTACTACTTTTTCACTTTAGTGTGAATTGATGCAAAAAATTAAAAAAATGTTTCAAGTTTTTTCCGGGACTGCATTTGTGCAAATAAGCCGAGGACCCAATCGGAAGAATTACCAAACTTTCATCTTGTCTCTCTTTTCTTAGTATTAATCGTGGAAGCCTGAGTACAAAGGGCTATAAGGCCCAGCCACACTACTACTACTACTACTACTACTACTACTACTACTACTACTACTACTACTACTACTACTACTACTACTACTACTACTACTACTACTACTACTACTACTACTACTACTACTACTACTACTACTACTACTACTTACTGCTACTACTACTACTGAGTTGAACCAGTTTCAACATCTCCTTATCAGGTCTAATGGAATGGCTATAACATCTACCCTTGTGGTTGACCCACTGACAGAAATGAAACGTCAACTTCTTTGTGAACTTCTCACGAAAACCAAGACGGAGCCAAGATTATGCCAAGATTTACAGCAAAAGCCATAGTCACACCACAGTCTTTTGTTTCTGACAAGCATTGAATGTGTGCCAATCAATGGAAGACACGGGCGCCTCGCCCATAAGGGCACACGAGCATGTGCCCCCTCCCGCCAACCGCCAACAATCACTCACATTAAATTACGAGTTGTGGACTTGTGGTATGTTTACATGAAATCGAAAAGTTTGTTATTGTAATGTGCACATTCAAATAAAGGCGCGGTGCGCTGACTTATCCAGGCAGACGGCGGTACCCGAAGTCTCCAACAGTTTGTTATGGTTACTTTTTAGCTACCGTTCTTGCTGGCTGCCGCGTCTTTGGGTTAATCGCGTCTTGCATTTTGTGGCTGGTGACTCGGTGAGCCCATACCGATAACACTCATACCGCGCATGCGCAGTTACGTTTTTCCGCTGATAAGTGAGAGGAGACGGCAGATTTTACATGACAAATGAGCATGTTTGTCGTGAGCCCCAGTACGGAGCGAGGCGCCGTTTATATAAGTACTTGTGGGCGTGGTGTAATCAGTTGTGTGCAGACAGGTGGTTGTCTTTGTTCTAGTGTAGTGCGTGTTGTGTTGTGTCACTGTGTGATGTGTCGCCTTTGACTTTGTAGTAATAGTCAAACAAAATGAACAAGGTGAGTCACATAAAACATAAACATTTGAATTAATATGAAGAGAGACTGGTAGCAAAGACATTAGGCCGACCAAAGCCTGACTTGTATATAACTCGGGTATGCCAAATTAAAAATAGACTTCTAAAAGTAACTTCTTAGCACTAGTATACAGACATTATATTATTAGGTAAGTTTGCATGTGCCGTTATTTAATATCTTCTAAAATGATTGCAAGCTTAAAAATGAATGCCTGGAGAAAAAGAGAAATAATAGCAGAGTTTAGCTGCTAAGCAGAATTTACAAACAAACCAACAACCAAACTACCCTTTTTAAATGTTAACTGATTTGTGCCCTACCTATTTCAAACCCCACGAGCCGCCACTGGAAAGACATAACAATGAAAAAACTGTCCAACCTTTGTCGTCACAGCCCTCTTATTCGAAATCAACGAGCAAATGGGGCAAATAAATGTTTTATATAATAAAAGTAAGCTTATAAATAGTAGCTGCAAAAAAGAAGAATAAGGAAAGAAAGAAAAAGAAGGAAATTATCATGTAGAAAATCATGAAACTCCCGAACGCTCCCAACAATGGCAATGATGGGTTTTCAATTTACGCGCTACCATAAGCTCCGCCCACACCGAGTTGTTGAAACTGCTTGTTTATTCGTGTTGAGGAACAAGCGAGAACAGAGGTGACAGAGGTTGTCAGCCGTCGCCCATTACGCGACAAAGAGGGGTTTTTCTGTAAAATCTAGAAAACGTCGTTTTTTCGGCGACAGGGAGTCTCCTGCTCCCGAAAGATATTCTTTCGTTTGTTTTAAATTCCTTGTTGCATTTGAATACGAGTTTTAAGTCTATCTTCGATAGTGTTTATTCTTCAGTAAATTGTAATCATGGCTTGCTAAAAATGTCGGGCCTGAATAATTTGATTGTTGTATCTCCATGCGGAGTTATCTCCAGCAGTTGCTTCGTAGATGTTAGAAGATTTTCCAATCTCAATGGAAAAGAAACCAGTGCGATCGGGTCAAGGGCAGGGGAAGGGCAATGGAACTGAATCCAAGAAGAACCAAGGTAAGCTAGGCTACCTACCTAGGGCCTAGGGCCTAGGTAGCCTAGGCCTTGGCTAGGGCCTCTTGCTCAGCTTAGGCCTAGGCATAGCCTACTGGTGTGTACGAATTCTTCCACATTGTAGGCCTAGGCCTAGCGTATATCAGTCTTGATCCCTAGGCAAAGCCCTAAGTCCTAGGCCTAGGCTATTTTTCCTTGAATTTAAGGCCTAAGGCCTAGGCGTGTCATTGCCCCTTTACAGATAATTTTGATAGGCTTAGTCCGGGCGACCGTGCTTGAGCAGGCTAGATGATGGTAGGCCTAGGCCTAGGGCCTACACGTTGGTCCGAAGACTAGGCCTAAGCTAGGCTAGGCCTGTGCGTACGATACCTAGGCCTAGGGCATATTGGCTGAAGCTCTGCCATGTCAAAACAGTTTGACCATCAACCACTAGGCTAGGCCTAGGCCTGGACCTAGAATGGACAATCATAGGGCTAGGCCTATGTTGTTGTTGTTGTTGTCTGTCTCCTCCTCACAGGTGGCTGGGCGCCGGTGGTGAGAGTCTCTCTACTTCCTTCCTTCCTTTCTTTCTTGCTGTTTCTTCCCATTCTTCTCAGTTTTCCTTGATCTCATCCCTTCCATTTCTCCTCTTTCATCCAACCCTCTTCCTTCTCTATGGCCATCGCCTTTCTCCTTTTCCATCCACCTGGGTTCGGGTTTAGGCCTCAGCCTGTTGGCAAAAGCCTTCATCTTTCCTAGCCCCACAACTTCCCCTTCCAGCTGATTCCACTCAACGGTCGCCCTTCCCAGGAAGGAGAACTTACCTATATCTGTCCTCCATGTCCTTCTTTCTATTTTCCACTGATGATCCCCCCTGCCCATGTAACTGGCTCCTTCAACCGCCCTACTTAATTCCCCCCACCCCTCATGCTTCCTTACCACCTTGTACATTTTACCCAGCCTATCCCTCCGTCTTCTGTCCTCAAGCGTCTCCCATCCTAGTTCCCTGACCAATTTCGTTACGCTCTCATACTCTCTCCTCTTCCTACCATCCCCCATGTCTATTTCCACCCGTCTATTACCTGACAGTGACAAGTGTTAATCACATGATGTGCACATCAAGTAGGCCTAGGCCTAGGCCTATGGGCTATGAGTAATCACCTTCGTTATTTTTACTCTTTATTTTTTGTTCTCCCACAGTTGTTGATACAAATTTGGATTGTCCCAGCAATTTTAATTTCCATTCATGCATGTGAAGGCTAACTAACTAGGCATAGGCTGGAGGAGTGTTGTTTTCTTGTTTAGGCCTAAATAGGGTGTCCTGTGACTGTGAGCCGGTGACTAGACTTTTATTTTATTTGACGCTCAGTGAATTTCAGGCATTGTAATGAAACCAGTCTAGTCTCAGTCTATCAATAATTTTTCTCGTGGGTGGGTTAATTGGTTTGATAACATGGTATCACTTGAGCTTGTTCAGTGTGTATCAGACCAAAAGTTACAAAAATTACCATAAAATGTAGACCTATGACTGATCAGGAGATATCTGAATTGAATATTAATTTCAATCCATAATTTGTAGGGAAATGTATGTGGCATTCAGAAAAACTAGAAAGAAGTGGCCAATAACTTAACATTCCACTTATTTACAGATGTTGCTGGTGGAAAACCGTTTCCACGCACCCGCCGACGCGAGTCGACTCAGTCCACTTCATCAAGTGGTAAAAGTGAGCCGTCTCGTAAACCTACACCCCAGAAGAACAAGGCCATTGACAAGAGGCCACGACCTCGTGGACAATACTATGGCGCTGGAAAGGAGGATCCCAAGGTTAGTGCCCTTCTGGTGCTGGACTGCTGGTACACCTAGAGACAGAAACAGTGAGGTTGTCTTGTCAGTCTAGGTGTCTGCTGGTACACCTAAACTGGCAA
This sequence comes from Isoperla grammatica, assembly GCA_945910005.1. Taxonomy (NCBI): domain Eukaryota; kingdom Metazoa; phylum Arthropoda; class Insecta; order Plecoptera; family Perlodidae; genus Isoperla; species Isoperla grammatica. The sequence continues at coordinate 15,575,702 of OX246737.1, forward strand.
AGTGAGGTTCTCTGTTCATTGAATTATCTTTTGGGCAAAGGCATATGAATATACATAGGACATAATAGCCTACTCTCTTTTAATGTAATCTTCATCTATGATTTCTGATGATCGCAGCTTAATTAATCCACACAATCTTACTGTAATAGAAGGTGGCGAGGTGAGCGTAGCATGCTCCAGACTGAATATAGCCCATAAAATGTGAGGGTTTAACCGTGTAACACATGTTATAGGTTGTAAGACTATTCTGATGTTTTTCTTTTTACAGATAACCACGGGGGAAGTGGCCGAATATGGCTCGGTGTTTGTTCCTGGTAGCAAGAAGCAGAATTTGAACCATCTGCTCAACTTCCATTATGCCCCTCGTGGATCAACGGCCTCTCAGGGGTCAAGGGTCCCGTCAGGTTGGGGCAGGTCTCAGCGCTGGTTACCGAATACCCACAAACACAAGTACAATAAGGAGCACTTCCTACAAGCCAAGTGAGTTGAGCTGCATCCCATGGTCCCACCCATCCCATGTCACTTTAAACTAGGGATGACTTCGGATATCCGGAAACCGGTTCGGAACCGGTTCCCAATTGCAATCCGGTTCTATTTTTTTCGAATGCTGTCGGTACGAGCCGTACGACACTGGTAAAAGCGCGCAGCGAGCCACCACAATCGTCGCCGCCGGTGTCGTCTGCTAATGTAGGCTGACCGGTCGACCCACCCCTACTGCACGCCAGTAGCTCTTTGTCTTTCGTGCCGCAAACAACGTGAGTGATTAGTTGACACTTGACAATGAGTGCTTCAAGTAGCTCGAAACGAGCGAATTCGTTATTTGTGTGAGGTTGTGTCACACACGTATTCAAGGACACGCTGCGCAGTTCAAAGTTCAAACGAAGGAAAATCCACTATGCCTAGTGTCACATAAATATTATGTGATATTAACAAAATTAAAATGTTCAAGAACCGGTTCTGAACCGGATCCGGCACGGGAGGATCCGGTTCCGAATTATTAGATCCGAAGTCATCCCTACTTTAAACCAGAATTGTACGTACTCGAGTCCCTATAGCAAACTTTAAATGCGAATTATAATTTATTTTTGTTAAAACATCAAACTAACCTATCATAATGTGATAATCTTACTTTATACCGGTATAGTGTATGGGTAATTCCGAGATAAACTGGAACTTTCTTGTCCTTGCCTTATTAACACTAATAAATCTGTTTGTAGTGCATTTAAAAAAATTCCAATTTGATAAATAATTTGGTAGTGTTATTCTTATTTATTTAAACACTATTACTTTTTTATTTGGGCTAATTATTGCCCAAATTTTGATAAAATATGGTCAGAATTGTCATTCCCCTGGATGTCCAAAACACATTTTTTGCATCTCAAGTCGGCTTAATTCATTTTTGAAACATTTTTGTTCTCCTTTTTTTATACATTTAAGTTAAAAATATAACACTTGAAAACTTATGCCTTGTCAAAAGTTTTTAGTCAACACAAGTATATGGTTTTTATGGTCATAAACTTTGTCCTGGGAAAAAATGTAATTCCCCGGGATGGCTGTTGGACACCAGTATTTTGAATGTTAAAGTTGGCTCTACTGCTGTTACCACACATGGTTATAAAGTTCAGCAAGCAGTGTGTTTTTCTACAAGACAAGAGTTGGGAAGTTTGTTGGCACTTGGTTGGAATAAAATGCTTTGAAGATATTATCAGGCGAGTGTATTATCTACTAGTAATTCCCTTGGATACTATAAGCATCACTTAAAATAATCTTCTTAAGACAGTTTTAACTGCAGATGATCAAGTTTAGAATGCACAATCATTTGTGGTACTGCATCAGTTTGTCATCTGTTCCCTCCAAATGTATGGGCATTATAACCTTAGATTTATCATTCCCCTGGACACTAAAAATAGTAATTCCCTTGGAGTTTTCCAAACTCTACCAGTCAAGGGAATGACATTAGTCCAAGGGAATTACCTATTGTGTAAAAATACAAAACAAAATCATTTCCAATAGGCCTAAGATATATTTCATTTATTTAAGTTGAGTCTATTTTTAGATGTGCTCAAGTTTGTAAGCTAGTTTTATAGGCTAGTTAAAAAAAATCACTTAAATACAAGATTCTCTTGGAGTTATTCGAGTTTTAGTCATTCCCTTGGGTTCATGTCATTCCCTTGATTTCCCAAAATTTAAAATTGATGTAAATTTTGAAAAACTGGATTTGGTGCTCTGCTCATAATGAAAATGTCTTACTCTCATTCAGCTGAATTATACTGCAAAAAACTAGAATAATCTAAGTATTTTTTCCAAGAAGTTATGGACGGAGCAAAAATTCCAGTTTATCTCGGAATTACCCGTATACTAGGATCGAGAGGCCAAAGTGGCTTCAGTTAATTGGAACTCAAGTAAGCGGTTATCCTTCTGTACCTTTTCCCTCACTAGAACATGTTTATATGCATTATTTTTATGCCTAGTTACTAGCCATCAACATCAAATTATAACCTTTTTGTCTTTGTTTCTCTGCTGTTTTACAGTTGTCAGTTTGTGGTGAAACTGGATGGAGACTATTCGGCATACATCTCAAACCCAGACACACTGGTTGACTGGGACCTTATTGAACAAATAGTAAGTATCTGGCATATTTATGTGTTATTATTCTGAGATCAAACCCAGTGGTTAAGCTAAATACTGGAATGGTCTAGAAACACAAAACAAGTAAGAAAATGAATTGAGCCAAAAAGAGAAAACAAGCTACGTAGTAATATGACACGCATAGTAAGTAGTGTTGGTTGATCCATACCACTTGTTACGTTGGATACTTCAATGGCTTTTTGATGATTAACTGGTAACCAGAACCGTCGGCTTCAATGATGAACTTATCCCAACTTGGATTATTGATACGTATTAACATTCGAGACCTGAAAGTGCAGCACACTTCATATTGCAATGACTGGCCCTCATTCAGCTGTTAACAATGCATTGTTCCATCTTTATTTTTAACGATTTTTAATGTTTTTAAAAGTAGTTGAATTAGGTAATGCAAAGATAACTTCCACTGTGTGCCAAGCACTCACATACATCAAATTGTTTACTTGAGTCTATTCTCTGTTGACAATCCTAATCAATACCAATCGTAAACTGGACCTAAGCCCCCACTAGGTGATACCTAGTCGCTAATTAATTTTTGAAGCCTAATCATTTCACCTGACATCCCCAATTATTCAAAAGGAGAATTTGCACATGTAGAACATGTCGAACATTAGGTTGCTCAATGCATCATGATGTGCAGTTGTTATTGAAAGCGTGTTTTGCCCCCAGCGAGTGCAGAGTGGAGAGACCCTGTCGTGTCCAATCTGCCTGTGCGCACCGGTGGCCGGCAAGATGACACGTTGCGGCCACATCTTCTGCTGGCCGTGCATCCTGCACTATCTCGCACTCTCCGACAAGACATGGCGCGCCTGTCCCATCTGCTACGAGGCTGTTCACAAGAAAGACTTGAAGAGGTACCATACATGTTGTTTCGCAACCTCTCTTAAGTAGTTGGGGTCCGTAACTAATAGGGGTGTGCGGTTAACCGACTTTTCGGGTCGGGTCGGTTTTTTACTAACCGAACCGAAAATTCGTTTGAAAACCCGAAAGTCGGTTTTCCCGCGCGCGATGTTTGAAACGACCGTGATGTTTCCTCTGCCTGCTAGATCGCACCGCTAAGCGTCGAGATATGTACGACCTATCGATATATCGAACGTACATCGAACCAAGGCGACCAACCATAGGCCTAGGCTCTCGTCTGGTTTGTTGTAGTCGTCAACTTTCGTTGTTTATTTACGTCCGTCGTGTGCTATAAAACGTAATTCTTGGTAAATAATAAAAATAAAATGCGTCGTACAGCCACAGGTAGGCCTAGAGCTTTAATTATTGAGAGCGATGAAGATGCTGATGATCCACCAGAGAAGCGTAGGCCTAGGCCTACAAGTTCTTCCGAGCCTGAACAACGTGATGTTGGCCTCTCAACCAAGGCAAATATTTGGGCACACTTTACCAAAATTAGTTCGATCTGTGCCAAGTGCAAGTATTGCGCCAGCCAATTAAAAACTGAGTTTGGTACGACGTCGAGCCTATATTTTCAAATATTCGCACAGGCCTAGTTTCTACCTCTTCTACTTCCCATAATCACAGGCATGCCATCAACTTCTTCCAAAATAAAGCACACAGTTGTTTCCTACTTCCCAGTCATTTTTTTATTTGGTTCTTACTTGCAAAGTCATGAATATGCTTAGTTTATTTAAAACAAAAAATGTTTGCCTACAAAATGTGGAATGGAGCTATATTATTTACGACTAACCGACCCGGAACCGAGAAACCGAGGTTATTACACTAACCGAACCGAAAACCGAACCGAGTTAAAAAAGTACTAACCGCACACCTCTAGTAACTAACAATGCTCTTTAACGTGAGCCCACCATGTACTAGTTTGTAATTATGGCTAATTGCAATGTGGAAACTGTAGTAAAACATAAAGGAAATGATCTCGCAGCAAATGTAAATGTTCGTTATAACCTTAGGTAGTAGTGGACTGCTCAGCTTTCTTTATACATCTGCTACAATTTCTGGAAACCTGAGCTACCTAAAGAGGTACTTAAAATTTTTCAGTTTTTCACTACCTAACCCAAAATATACCTTTTTACTCCTGTTAAAAAAGAGACAATTAAATAGGATATTATGTGAGGGGTACTACCTGGGCAGTGCACCACCCACAATTTCTGTCGTGTCTTGTTTTAGTGTGGTAGCCGTGCAACACCGACAAGTAGCAGTCGGCGATGAAGTGACTTTGTTTTTGATGCGTCGCGAGCGAGGGTCCATGGTGGCTGCTCCCGTTGGCCAGTACGACAGCCGATGCATCAGTCAGCTGCTGTCCGTTTCGGAAACAAATGTCGATACCATCTATTCAAAACTTCTCACAGCCACCTCCGAAGAGGTAATGCATAATCAAGTAATAGTGTTGCTGTAGGGCATGAGCGAACCTTGGTTTGGATGGTTCGAAACGATATTCGAATTTCCAAACCAATAAAGTATGGAACTCTGAACCGAAATAAACATTGTGGGGAAACATTATAACATACCATTAGTTCAATGTACATGTCATCCCGTCATTCCCACGTGATGATATTTCAGATATACTTCTAGGCTGAATTCATAATCCTACACTTTGCTTACGAATCCCCATAGTTGATAATGGTAGGAATCAACCCTCTATGTAGTATTTAGTTAAGCTGAAGCAAAGTTTGTAAGTGCTATGGGAAATGTCCACTGTTTGAAGAAGAAGACTCTGGTTTCAAGAGTGACCAAACCATGGTGAGTTTAGACTCTCAATCATATAAACTACCGGTAGTACATAAATTGCACAATAATCTTTTGCATGTATATGTGTGAAATTGGAGCCACACTTAGACAAAATGTAAGCATTTGTGAAGGATCATCGTCACACACCGTTATTGTCTGAAATCAGGCTGGGTTACGGAATGCTATTGGCAGTTGGCGGGTTTATGTTTCTGTTGATATTAGAGCTGGACCGATTCCGATTCCGATTCTTGAGAATCGCCGATTCTTCATAGAATCGGCAAAACCGCCGATTCCGATTCTTGATTCAATGTTTTCAGATCACCGATTCTTTCAAATTTCGCGCCCAAGAAAATAAATTCCAGAAATGGTCGATAATCGAAAGTCGATATTGTCGTGCGTGTGCACCAATCACGAGTCTACTTCACTAAATCGATAGATCGATAGTTGACTTCCAGTTGTGGTCGAGACTTGAGGTACCAAAGAACTTGAACGGAAAGAAAAAAATAATCAGTCGCGAGTCTAGAAGTTCGTAGGAGCTAGGAATTTCGCGCCTAGGCCAATAATTTATCTTCCATTTGAAATTGTTTGAAACACTTTGGAAATGTGGAGGTGTTTTCGCGACAGTGATACCCCTTCAACCAGTTCAAAATGTGTTCTAGCCAAGTGTACGTCTCGTGTATTTCGTGTTTGCCCCGCGAAGAATTGTGTAATCAAAGAAAATGTTCGTGTGCGCCATGTGCTCTTGAAAAAAGTCCGTTGTGCCGAGGCCTTGGGCCTAGGCCTACTTGCCTAGCCCCCCCCCCCCCCCCCCCCCCCCCCAGCAGCTCTGCAAGTGTTCTACTTCCATTCCTTCCTTGCAGTGCTAAACGAATCGAACGTAAAACCCATCGTGTACGAAATTGAGTCTTTACTAATTTAGTTGAAAGCCGCAATTGATAGGCCTAGGCGTAACCTCCCTAACCTCAAAATCATGACGCCGGACTGCAACAACAACCAACACGACTGTGAGCTCGATGGTAGCTGGTAGAATGGTAGCTAGTAAACCAACCCATTCTTAGGCTCAAACATTTGTAGGCACAAGTTGTGCCTACAAATGTTTGTTTTCAACATATCAATGGCTGCGACATAGGCCTAGATTTAAATTTTTACACTGAACTTTGCTTCTAGCCAATTGTAATAGAAAAATAAAACATAAATATGACAATAGGCCCTATTGATCACTGAAATATAGGCTAAAGGTATAAGTAGGCCTAATTGTATTACCATAGTTATTTACAATTTTTTTTAGAAAAAGGTAAAAAAAAGGTAAAAAATAATCGGCATCGGTGAGAATCGGTGTGTAGAATCGGCAAATAACTAGAATCGGAATCGGCATCGGCAAAAAAGTGGAATCGGTCCAGCTCTAGTTGATATTGTTAAACAATTAATGGATGGCCATGGATAATGAAAATACCCTGAGTTTGAGGTATGGCTGAGCCCAAGAATCTAATTGCCTAGATTTATTAAACTACCATATTCACCCAGTACGCCTACGTGTTGCATTGTGTCACCGAGTGTTTGGTCCGATTGTTGCAGGTGATGGGTATGATCGCCTGTGAACGTGGCGAGCTTGAGACTCAGCTGAAGGAAGAGCAGGGCTGTCCAGAGTTGTGTTTCACAGAGGCGGCTCTAGAACTGCTGTCCCAGAGACATATAGAGCTCACTAATAGAACAAGTTGCAACAAGACCAGCGTAGAACTCGTGGCCCAAGTTGAGAACGTCGTCGAGAGCCAGCTGGATGTCGATCAACCTCAGCCAGTCTATGATAAAGCGGTAAGTTGATCTTCCTCATAGCCTATATTGTAGTTCAGTGATGAGAAATTTTTTTCAAGTGGAAATCATAAGGTTGTTAAAATCAAGTTTCGACCTTCATGATGATTTGCATCCTTTTGTAAACAAAGGTTGCATGTACTGCCACTATGACGCCACTAAAACGTTTTTGAAAGACACATTGCTGGTATTGGTCGGTTTATTAAACAATTTGCCAAAAACATATTTCATTGAATATCAATAGACGATGTTCAGGTTGGAACAGAACAGATTAATGGAATCGCACAGTTTTCACAGTTTTATAATCCACTATTAAATAGAATCAAATGCGTTTTACATATTATTGTAGCCTACCATTGAGTATTGACTTGGAGGCTTGCTTAGGTAAGCCTACACATTTAGATGGCCTTATTTAAGCTGATTAGTGTTGCAATGATGAGTAGCGTAGGGGTTCTGAAACCGGCTGCAATGTCTGCCGGCGGTCTGTCCCGGTGGGCCGTGTGTGTCTGTGACTACCGGTCGCTGGTTCGGACCGGACTACGCTTGTCTGAGCCAGGTCTTACATCAACATTAAATCACGCGATGATGAGTAGCGTAGGGGTCTGAAACCAGCTGCAATGTCTGCTGGCGGTCTGTCCCGGTGGGCCGGGTGTGTCTGTGACTACCGGTCGCTGGTTCGGACCGGACTACGCTTGTCTGAGCCAGGTCTTACATCAACATTAAATACGCGATGATGAGTAGCGTAGGGGTCTGAAACCAGCTGCAATGTCTACCGGCGGTCTGTCCCGGTGGGCCGGGTGTGTCTGTGACTACCGGTCGCTGGTTCGGACCGGACTACGCTTGTCTGAGCCAGGTCTTACATCAACATTAAATCACGCGATGATGAGTAGCGTAGGGGTTCTGAAACCGGCTGCAATGTCTACCGGCGGTCTGTCCCGGTGGGCCGGGTGTGTCTGTGACTACCGGTCGCTGGTTCGGACCGGACTACGCTTGTCTGAGCCAGGTCTTACGTCAACATTAGGTCACGCGATGAGTAGCGTAGGAGTTCTGAAACCGGCTGCAATGTCTGCTGGCGGTCTGTCCCGGTGGACCGTGTGTGTCTGTGACTACCGGCCGCCAGGTCTGACCGGACTACGCTTGTCTGAGCTGAGTCCCATGTCAACATTAGGTCACGCGATGATGAGTAGCGTAGGGGTTCTGAAACCGGCTGCAATGTCTGCCGGCGGTCTGTCCCGGTGGGCCGTGTGTGTCTGTGACTACCGGCCGCCGGGTCAGACCGGACTACGCTTGTCTGAGCTGAGTCCCATGTCAACATTAGGTCACGCGATGATGAGTAGCGTAGGGGTTCTGAAACCGGCTGCAATGTCTGCCGGCGGTCTGTCCCGGTAGGCCGTGTGAGTCTGTGACTACCGGTCGCTGGTTCGGACCGGACTACGCTTGTCTGAGCCAGGACTTCCGTCAGCATTAGGTCATGCGATGATGAGTAGCGTAGGGGTTCTGAAACGGGCTGCAATGTCTGCCGGCGGTCTGTCCCGGTAGGCCGTGTGTGTCTGTGACTACCGGTCGCTGGTTCGGACCGGACTACGCTTGTCTGAGCCAGGTCTTACGTCAACATTAGGTCATGCGATGATGAGTAGCGTAGGGGTTCTGAAACCGGCTGCAATGTCTGCTGGCGGTCTGTCCCGGTGGGCCGTGTGTGTCTGTGACTACCGGTCGCTGGTTCAGACCGGACTACGCTTGTCTGAGCTGAGTCCCACGTCAACATACCTTTCTTTGCATTCTAAGTGGGATACGGGAGACTGCCAAGAGTGGTCGCACCATCGTACGTACCCGTGTAACTGTGTACCCCTCTTTTCCAAGGCTCTGGTTTACGACTCTGCATTCGACGACACCGTGGAGGAAGCGGAGGAAGCTTCGAGCCCCACCGAGGTTGACGCCCCTGTGACACAGGACGATCCCATCTCCTGCCCACGGCCGCGCTACGAGAGCGCGAGCAGCTCTGAAGGGTTGCCCACCGTCATCACCGCAGAAGACTTGGAGATATACCATCCCACCATCCCGCAGAAACACTTCTACTTTTATCAAGGTACTGTTTAGTTTGTTTATTGGCCTATGTGTTGATAAAAAGTAACACAAACAACACATGCTTCTGAGAGCTCAAGCAGAAATTGGTTTTAAGTACTTTTTTTTTAACATAATGTTCACTAGAGTCCAGTGCTGATTACCACTGACGTGTAGACCTATATGTCTTGAAGGTTGAAACGGTCGAAACTCGAAATATTGCCGTTTGATTAATGACCCAACTGCAGAAACCGAAATACACTTTGTTCTGGAGCAGAGAGAGATGAAGGTTGCAGTTGAAGAGTGTTGTAGAGTGTGTGTGCTTGCAGCGAGCGACGGCCAACACGTCTACCTGCACGCGCTCAATGTGCGCATGCTGGAGATGCAGTACGGCTCCCTGGCTGCCTGCCCTCCGGTCATCACGGGCCGAGTGGTGGAGAAGGAGGCCGGCTCGATGACGGAGGAACTGCGCAAGCGTCTCCGCTACCTGCAACACTTGTCGGTCACCTGTCAGTTCGAGGTGGCCGAGATAGACCTGAGGCCGCCCCTCGTCAGCCGCGACACTCTGCACCACTTCCAAGGTACGCACCAACGCTCGCCTCCTTGTATCAAATTCGTGAAGCAGTAACCAAAATTATTAATTTAAACTAAGAACATGAATGAACGTGTTCCAGTGAGAAAAAAGGTACAGAAGGACGACAGTTTACCCGAGAAAGTAGATGGTCGCATGAGAAACATAGAGAAGAGTTAACAAACAAAGAAATAGTAGTTTTGATCACTCAGTGTGAGAATAATTACCTGCGGTTAACGCAGCAAACTCTCAGTTTTCGTTAGCGACACATCTTTGGTGGCGACCCTAGCAGTGAGGTTCTAATCTCTGTAGCCCTAAAATAGGGACAGTCCTCTCGAGGAGGGTGTTTAAACATTGGTCAAGGTCAACTGCTTTTATCTTATATCTTTATAATGCCATTCGAGGAGTTGACTCCTATTTGATTCTCAAGGAGGCTTTGGAGTTACCTCCAATATTTACTAAGCTAGTCAACGTGTTTGCCCGACTTGCAGATCGGCTGCCTAGGGATTCAATGTCTACTGTGTTAGTTGTAAAGCATCGGCGTGAGATAAAAAAAGTTGTATTGTGTTATTCCGAGCGTTGCTCATTGGAAGTCAACGTGTCTGCTCGGCTTGCAGATCGGCTGCCTAGATATTCAATGTCTACTGTGTTAGTTGTAAGGCCTTCTTGGCATAGGCCTAAGGGACAAAAAAAAGTTGTATAGTGTTATTCCGAGCGTTGATCATTAAAAGTCAACGTGTCTGCTCGGCTTGCAGATCAGCTGGAAGTCCGTCGTCGCCGGCGCGCTTCTCGCGCCAAGGAGGAGCGACGGCGTGAGAAGAAGATCAACGACGAGGAGAGCCGGAAGTGGGGGCGGGGGCCCACCCCTCGCGTCCACATCCAGAGCAACAGGCACTTCCCCCAGTGGGGGACTGAAGGGCCCGCTCCGTCGCACGCACACAGTCCCAGGTGAGACCCGGTGCTGTGCTCATATCGTTGAATACACGCGCTTTGAAAGGAGGTCAAGTGGTTGAGTATTATAAGAAATGGACTGAAATGAGGCTAATAGGGATGGGGGGACGTTTAAACGTTTAAACGTGGGAGTGGCTTTAAACGTTTGTAGGCTACTTTTTACGCCTCGTTTAAACGTGTGTACAGAAGTGTTTGTATATAAGATAAGAAACAAATATTCTACAACGTAGCGTAGTGCAGTACTAGTCTACTATTATAGTTTTTTCTAGCTACAAATTGTAATTTTACCCAATGTTTCGGAACTTTTCGGTAATTTACTGCTAAGGTCATTTTATTCATCTCCTGGATAGAGCGAATAAAACGTTTAAACGCGAGTTTTAAAAACGGTCAAACGTTTAGGCTATTAAACGTATTTGCCCATCCCTAGAGGCTAAGCGTTCAAGTATTCTAAGAAACTCATTCTGAGGTAGACCTACTGGCTAATTGGTCAAGTATTCTGAGTGATTCTTCAATGCAGGCACAGAATTTTATGCGAGGCAGCACGAGTGCAAATCTATATCATCAAAATAGTCTTTTGGACTGACCTGATGTATTCCTGGGAGTCTTGAAACGTCGAGTAAGATAAACTCATCAGTCATCTCCGACGCGGCAAAACAACCCAGGAATACATCAGTACGTATCTACGGGTTGTGAAAGCGTCCAACAACGTAGTTTGTTCGATGATAACAAGTCCAGTTTTTCAATGTCTGCATATCATGTACAATGAACAGATTATAAGAGTGCTGTAAGGTGTCTGTTTCACATATTATATTGTAGGTGTTGTGTCTTGGAAATAAATCTGTATAAGGCTAAAAGCTATAAACAACATTTTCAAGACTTAAAAAACTGTTTCAGCCAAAGTGTACCAAGTTCGCCGAGCGTGACCAGTCTCGCCAGCCGGGATGGCAGCCCCGTTGCCAGGGCAGTTTCCCCCGTTGCCGCGGCCGTGGAAGCATTGGAAATCTGGCCGCAACTTCAAGAGCAACCAGGGGGACCATCCTTTGCTCAGGTACGCGTGTACACATTTTTTTGTATGGTGCAATGTTGACATTCTAACATAGTATGTACTACTTTTTGGCGTTGTTACGGCTTTTCAACGTGTGATCCTTTGATCACTCACTATGCTGTGACTCTCTTACACAGGCTCTTAAATTATAAAGATGTTGTGAAAAGAAATTAATATTAGCCCATCTGTATTATCAATAAGAAACAACTTGCATTATTCTTAAACACTCAGAATTAGGTAGGCCTACTACAATGCAAAATGAATATGATCAATCATGAAACGGATGACAGAAGAGAGGATGCCCAGGAGAGTACATATATGAAAAAAATATCGAAGGAAGAAGACGGGGAAGACCAAGGAAGAGATGGAAGAAAAAGATTGCTGAAGACTTACAGAAGAGAGGAGAGAACTGGGAGCAAGTAGAGGAATTACGATTGTGGGAAGATAGGAAGAGGTGGAAAAATTTGATTGTGAAACCCAAGCTGACCCTGCCAGAAGCAGGAAACGGCAATGGATAATGATGATGATGATGAATAAATGAAACAATAAATTTGCAGAGGGGCTTTTGAATTATTTAAATTCAAATGATTCACTTGTGTAGGCCTAAGCTTAAATACAAAAAATGAAAACACCTACATTTTGTAGTCCTATGGGTTTTATCCTGTCCCATATTCTTGCCAAGTGAACGACAAGCATCCCACGTTCACATTATTTGTCCGGCTTGTCACAGATGCTGCGCGCTGGCAAGACTCGGCCCGGCCCGGACTGGCCCGCGACCAGGCAGCGACCCAAGGCAGCGTCGCGCGAGGTGAGGGCGTCCGATAGCGAACCCGATGCGGAGGGCTACGTCCCGGCGCCCACGTTCAGCCAGAGCTTTAGTGCAGCCATCGCTCTGGCGCTGGAGAAGGCAGAGGCGCAACAAGCTGCAGGTGAGCTCTCGGTTCTGTCTAGTGATTTGTGTTTGTCGCTGCAACATTTTGATGTGGACAATATAGTGAATGTGTAGAGGAGCACTCCTCCAAGTTTTAAAAACTACCCAACGGAATCTCTTGAAATTTGATTTCTCTGGGTCCAAAGGGAGATCTCAATATTTTGTCAGATAAAACAAGAGTAATAATAGGCAAAGATACGTTACATTCCACAAACGATGACAATACGTAACCGTGATTAAATCATGAAAAGATTCTACCAAAAGAAGGACATGTATGTTTATGTATCACTATCAAGATTTCAGATAAATTGCAATTTTTCCACGTTATTCAGCAGTATGTTCATTGGTTGCAGGTGCTGATATGCCAACTTCAGGCAAGAAAAAGAAGAATAAGAAGAAGATTTTGTTTGCAACAAGTATGGCTTGTAGTGGAAAATGACTTTGTTGTTATGTCTTTGATTCACTCTAATTATTGTGTATTTTAACTAATGATTACAAATTTATAGATATTGTATGTACTCTTTGTAGTACCCTACATGTTATATACTTTTGTCTTTCTTGGGCTTTTAACTTGTCACATCACCCTGGATGCAGACCATGTGGATTGCCTGATTGTTACGCAATTTGTTTTTTTGTATTTGTGTGGGACATAACATGCATCTAACGATTTCGTAGCAACAAGCGATCCCCTGCATTCAGACCTTATTCAGTTAGTGTAACAAAGACCACCAGTTCTGAATACCAAGCAGGTTAGTGAATAAATAGCCAAAAAAAGTACCATGTATAATTTTATCTTTTACAATAAGTTGTAATTAGCAATAACTTTAGTTAATTCAGTATGTATATCACATTCTTCCTCTTCTGCATTGACTTCTCTACGTATAGAATATGATTTATGAATGTTACTTATCAGATGTGGCAATAATGAATGTGGTACAATATTCATTACAAAGTACGGAACGTAAGGTACACTGTGATTTGATTGGGAAGCCTCGGACCCAATCTGCCTATGAACGTTCTGAATGCAATCGAAATAAATGTTCAGATTGTTTGCAAATAAAATGTGTTTTTATTGAACCATTTCCCTGGCAAATCCCTATGTTACTGAATAAAGCTTAGTTTAAGATTGGCGTCAACTTGTATCGTCAACCGGTAATAGATTCACGTTAACGTTTTTGATTCACGATTCGACGGCAACTGAAGCTGTGTCGGTACTCATCGGTGAACTTCGTTGATCTTCGTTATTGCACGGCCATCTTACACGTTGTTCCCGTGGTTGTGATGTAGAGCATTCTGTGGTCTTATGTAAACAACAGCTGGTTTGTGGTTGTCATTTAGAGGTTATTATTTGTGTTTTTACGGGATTATTACGGGATATTTTTGGACTTCCTCGATAATGTTTCCGTCCATGTTGACACGAGGCATTCACGAGATAAACAACGTGCCAGTGAACATCAACAAAATCAAAAGAAGAAAATGCTTTCTTTGGAAAACTAACAGATATTTCTTTAGAATCTCTTTGGTGACATGTGAATGCGCATGCGCGAGCGTCAAACGAACGCCAATCGTCAAAGTTGGAATGAGTTGAACGTTGACGGTTGACGCATTTCTGCAATCGTGAATTCTTCCATATGAATATACAGGTTTATCAAGGTGTTGAATGTTTAAGTTAGCGTTGATACCAATCGTACACTAGACTTAATGGTTGATGGTCGGTAATGTCATGTCCCCATAAAACTTAATTTCTATTGACCACCCCTAGTTCTGGAGTTATGTGTGTTTGCCTTTGGGTTCCATGGACTAGAGTAGCTTACAGTAAAATAACTGCATAATTGACTAATTCTAATTGTAAGAGTATGTCACCATTTAATTGTTCAATATACTGTATTTTATGTATTTTATAACAACCTACAAAGTACAATAACTTTCTCTAATGCTGTTTTCCATTAGTATATTTAGGCTGCAGTACAAGTAATACTGCATTTGAATTAAATGTTTCCACATAACCATAGGTTTAACCGTTTAACTAACCATTATTTTAAAAAATTTGTATAGTGTTTTAATTTGAAAAATATCTAATACGTATACATATCGTTGGACTAACTGCAAAACCACGTAAGTGCACTTTTGGTTGAAAATGAGTTAGATGTGATTTTGGGTATATCCTTATAGCCCGCATCATATGAAATAACCACTCAAGTGCTCAGCCAATCACACGGCTTGTTATAACGAATGGTTAAAACCACGTATGTGCAAAGGAACAAGAAAAACCAGGTAAGTGCAACATTTTCAAAGGCAGTCATGGTGGCTGTGTGTTGCTGCCAATAAAAGTAAGTATTGTCACTTATTCCTATAATTTCTTGACCCAATCTTTACTTTTAAGTATAGAATAAACCTTATTGAATAATGGTTATTATTAGTACGCAACTTTACTTATTAATTTAAATATGAAATCACATCCAAAAGATGTCTTACTTTACTCGAGCACTTACGTGTTTTTGTATGCACTTTTGATTGTTTGTAAGCTCTTACGTTAAAATAGTTTTTTGTATTTCCTGAACAATTTGATAAAAGTCACTTACGTGGTTTTGCAGTTAGGCCAACGATATACTGTTTTACTTTTACCCGTTCCTTTGACTTGAATTAGTGCGATATACTGTATTGTATTGTATTGTATTTATTTGCAGCCATTGATAACATAGTAACAACATGGGCATTGTCAGGAACTAAGATTAAACCCGTTTACATACAGTCTACATATAAAATTATAATAAGTACACAATATATATACACTTGATAGATACTTGATACATCTTCCATCACCTGTTTCTATTTCCAACTACAGTATACCTACATTGATTTGGCATCAGGATCTTCCACTCTTGCTTTTCTAACACTTTCCAATCTCTTAGTCTTGGTTTCACACCTTCCTGCACACTGTGATGCATCCTGCTTTTCTACATAGTCGTACCTCTGTACTTTTCAGCACATAATTTTTGTTGGTAGCCTAATCATGTTCTTTCCATCCTTCGTACATGTATAAATCATTTTACTCAACTCCATATGAAAATGTGATGTCCACGTGAATTAATTTTATTCCTGAAGGTCTCCCACTTTCATGTTATCTATGATTAGAACTAATGGAAAAATAGCATTTTGAAATTGAAAATTTAGCATTTTGTAGCATTTTGAATGTTTTTAGCACTTAAGTGCAAATTATAAATATTTACTGAGTGCATGCTTACAGTTACAGTCTAGTGTCCTTAACATTTGGTGGGCTCCTGACATTAGTTGTTGGGCGGGAGAGGGAGAGAGCCAGACCCAGGGCTCCCTCCAGCAGCACTTTCACACTGTCATGGCCAGGCCGGTTGTCTTCAATGTAGCTACTCAGTGGAGCCGTTACGTGTTGACTGGCAGCACACAATTCGCTGATGTATAGCAATAAGATTAGTTACTTTTTGCATGTTATTTCATTTACATATTAGCAGATTTACATGAATGTTAGATACAGTTTTCTGCTTTTTTGAAAATTCAGTTGCGACTCGTAATAGCTCAAAATGTAAAGAAACTGTTAAACCATTTCATTTTTCTACATTTCACATGTATAGGGAACCAAAGTTTTGAAGGCGGGAAGGTTTTTGGCTCACACTGGTCCGCGCGTCCATAAGAGTAAGCATGGAACGAAAATGTAACTCGCTGTATCTTTTGATACACGCAAAAGTTATGAAAACAAATTACATCACATTATTCGACTATTCATACTGCTCAATATGACCTATCAGTTGGTTACTGAACGCAGCCCAAATTTAAATGAGTACGAGATATGTGTGTGAATGTGTCGAGATTACCACCATATTAGGCGGACTCAGCGGCTGCCGGTCGGTTGCCACATTGTTTTCACTGGTTGCAATAACATACAATTTTAACCATATTTTTGGCATTTCCATGAAACATTATTGTACTTGACAATTCATGGCAACAGTAGAGACATTGCTTATGCAAGTGCAAGTTGTTGTCACGGTCGTAGGCTATAAAAATATGCATACGTTTTTTACTTGAGATTTGTCAACACTGCACTGTACAAACAGCGTTCACTTCAACTCGAAAGTATACCTATATAAACTTGAGATTAATAAAAGTGTTTTATATCATTGTAAAGAGGAAACTTCACAGTTTCTTAGAATGTGCGTGTGCTTCTTGTACGTTCTCTGGTACAGGCGGTAGCGCTTACGAAAAATCTAGTACGGCTTATTTAGATATAGGAACGGGAGACGCGTGTGAACCAGTCAACGCCCACTTTGGTTCCCTGCGCTCCTCTCTTATGTAATTGGGAGCTAGATTCCCTGGAATCAGTGTGCTACAATATGGTTATGCTGAAAGACTAGAGCTAGGAAATATCCGTCTAAACTGGTAGGTCGACTGATTACTACAGAATCGACTCAACCAGAGAAACAAGGCAAGGCTGGGATGACTCATAGATGAGTTTCTTCCTCTGTAGTGTTAGCAGATATATTCGGGTGGCAGGAGAAGTCAGGATACTCACTTTACGTAATAACGAAACTGGTAGAAGATTGAATTAATATACTTTACTAAATAGAGACAGGTGAACTACAGGTTAAATTAACTCAGGAGCAGGCGCGAGCTATCGGGTGAGCTCTCGGGTAGCCATCTTCCACACTCCTCCTCTCCTTAGCCTCGTATTGGCGGGGGATTTAAACACAAAATATGCTACTTCACGACTTAGTATTAGAATAACAAATTGCTTACAGTAGTTTCTAACATCTACAGTTGTAACTTTGGAATTAATGGAGAATAACTCAGAAGAAATACTGAGTCATTGCGGCCAACTATCCTGACTGGGACTCGAATCCCATTATTTGACCATCATACCAACAAGAATCCTCGTCTAGCTATTGTTTCTTCAGTTACCATTGTAAATTACGATTTCCGCCATTAATACTGTACAAATACGATTGTGAACATGCTGATGGGTCGGGACCAACATTACGAGTTCAGTAAACGCGTGATAGCCACTTTACTTGTTGTTGGGAATCGAACCAGAACCATAATTATCAAGAGCTCCATGCGCTTACAATAACAAACCCAGGCCAAGGGACTTGAGAACAATTTCGACGATTACTTAAAACGAAAGAATTCGTCACGTTTCAAATGAAATGATGATACACCTTTTTTTCTCGTGTGTTTATGTAATTTCGAGAGTACATAATATAGAAACGCGCGTGTGCGTGCAATCGGCTTCGTCATGTTGTATTTCGCGCGCACGATCTCAATTCAAAGTGTTCAAAACAACAAGTCGTGAGAGTGTTACGTTTTTCGTGTAGGTACGTATTTTAAAACGCGGTTGATGAAGATTCGTAAATAACCGTAGCTGCACGGGTAATTGAAATTTATTCATTTCGTCTTACCCTATACTCCCAACATTCAACAGCCAGGGAAGGCATGGACGTCGAGGAGCGCTGAATTCGCTGAAAAATCGACGCTTGCAAGCGCCGCTTCGCCCTGATTGGTCGATTATTTTCTTCATATTTGACGTTTTGCGCGGCTGTTAACACCTTTCAGAGTCGGCGAATTGGTTTAAAACAGTATTGCTGACGACTAAGCCTACAATCGTAAGCTTTATTTGGTGCCACATGAGAAGCAATTATATGATTATAATAATTTAAAATGGTAGTTACCTACCGCCTCCTTTCACTCGATTTGGGGGGGGGGGGGTTATCCCATAACACTCTCCCCCTTCAATACACCTCTGAGTGTCAGGTTCGCATCCTGGCTCGAGCATCGATGTCCTCTGCGTCTTTCATCATTATCAGTCACACACACACCCAACGTCTCGATTATAGCATGCCAAAATATAGACAGCAATTTCGTTCTTAGGGTTGTCAAGTTTTTATATAATTTGTTTTCGACTTGTTTTGTTTCTATAACACGTATCCAGCGCTTTTGTGTAAGTTGCCGTAAAATGGGATGAGTTTGAAGGTAGATAGGAAAGTCTTCGATTTTAAATCGTCTTCTAGTTCTATGATCAAAGTTCTTTCTAGAAGGAAGTGGCATGAAGAAGGAACACGTTTGTTGGTTTTGATGGTGCAACTGCACGATGTTATGGTAACCATAAGAGTGGTTCATCTGGTCTAGTTCGTTTCTTGCGTGCAGATCAACTAACCAACCAACAAGGAACGCCTACGGCTTGTGTTTTATTTTAAATAACATTTGTTTTAATAATTTATCACGACGTCGCACGAAAACTCCGCCCCACTACAAAAAACTACTTTAGGCTCGATGGACGAAATGCGGAAGAGTAAAACTATTGAAATAAAAACAAAACATCAAGTTCAATGGGATACATCTGTTTAGACCATTGTTGTGATTACCCTACTTGGGTAGTTCGGAGGCTCAATCCCAGAACATAACTTATCACTCAGTATACTCAGGAAACCCATATCTTTTTAATATTACGTACAAGTGTGTTTGCACACAGTGGCAAGATCCCTATATACAATTATTAGATACACATTGTAATAAAAATATTTCTCCTTAACCTTTTGAACACTTCGTCTCTCACTGTTTTCCGAAATGTGTGAATACTGACTGACTGTCATAGTTTCATCCTCACCAGAAATGTCTGATCTCAAGCAATTTTTCTCCCTGATCGTTTTGTTTATAAATGAAACCTTTCCACCCATCAGTCTGTGCTCGTATAGTTATTTTCCCTGTATTGTTTTTTATGTCTTCCTCGTTTTAAATTTCCTTTTCCGTCCAGCTATATTATGCCATTCATCCCCCCCTCGCCTTCCCCCCTTCTAAATTTTCCTCTACTCTTGCGTTTCTCATTTTAATCTCCTAATCTATCATACCTTATCTCTCTTATGTAATATCTCCAAGGTCCATTTTCTTAGTCATAATTCTAGCTAATGGATATCGAACTAATGGATATCGAACTAATGTGTATCGAACCACTGTCCTTGCGTGTTAGAGCACCGAGCTATTTCCGTCGAGTTACAGAATAACCTTCTTGTGTGTCCATAGGGACTGATGTTTGAAGTGTTCTCGCATTGTGTGACTATTCGGACGTTCTGGTTGGGATGAAGAGTGCAGCCCCTTATAAGTGTCAATTGTTACACTTTTTCACCTTTCTGTGGGTTGATCTGAAGTACTATTCGACACTATTGGACTAAATGCCAGCTGCGGGCATCGGTGTTATGCGCGAATCGCCAATCTCAATTTTGAAATTATGTCAACTATAGCCATGGTGACTAATACAACAATTAACCATTGTTGTGGTTAATTGCCACTAAATGTTTCGAATTAGACTAGTGCCGACATTGAAGCTATGGCAACAGACTAACAGCTGAGTTCAGGTAAGTCAGCCAGTACCGCTCTTATTCATGGTATTTTAAAGACTCAATCAATACAATCAGCAATATACTTGATTTGATTACTAACAACTTAAAATTAAAAATAAGAAATGTATAAATTACATGTTGATTGTTATTTGCCCACTGAACATAGTATTACTCTGTTTTCAGGTGTCTCCAAGTAGTATCTACAAATATTGTCATCGACGCAATTATCATCCATGAAGATGAGGAAAGATGGCATTTTCAATAGCGTACTGCATCGCAAGGCACAATCACGCACGTTTGCGATATCTTACAGGAAGATTGAGCATGTCCCCTTGATTATAAAACTTTTAGCAAAGATGTAGTTTTTTAAAAGTTCACGCATTTTCCAAGGAGAAAGATTAACGTATTTGTTTTTATTATGCTCATGAGTTTTTTTTTTACAGGAAGTCTGATGATAAATTGATAATAGCAATTAAATCTAGATTACAGTAGGACCTAGTTAAATTCTTCTCTCAAACTATTTCAATTTGTAATAGATTAGGATTTCAATCCTGTATTAAATCAATAACAAATAAATACAAACAAAAAAGTAGATAGCTGCATGCATGGCTATATACGAACATGCCCGATTGGTCTAGAGTTCAGTTCTTTACCCATGAAATGAACAGTTATTCAGATTACACAAGTTAATCCCTCATCTTCCGTTTTTGTCCGATCAACCCAACACAAACTGAAATAATTCCTATTACCATATACCGTTATAAACGAGATTGCATGTCACTAACCGTTCCGGTACCTCAAGCGCATCCAACCCATCGCTCCGGGTAAAATAAAGAAGACCCAGGAAATGATCTGTAACGTCATTCATCCTCTGTGGCCTTAGAATCTTCTTGGCAATGCCAGTGTCAACAGTGCAATGACCTCCGACAGGTATTTCTGGTTCTCATGCAGATAAGTCCGATGCGCCGCGTGATAGGTACTCTAGGCACCGAGTGGTAGACGGCAGACATCCTCGTGCACCCACCACAACAACATCTCTTCCAGGCGCTCCGTCTTAGACCAGGATGAAGCTGTTTATTGCGCTGGCACCCCTCGCGGTTGCGCTGCTATTGGTGCGAGAGTCGGCGTCGGCGCCAGCTAGCGACGTTGCTAAAGCGTCTACAGCCAAGGAGGAACCCGCAACGACGACGACGACGGCTAAAGCACCCACGCCCGATCACACCCACCCTCCGCACACCCACCCCCCGCACACCCACGAGCACGTACACACCGAAGACTCCAGGAAGGACGCCGCGGCGGGCAGCGGAGAATACTACGATCAGAGACAGAACGGCACCCACAACATACGCGTCGAGATTGACAACATCGTGATCCTCCACGCGCCCCTCGATATGGGGTCGGCGTCGACGGAGGGGGACGAGGAGATTGCAGCCTTCTTGACACAGTTGTCGCAGCTCGCCGAGGCGGAGTCTGCCAATAGTAACAAGGACAAACCCTCCACGACGACTGAGGTTAACGGCGATAAAGTCACCGATCTGAAGACTCAGAAGAAAACTAGGTAAGAGAAACTACATAACTATTTTGTTCAGCTGTAGGGTACACAAGTACTACTCCTCGTTTGGTATTTTAAGGGTGTTTGGAGGGTTAGGCATTTTTTAGAGCTATATTTTTATTGTTTAATTCGCTTAAAAAACCCTTCAGTTAGGATTGCCGGTGGCCGGAATTGAACCGGCGACTGAGTCTCGGCTGTTATTTACCGCTGATACACTGTGTGAAGGTCACCGGTGTCTGATCACAGCACACTAACCTAAAAGACAAACAATATTCACTTTCATGAATAGTGAGATATTTGGTTCCACCTCCTTCGACTGAAAACTCTCGCTACCGTGATGTGTTGAGATTTCAATATGCACAAGCGTTTGTAGCCTCCTCTTTACTTTCAAATTTCAAGTAAGCTGACAACCATTTTCTATTCACACTAATTATTTCCAGCTCATTATAACCCTCCTACTAATAGAAATATAATTATCAATTATTATATAATGATATAATATGTTTATAACCTAATCCAATACAGTTATAGATATTGTATGAAGAGATAGAACTGTCATAACCGTTTGCCCTGATCATTACGTGGGGACGTAGAGAGGTTCGGGGTTCGATCCCCAGTAGGTCAAACTTAATTAGTACTATACTATTGTTATAAATGTATTATAGGTATTAGGTATACTACGTCATGTATACGTCTGTTTTATTTTGAATATGTTATTTTGTGGGCACTACATCGACAAACATATCCCCTGAGACAAAGTTAAATAGAGACCGTTATCTACCTGATCTCCTCTTGTAGTTTGACCAAACTTATAGCGTGTAGACTCTAAAGTCACGTGACTTATGATTGGCCGGACTTGACTTGAGCCTTGTAGAGAGACAGAGAGAGCCATCTTCGTACTGGAACTAACTAAAGCTAAGTGCCAGGTGGAGAAGGGGATAATAAAGAGCTTGACGAAGGTGTACACCTGTTTGCGCTATATATCGATTACATAACTGCATAACATTAGATTACAAATACTTCATCTTTGAAAGTGTAAAGTTTTTTTAAGAAGCTATAAAATTAGCATTAAAAATCATGGACATTACAAACAATAATTGTAAAAGATAAAATATGTGATATTTATCTTCATATTTTTATTTATCGTAGAATTAACAACTCTTGCAGCATTAGTTTTCTCATTGAGACAAGTTTTATAGTTCTTTTGAGCGGAAGTGTTCTACTCTTCAGAATAATACAAAATTATACTAATATTTTACCGCCCAAATTATGGCATTTTTGTTTGTTCCTGCTATGATAAAATTATAGCTTTATTTCCGAGAATTTAATTAAGTTCAATGATCTGACAGTCCACTTAAAAATCTGATGGTAATTTTAGGAATGTTACAGTGTAAACCTAGCTTTTATGTTGATTTTTATTTTTTTATGTATGTCAGATAATCAAAAAGCTGTAAAACGGAGGTTTATATGGAAATGAGGTGCGGCCAACTTTGTTCCGGCACCGCCACCACATCTATGGGTTCGATTCAAACCCGAAGCTCAGCCCAACAATCAGAATCGTTCAAATTTCATGTTGCGTCAAATACTAGGCTAGATCTACGGATATTATCAATAAAATTAGATTATTTGAGATATAATAAAATGGACTTGATTTATTTGATATGTTCAATCAATTTTGTATATTTTTTTAAAGAATGTAATACCTTCATAATATCTAGCTCCGGACAATTGCGAATTTTTGATACTAACATCCGTATAAAAAAAACCTTAATCTCTCACGCTTTTAGAGCTATTCGTGTGTACCACTCTTAAACGTTCCTTTTAACTCTAAGATTCCGTGTGAAATATTTATAATAAGATATATAATTGCATCCTTGAGAAATAACGAGAGCAATTTATAAATACCAAGAAGTTATGTTGTATAGTAGAATAGGTGCCCTGCTGTGTGTGGATGCCTGAGAATCAATGTCCCTGTTTGCGTGCGCGAAGAGTGTTTTGAATTTGGGTTTAGCGATCATGCGCCCGAGCGGAAACCTTGGCAACTTTTACACTAACCGCTTTGGCAACATCGCATTGCTTACACTTCTGTTGACTCACGTGACACCACCGTAAAGTAAATTAGTTGATTTTGCATACATACCGACTCGGTCGAAACTGGTGTTAATTCGTTGTACGGATAAATGTTTGAACTGCTTCTATGTGTTTATTATTGTTGTTGTTATTATGATAATTTTATTGTTGTTTGGCAAACAAATTTGTAGCGGTGTTTACATGGTGTACGGACATGACTATGAGTGTACATTAAAGGGTATTCAGGTCAGAAACTGAGAAATAATGATACATAGTTCCTACCCCAAAGAAGAAGAAGGCAAAAATTAACGAAATCGTATAATTTGGCTAGTTTCATTGCCAACAATAATTTTTCTAGTGGGAATTAGCATGTACGTGATTTTCACCCTTGGGCAAGAAGACAAAGTAAAGCAGATACAAATGATTGGATCTTTGATCGCAGGAGTTGTTTCACTTGATTAATAATATGTAACTTGATATGTTTTAACTCGGCTATTACTGCAATCCGGCGATCACGTACATGCTAATTCTCCATAAGAAAAGTAATTGTTGAGCAATTTGAGAAACTAGCCAGAATTATGCGATTTGTAAATTTTTGCTTTTCTTTCTCTTTGTGGTAGGATTTTTTTACACTTAAGTGCCATTACTTCTCATAGATGAGAATACTTATGATTTGTTTAGTTTCTCGAATTCCTCTCTCGCCCGTCTGGGCCCGGGGAAGAATAGGCCCAGAGTGACTCTGCTAGTCGTAAGAGGCGACAAAAGGAGACCCTGTCTCTTCCCCCCCCCCCCCCCCCCCCCACGGTCCCACTGAATATGTCTCCTCCCACTTGGCCTTGCCCTCCCTTGCTGGACTCCCATATGACGACCCACGCGACGTACAATGGATCTGATGCGGATGTGGCTTTATTCTTCATCATCATCTTTCTCATCTTCATTATCACCCGCTCATCGTCTCGATTAGCCATTGTTGCACAAATATGAGACGTTAAGCCCCATTATTCAATCAATCAATCAATCGAATTCCTCTCGAGACAAAGCAGTCGTAAGATTACTGAAATAATATGTAACTTCTATGACATTCAGTCATTCACACCAGTGCACTTGACGCTATTCGACTGACTGTTGTTTGTTTTGCCTACAGGAACAAGGTTCGCCTGGCTAATCTCCTGGCTCCCCTGCTCCGCCACCACGTCTAGCTGATCCTATCCCGGGATCAGCGCCGACACTGTTGCCGACACTGTTGCCGACAGCTATGATGATGACACTGTTGCCGACAGCTGTGATGACGACAGTGTTGCCGACAGCTATAATGCCGACACTGTTGCCGACAGCTATGATGACGACACAAGCCTTGCCATGCACTCGAATTGTTTGACTCGAATTATTTATTTATTTATTTATTTGAAAATCTGTGCAGAAGCACAATAAAACATGTTTTTATAAGTTGCGTTTTATTTTTGTATGTCTAGTGTGTTTTTGTGTTCATTCATTTATTCAGTTTTGGTTTCATGTTGAAGCCCTTTAAATGTTTGGTACTTGCAGCATTTTATCCTCCTCAAACCATGCATGAGTATCCTTTATCCATGGTGGCGGCTTAGTGGCCGATTACGCGTGGCCGCGTGGGTCTGGTAAAACATGGTTCATGCAGTTCATGCGTTTCAGGTTTGAATTCTGGTTTGATTGAAGAGTTTTCATTCAAAAGTATGGTTTTGATTGGCATCGTTGCCAACCTATGACACGAAAACTCACAATATCGTCATTGTAATACATACACGTGCGTGTATATCATATGTTCCCAGCACATTTTAGATTAATTTTGTTCATGTATTCAATAAATTAAATACAATACAACGAGTAGTTCGATCACTACTGATATTTGAATAACAAATAAAAGTGTATACATTTGAACTTCAATACCATTCTGTTGGTGTACAAAGTTTTCAAATTTGATTTAACTGCGAATATGTTTACGATTTACGATATCAAATATATAATTTCCTCTCATTATGAAATTTAAGAACAAAAAGTTCCGAAAATGATGTTGCAAGGAATCTATTCGCAAACTTACTAATCTAACTAAAGCAGAAATGTAGATTCCTGAAACAACCTCTCGTTTGGATGTCATATGCCTCTAGGTTTTGTGACGAGGGATAAATGACTATAGTTGGGAGACTACTTTTTTAGGCTAAACATTGATGCAAATTCACCTACAAACATAATATTTTAGTCATTACTAATTGTACTTTAATAGCAGTGAAATCGTTGTCTGAAAACGAGTTACGTAAAGTTGACATCACGCTTATTATATGTTTGGCAAAACATGAATTATTATACATACTCTGTTTAAAACGGTTAGAAAAAAAAGTTTGACGTTATAGGTGCTAATCATGATGTAACCCAACGTAATACGTTTAGTCTTTAGGGCAACCCACGCGTGGTATAACGAGCTCAGTCGTACACGCAACGTAAGGGTTCTAAACCCGTGCAAGGCTAGGGGTTTTATATTTCGGTGTAGTTATTCGAAATATAATACCGAAAATTTGAGATTAGGCGTGTCTAAGCGGTGTGTAAGTTCCATATAAATGGTTGCACGTGGACAGCACAGACAACGGATTGACAGTATTTACTATTTTACTAATTGTTGCGAACGTGTATTAACGACTAACGTGTGATTCAGTAACTACAAGTCACTCGTATTAGTTTGTTTTACTACGTGAAATAACTAAACTTTGTACAGTCACGTATAAAATATGAAATCAAAGTACAATTATGGATGGGAATGAGGTGTAGTGGGTGTCGTAAAAGTCGGCAAGTATATAGAGTGCGCATCAGGTTTACGATTACTTCATTTACTATACACATCAGATTATATCCAGAGTCAATAATTCTCTATCAACTCTCGTCGTATACCCAAGAATATCAGTATATATTTATCTTGGCTTAGGAAAGTAAACGGTGACTTTGGAGCCGTCCTAGCAACGAAGCACTCAATAAATTCAAAGTTGTTCTGAATCGGCCTTGTTGATTTGCATTTTGTCCGCAGGTGTTCGCACTGTCCAATCACTGATTCATATGTTTCGTATTTGAAATATCGATCTTTGATTGGTTATCGCTCACTCGTCGATGGTGTTCGAAGCCTACAGGGTTGGTTTAGTCACTTTAAATTAAAGTCCCCCACTGCAAATCAGTTAAATTACTGAGCGGGTAGACTCTAAATGTGAATTTATTTATTTATTTATTTATAGACGTGGCTCAGTGGTAAGAAGCGAGATTCTAATTCGGGAGGTCGCCGGTTCGATACCGGTCACCAATAATATTGACTGAAGATTTTTCCGAGATTTTTCCCAGTCACAATTGGCGAATGCTGGGATGGAGTCGTACTAACAGCCCTCGGACATTCTTTCCCAACTATTCAAAATACCACAGCACCTAGTTAATCACCTAAAGAGGGGCATGAATTGTCCCTATGCAGGTTTCCTACGAAAATGATTTATTATTTAAGAACAGACATCCGTGTATACGGATTCTTATGAAGCATGCCTGTTACCTAACCATGGGAAACCCAAAAACAGTACATTCATGCGGGATTTACTCATGGTCAGAATCGAACCCACTAATAACTATAATGAATCAATAAGAATAATGAGAACAAGATTAGTAGACTGATTCGTGTGTGATTGATAAAGCACCGAGGTCCATATTCATAGTTAACCCATTGTATTCCAACACCAACATACATCACTGCTAGGGATGTTCAGGATGAAACAACCAACGATGATGCCCAATTTTTATTTTATAATATGTTGAATTACCACTTCATTTGATTTTATTTCATTTCTCAATTATTTTTTCTTGTTCTTGATTATATTTTTAATTTTATATAGTTCAGTAGTTTGTTTTATTTTTATTGTTATTGTTATTTGATTTCATAACTATTTATTGTTTGCATAGCTTAGTTTTATTTAAGGTCCTCCTTTGTAAATCAGTTTTTATAACTGAATAGGATAGACATTAAATAAATAAATAAATAAATAAATAAATAAAATGGCAATGGAATTTATGAGATAAGCCAGCATGAAAACGTGTCTTACTATTCCACTAGCAAATATTAACCATCTTACTGAGAGGGAGAGAAATTAATTGAAAAACAAATCGACGTGGAAAGGTAAAAGTAGGAAGTAAAATTAACTATCACAAATCTAACGATTAAAATATTACCAGCCATGCAATATTAATATAAATGATATAATCGGACCGACTCTATGTATGTGCATTGATGGCACGTTTCAGTTGGTGATCCAACACAGGGTCTTCTGCATTATTATCACTTGTGGATTATTAAATATTATGTTATCTAATAAATTGAATAACTAAATTTAGAGACTAGATGTATATGTATAATAAAAACCCATTAACATAGAAGTAACGAATTATTTAGTATATTTTGCAGTAACGAAAATACGATAATGCAGGCTAGAAAACGGTTTTTAAGTTTAATTGAAAAAATATTTAATGTAAACTATATATTATGGCAATTTGAGAACTCATACTGTCTCATGTTCAAAGTTGCATGTAGTTATATCGTTGAGTGTAGATTGTAGGTATAGTGTGTAACCCACAATCCCCACTCAACGCTCATATAGGCCTACTATAGAATATGACGAACACTATGTGTGATATTCAATAATGTTGAACAGTCTGGGCCCGGAGTAGAACTTTGGGCCAGTGGTGACCCAGTGGTGACTGCCGATAAAGGGGATGGGTGATTCTAGATTAGTAACTAGTAACTACTGATGTTGTAACTGACACAATATGTTTATTAAAATGGTACTCTTGTTCTTTTCCTTACTCAGTTAAGTTAGAGCTAAAGCCAGGAATGATATAAATTCATTACCTATTCCAACAGCCTGCATACTATTGACAAGGCAAACGAGACTATTACCGAAGCTATGCAATCTACTGCAACTTCTTGTCTCTCTAACACATTCTTCACTACAAGACTTGGCCAGCAACAACTGAATAACGGCTCAACTAAATAAGAAGATGAATACCAAGTTCACACAACGTAATACTGATTTGACTGCCAAGTCATGTCACAGCTGAGTTGAGATGTCAGATCCGTTGTTCATGATTTGTTTGTAAACACACATCACGTCATACGGGCCAAGTCGTTATCGTGCAGCATTTTACCAAAGCACTTCCAAACGTTTCGAAGAAGAACGGGTTTTCTGCTCTTTTTAAGTAATCGACGTTTCGCGATGGGCGGGGATTGCAAAGTGTGCTATAACTCCTACAGGGCACATGAGCTAACTGCAAATTATGCAAAACCAAATCCTCCTACCGTTAGGTTGCAACTGTTATCGGTGGCCAATTGGCATTAACGCAAACTGACAACCACGCATTCAAGCAAGAAAACTCCTCCAGTGCAAAAAAAACGCTAATAATATCTCGTGTATTGAAGTGACCTTCCTGGCGTCGTGTTCTAGCGCTCACCATGCGAGTTTAGACGCCTCAGGGGTTCATAATTAGAACCACATCTAGTGTGGAGCTGGCTGGCCTGATATCACCAGTACCTCGACAGCGGTCCTGTTAGCAGTGTGTAGACCAGCTCTAGCAAGATGCCGCAGACAATATCGATACTGTGTGTGTTGGTGTCAACGATAGGGGTGTTGTTGGCCGCACCCTCCGCCTACCACGATCAGAGGCAGCACGGGGAGTTGAACGTGCGCGCGCATCTAGAGAACTTCATCGTTGTCCTCATCCCCACGTCGAACCTCGGGGAGTCTTTGTCCTGGTTGGACTTCACGAAGCGGCTGAATCTACAGAACCATCTCAAGTACGTGAGGGATGATAAACCAAAGGACCTTGAGAAGTCTTCTTCTGTGAGGGAGGAGGAGGACGAACAGAGGGTGGCGGCGCCGGTGATACTGGAGAAGACGCCGTACACGGTCGACGTGGAGATCAAGTCGAAACACTCCCCCTTGTCCAGGCTTCACCCCCAACCCGTGATCGACATCTCTTCCGACGTGATGATCGCGCTGTCGCCGTCGGTGTCGCTGAGCAAAACACAAGAAACCGTCCAGGAACCGTCGAAACCGCCCGTGAAGACTCCCCCAGCGCCGGAGGTAGCGACGGAAACCTCCGCGAAGGCCCCGAAAGCCCCCGAAAAGGCCGATATCGTCGCGTCGAGTCTGCCCGAGAAGGCACCGAAAGCACCCGAGTTGGCGACGGAAGCGACGTTCCACCCCCCGGAAGTGAAGCCCCTGGAGGAACCTGCGAGGATGGTGAAGAAGTCGAAGAGTATTATCTCGACGACTCTGGACAGGGTTCAGTTGGCGCCCAAGGCTAGGGAGGCGGACAAGGCTAACCAGGAAGAGAAGGCTCAGCGACTAAGGCTGCTGGGAGCGGGGATCGAAGTCTGCGCCTCCAACGAGCGACGCGGAGACGACGGCAACTGTGAGCCCATCAAAGCACGACGAAGGTAACAGACACTAAAAACTCACTATCGGCTAACCACTCAATTAAATTAAAAACTACCATCATCTTCTTATACGCCAGACTATATAATATTATTATCCACTATAGTGTGTTATTATTTTATATCTCAATAATTTTCTTTGACGCATCACGCAATTATTTTTCCCTACACTAATATTATAAGAAGAAAATTACCCTTTCAGAAATTACTTCTGGTTGTGTTGAATACAATACACAATAACTAAATTTCCAATGTATTTTAAGTTTGCAATTCAAATGCCCGCACTCCCTATTAAAATGCCAGTTTTTATTTGGCGTTTTACGTGACACACACGGTGAGCAATGTTAATGCTTACAAGTAAAGTTCAACTGTTTAAAAAAACCCTAATGGAAAATAGTTAACATTTTTTTAGATGTATACCAATTTGACCGAAAACAAGTTGCATAAGTCATTGCGTGTCTTCACTTTGGGCACAATTATCTAATCAATGCATCGATTTTTAAAAGAAACGAAAAAAAACGTGTAGCCTGTGGCAAAATGAAATGAGTAGTCAAGAATAATCTTCGTTACATCAACACGGTAGCCATGCACCGGTCTAGCCAAGCCTGTTGCACATTATATGCACAGTAGTTTTCCATGCGACTGCAGCGGTTTGAAATGCAAGGGAGGACATATTCGTGGTAATCACTAATCACGTGGCAGAACTGGCATAACAAACTGTGTTTCGAGTTCCGGGAACAGGAGGTGTGTTCACACATTGTAGTGTTTGAAAATATATCGGTTTGGTGTTGGATTGTCTAACTTTGTATTCTATTGATACACTTTCGTCAAGTTATTGCAGAAAAATAAAATTAGAATTAGAAGAACCTATGTATATATAATTGCATTTTAAAAAAACTCTCGGCACGTGATAGAATAAGTCCAGATGGCCCTGCCTGTCGTACGAGGGGACTTAAAGAGCCAAGACGTCGCTAAACAACAATAATAATCGTAAACATGATTGATCATAATTATTGTCTAATATTATTATGGTTTTTATAGTTATATTTATTGCCCTTCGTAAATCAGTTCTATAACAATATAGCAGAAATTAAACAGAATTTATTAGAAGTACTTTTAATGTTATTTAAAATATAAGCAAGTGGTTCGGCAGGCAATAAGGTTAATGAATGTCAAGATGTATAGATAATGAATGTTCTCATTATCTGTTTACAATAATGTTCATTTGTATTCTTTGTCTGTTTATATATGTATATTTTCTTGTGCAAACACACATTTAAATGCGTTGTCATAAACTAGAAAGTAAATGTAAGCAAATGTAAATGTGTACTGGTAAATGGTACGTCCATTACTGCTAAGAAATGTGACCGGCCTGCCACCACGGATGTGCTTTGTCGTTGAAATTCATCATAAATATAGGCCATCACAATTAATGTGAAATGTGGCTACCAAACTCTAAGCTTATAATTCACACACACTCATTTATGTTAAAATAAAAAATGCTATTTAATCTCACTTTGCTTTCTCATTCCGTAATGAACATCACAGTTTTTATTGCGTTTAGTAACAGTTTAACCGCGCAGTGTACGGTACGCTTTCGACGATAATCGGCATGTTTCGTTCATTACATTCATATTTCTGTGAAGCTTTTTTATGGGTATTCTAAGCAAACATTGTACACAAATAACAAAAAACAAGATTTTTTCAACAAAATGATGCGGATAAAAGGACAACTATCTCTGAAGATTAGATATTTATTTTTAGATTTTCTCTATATTATCATGTAGCTGCTGTGTAGATGTGGATATTGATAATTATAAACTAAAGGTTGCGCCCATACAAGGGGGGGGGTAGGGGGGAGGAGGGACGCAACTTGTCAGAAAGGACTAAGTTCTCGCCGTCAAGAAACCTTCACATAACATTTCGACAACTTATTTGAATATTGTTTTGCATGAATATGCAGCTGGTACAGCGGGATACTTTTTGTTGCTTCGAACTCCTGACCCAACCCAACACACATAGGCGCACATCTGCCTGGAGCAGGGTGGGTAATTAAGCGTAGGTGATCTGTTACAGTTGATTGGTAGTAGTATTTAATAATACTTCGTTCCGGGATGAACGTCCTCGATATAATTGGACAGGTTGAACAGCAAAGATGGAAATACTTGGAACATTTAGTGTGATTCAGGTATCCGCGGATACAGGTTTGGTTTGTATCCTGGGTTTGTACGTACAATGATGTCTTCTTCTATTTTCCTTGCGACCCGCTACTCCTATACCCAAAAGTATAGCTGCCATCGTATTAACGGTCTTTTATACTTGCATAAGATGCAAAATAATATTACACCATGATTTCATCAAAAAACTAAAAAAAAAAGAAAAGAAAATCATTCTAAACACTAATAATTAGTGAAATGTACACGTTGTGGTTATTCACTGCTGTGTTATGGAAAAGGTAATCTTTTTTTATATAAAGGCGGAATATTTTTGTATGGACACTAAAAAATCCACTTTGAACTTTTCCGATTTGCAGCCAAGAAGCGATGTTTGGCCAACTCCACCTGTTGTTTGTATTTCATTACGTCATTAGGTAACATCTCTTATAGTTCGTGCTCTGATCATCCATTTTCCTACGCATCACACCCGATTTACAACTAATTTACCTTTC
Source organism: Isoperla grammatica (assembly GCA_945910005.1). Classification (NCBI taxonomy): domain Eukaryota; kingdom Metazoa; phylum Arthropoda; class Insecta; order Plecoptera; family Perlodidae; genus Isoperla; species Isoperla grammatica. Next base: position 15,608,539 of record OX246737.1, read on the forward strand.
GTTTCGGTCACGGCAACAAAATTTGGACGTGTTCCCTGTTTGTTTTGTGTAGATTGAAGCAACGTAATAGCTCGATCGCATCTAGCGGCTGCAGAGCCGAGAGTTGTTTTTGATCGTGCCCTGATTCGCTTCTGACCTTGCATTCAACTCTCCCAATACGATAACTCTTGATGTAAGTGGACGCGTATCGCTATAGTCGCCATCTCAGTAAGGTCCGAGTTCGTGTGTACACTTGCATTCAACTCTCCATACATGCAGCGTATAATGCACAGTCAACAGCCTGTCAAGTTAATCTTGATTTATCTAGCTAGGATTTGCCTAACTTAGGACAACTTTAGAATTAGGCATCTTTGTGATTAATTACGGGATTTGTTGCAATGAATTTGTTTTAGTACATTACATGCTATTTTCCATAAGAAAAACAAACTCCGTAGCAATCATAAACAAATTCCATACTTGACTTGACTGTGCACATGGGCCCCGGACACTCAACCTGCGGAACTATTCAACTTAAGAGTGCATTTTTGTTTCTCTTTCAATTCGATTACTGTTGCTACTTCTATTGCTTTCAATACCATACTTTTACAAAACTAGGCTTCGTAAATTCTTCTTCTTATTATTAGTATAATCGCACGTTAAGTTCACCCAGCTAAAGCTTTGTCGATGTTAGCGGGCGACTAAATGAGCAGACACCACATTATCTATCTCTTGAGTGCATATAGTTAAACAATACAAAATTTAATCAAATAATATCATCCTATTATTATAATTTTTCTTTGCATTCTTATTATTATTATTATTGCTTTTATGTCATTGTTTTCATGGCGATAAGTATTTGGTAATAAATAATTGTAATTGATTACCGATACTATTAATCGTGATTACCGCTATCAAGGTTCATCATCACCATCAGACATGTACTACAGTGTCTAATGAAGATTACCACTGATATGTCCGGTGAAGGTTTGTGGGGCCTCTGTGTCTCTTTGTGACAGCTCGTTCCTGTGACCTGGAAGCTGCGCCCACATGGTTTGCAGTCAACATCCACTAGACTAGAGTGAAGTGTGTGTTTAGTTGCAAGGAGAGTTATGGCTAGTGACGTCAGCGTATTATTGCACGTGACACCTTAGACTCAACACAGATGGGATGCGATCCGATTGTAACGGTTGAAAGTATTGATAGGTACGCTTGAACATTGCATGTAAGCCCATGTTGCCGACAAAACATGTCCACGAATTACATTAATATTTACGTAACAGGTAAATGTAGTGATAATAGGTAGGAAGGTTGTGGCCGAGCGGTTTAATACGCGATACTCTCATTCGGCAGACCACCGATTCGATTCCGGTCATCGGCAATCCTAACAAAAGGTTTTTCTGAGTTTCTGTGTTCCATATTCAAATTATGGGTTGTTATATGTAATGTTTATTCCTCCTCATATCATAAAACCATTATTCATCATCTTTGTTAGTTACTATTGTCATGATCGTCAAAATTTGAAGCCTTATCATCATCTTCGTCAACAATATAATATGTAGCTCTAAAAAATGATCACGATGCTTTTGCATGCTTTGCAACGATCGTGGTATAGAAAGCCATGAATTGTTCATTAATTTTAGAAGTAATTTTTTTATTTCTCATGGCAGCATTGACATAAAATTGGTTTTTACAATCCCACCGAACGGCAAGACACAAACTTCGTGCAAGAGGACATATTATATGATAAAGACAACACAACGAGTGTGGTTGTACCAAATTGCTGCTATAAATCTAAACAACACGTCCAGGCGTTTCCTACGCATCCATTTAAACTGATGTATGTTTGGGTAATATATAGAAAGTTAAACGAGCTGGTGAAAACCTGCTAATTTTGACAACCAATTTCCAATAGTTTATGAATCTTTTTCGAATCGATTATGGTTATGATAAATCGTAGATGTAACGTATCATTAATAAAGAAAGGCCAATTGAGATTATGTATTAAATGATATTAACTACACAAGACATGCGTGCCCTTTAACTACTATGTACCGAGGCTACAAAACCGTGTATAATCAGTATTGGATTGGGTAACTTTCCCAAAAAAGGAACTTTAAAAAGTTTTAGTTACTATGTGTTTTAAAAACCGTGTTAATGACAGTTCCTAAACAAATGAGGAACTTTTGCGTTCCTGGAACTTCCGTTTAAAGTTCCTTAAAAAGTTACTTTCTCGAAAAATTAATGGGATATACGATTTAAGTGGCGGTTTGTATGGATGGGGACTACCTGACTTGGGAGTTCGACGAGCCTCCACCAGGGGATTTACGGACCTACAATTTGTAATTAAAATTCCAATATCTTTGATACTAACAATGGTTGAAGCGAGGACCTCTACTTTGTGATATATTTCCCATTGTTTGGATGTTGTTACTACAGTTACCACAACGGAGTCACCACAGTTCGTACGATATTATGTTATTTTATGCGAGCTTTTGTCTCACTTTTGATTGATTTATCATTGAGTTTAACCGCTACGATGTGGTTATATAGTCATTGCTTTCACATGGAGAATTGTCTGGTTTACAGCACACTACTGACAGTGAGTTTCTGTAGTTCACAGAAGACGTTTTTTACAGACGACGGTTGAACATTATCGAAGGATACGATTGGCTGGTTGGGCTCTACTTGGTAAATTTAATCCTTGAATCATTCTTTACGTCTGTATGTCACACAGCAGACATTGTAGCTAATTACTAGTTGACATTCACCACGCCCCAAGTTGGGGCTACCGTAAGGGGGGCTCCTTCAAAACCTCACTGAGACATTTCTTAAACTGTGTTATATTGAATGCTTGTTTTATTGTTTTTGGCCTGCGATTTAGGTCTGAAGATTAGCGCATAACACAATGCGTGTTGTGTAATAAATTCAGGATGATAGTAATTATGATTGCAATTAATCTCTATAGATGCCTTGAGCAGTATGCTCCAATACACCATGAGTCTATTTATAGAGGAATATTTACCAACGTCTGTACAAGCACCAAATATTTACAGACAACTCACACTTAACCGCTAAACTGTAGGCATCAGTCTTGATATTTAATTGCAGCTCTTGTCACCAATCCTCCCCTTTTCATTAGCAATATGCATATTAGCAAATATTCAAGACTAATTCAGTGGTGTGGAAAAACAACAACTACAATCAGCCTGATTACTATGATATAATGATGAAAACACCGATTAAAATAGCGATTAAAATAACATATCAACAAAACAAACTAATTTAGAAAAGAAAACCATGGACATGTTATAAAGTTTAACAGTGCTATGATTTGTGTTTTGTATTTGAACAACTTACGTCGACATATCTTTGATATCGTTTGTTTTTGTTTCAGGAGTGGGCAATATTTCGCCCCCAGTGGATTGCTGCCATCTCTCAGATTCGGCCTCTCCCCTGCCAATAAATAGGACAACCCAACTCGTATATGGTGCTTTCCTCCTCAACAACTACGGTCCAGGGCAGCCAGGCAGTTTCTTCATTAGATAGTGACATCTACGTACGTTACGTTCAGGCATGGGTTGAAACTCAATCGCCACGCACTTCTGAAATCTGAATACAGATCGTTTAGTGAACAACAACGCCTTTAAATATAAAATGGCAACGTCTTCTTGATCATAAATCGATTTGATCCGAAGACTAAATATTTTCTAAAAATCTTATAAGTACAAACTATATTGGGTAATTATGGCCTGGAGCTGATTCGTTTTGAACTCACTTTTTTTCATTGAAAAACGCCGAAGTTTTGTTTGAAGTGTTATTTTTATTGTTCAATGTTTAATTGCCTTTATTTTGATGTACATTATGATATAGTATTTACTTTTGAAAGTTATTAAATGATTGTTAAAGTTTTTATGGTAAAAATTTACACCTTCTTCCATGTTATCCGCTTCGTGTTCGTTGCAGTGCTGCCAATCTACAACGTATGAAACCTAGAATTGCGCACAATTTTCGGGGAGTCGGATAAGGCCAGGATGATGCTATTACCAGAGACAATAACCGTACTAACTTTCGTGGGCAATCCTCAACCTGATCCCCTAACCTAACCGAATTTCGTGGGATGTCAGGTAGCTGGGCAAAGTCACTTTGATTCAGATGTAGGTTTTTTTTATGTACTTACGTTGGTAGCACACTTCTTGTGTGCTCCGAACAGCTGCGCACTCGTACGTACGCCATATTGCCATATTTAACGTGATTGTGTTGTGAAATCGATGCATCTTCAAAATGATAATTTAATATGAAAGAAGATACTATTTGTATTGAAAATCACTGTAGCTTACAGATAAATAATGAAATAACAATTATGTACTACGCAAATTATCAATATCGCAAAGGAATACAGAAAAAAGGTGAGTTCAAAACGAATCAGCTCCAGGCCATAATTACCCTATATTGTGTTAGTCTATGGGAAAACAATTGTTTTAAGAAAGAAACTATAGGCTAATGTGAAATTCTGTTCCTGGGAAGTTGTGTCAATGTCTCGTGACTGTTTCTGCAGACACCAATTCTTGACTCGTCATTTTTTAAACATGGATACACAGATTGTTGACATTAATTGTGCCAAAAACACACCTTAAAATATGTATTATCTTGCCAAATCTACTATCTGAATATCTAATAGGTGCTTTAAATTATGATGATATTAGATGCATTTTTATATTCTAGCTCTTCTACAAACAAGTATAGACATTGCTAGAATGTAAGAGTAGACGAATCAGTATTGGTAAATGGTAACAATTGTAATATGTATTGATTTAAATAGAAAAAATTTAAAGGTGTAAACAATTTAGAATAGAAATAGGTAATTGTTATTATTTGTATTATCTGACAATTGGCTTCACGAGACATTTTCTATTTTATTTTGTGTTTTACTGTAAGCTTTGAGCTTTAACAAGCATCAAATAGTGAACCATCTCGTCCAACATGCCTGTGTTGTTGAATTCAACTCATCCTGCATTCAACCGTCCTGCTAAACCATTCCCTGCAGTCATCTGCAAATCTGGGCTAAACGAGATGGAAATGAGGTTTCGCAGAAACTCCTCTCTAATTCTCCAGTGTTCGCATTTTCGTTAGATAACGAACAGAAATCAGCTTTCGTTATAATCAGATATTGTTAATTAGTAGTTATGTATTTTTTATTTTATTAAAGTGTTACTCGTATGGTTTCTCAAGTTTGTGTTTGTTTACTTCAGAAAGAGTAGTTCTTGACGTACGTATAACGTATTTCTCCCTTATTCCATGCGTGCGTCCTTTGATTATTATAATACATGGTTTTCATGCTGATGTACATCTTTCAATAAAAATAAATAAAATAAAAACGCGTGAAAGATGTATTCACTATAGCATGAGAAAACGTTTAAAAATGGTTGCTATTTCAATATAATGACACATCGTCATTCATCAATGATTGATGGTAATTACAACCTACAGAGAAGATACATGTCTCTTGTATAAGGGTCAAACGCGACCGACACATGCAATGGACTCAATCCGATACCAGGAATAAAACAACTGCAATTGTGTCCTCAGGATAGCAAACATTGCTTATACTTCTTGATAAAATAACGAACAACAGAGTTTCAATATTACTCTTCTAAGCTGGACGAGGCAACGTATTCTGAGCTCACAGAACGTGGATCAGTCTGTGAGAACAAAGCTGTAGAAGAAGTGAATGTGTTGTGTTCAAGTCTGAAGCTTGGCGGTTGAGGCGGTTGAGGCAGAGAAAAACTACTTCGGTTTGCACAGGTGACCATGATAACATCCGCGCCCGAGGCTCGGCCACTCGTGCAATGTTTTCAACACCATATACAACATGCTCTCCCTCCCCCCCCCCCCCCCCCCCCCCTCCTTCCTTCCCCTAACACTCGTGCAGTGTGTTCAACACAACACACCCATATCACAACATGATCTCCCTCCCCCCCCCCCTCCTCCCTAACACTCATGCAGAGTGTTCAACACAACACACCCATATCACTACATGCTCTCCCCCCTCTCCACCACCGGTTCCATCAGCGTTTATGTTTCCAAAATATGGCCAGAAAGAACAATTGTTCAAACTGATATTGAAACCTGGTGCTAAAGGATAATCGAACATATTCTTATCATTTTTTCCGATCGGGCACACAGCAGTTAATACGTCTCAAAGATGCTTTTTTATTTCAAGTACACCGTAAGTACCGTTTAACAATGAATACTGATTTTGTGCACGGTTATGCCGCAAGTGTTATTCTACATCGTGATATACTTTAAAAATCTCAATAAACTTAATCCTTTGTTCTATGATTTTTTCGTTTGCCAGTACAAAACTAGACATAATACCGGTAACCAAAACATGCATAGAATGAACTGCATATGATAAACGGTCGTGTGCATCCGCAAGGGGCCGCATTTCTACGAAGCTGCTTTAATATCATTAAAGTACGTCATAGATTTGCATAATGCAGGGAAGCCGGATGGCTTTTGTTTTCCATAATGTGTTTTCTTAACTCTTCACAGCTGATTATCGCCATTAAATTGAGGATGCAAAATGTAACGCTTATCGCCTGGCTACACATCGCAACATGAGAAATAAAATCTAGATGAAGTTATATTTTTAAAAGTTTTCACGACAACAATGCCCTCAATGTTCCCAGCATCAAGGACGTCTGGCGTATTGCAGACGGGGGCACAGACCCTATAGGTTATGGTCTTCTTATGGTCATTGACCATAATTTATAACAAGTGATCCAAATCTTATTATAGGCCTAAACGCAGGATTTGTCAGTTTATTAACGAGGGTTTGGTGAAGGAAGACCCTTTTACCACATATAACGGATTCTTGTAGCCGTTACCATGAGCGACAGAATATTTTGAAAAGTATTGCCTAACACTCTCATAAAATTTATTTTTAGTACAATTTTGAAAGTGTAGGTAGAAAAAATATAGCTTATAATGTAGTAGGTTGATATTTAATTGTTTTTAATAAGAAAGTTTACAGTAGCTATCGTACTGAATACTATTTTTAATTGTATTTTTCGAGGTGTAGGATATTGTATAACTCTTCCCTGGCGGGGATGCCTTTAACCCTCACATTTTCACGGGGGAAGACGGCGATCGGCTCACTACCCCTAAATTACAATTATAATCTGGTTTATATAACGTGGAATAATTGGACCATCCTGTCCTGCCATGGGGCAGGTAATTGCTAATTCGCAATGAATGAATTGAATTGAAATAAAATAATTAGACCCCATACCTCATGTATACGTGCCTTCTAGATCCATGTAGACTTGTATACACACATACAGTCTAGCCTACAGCCTACAGTCCACACCTCGCGTGCCGCAATAACAACAGTTCATTGGACCTGTACAGCCCTACAGTCACCGACATTCTCTCACGTTATAGTCTTGTGATGAGTGGAGATTACGGCAAGTGTCGATATAGCAGTGCAATGACTGGCAGACGTGGCAACGACTCGTTGTGACCAGCTATTAACATGCGGAAATGCAGATGTGGATATTGACGATAATATATTGACAGTGTCGGTGAGCGAATGTCAGGTTAGCGGTTGAGTTTTGGGGATGGTTTGGTCACCATGATCCTACAATACATTTTTGTTAGGTCATCGATCACCACAGCGTTGCCAAGCTGCCGTGACGAGAAAATCGTTGTTGGGTAGTTTTGCATTTTGTATTCTTTTATCCTTCCGTCTGATTAGATTATATCATTCATCCTTTTATTGTATACGTTTTTTGTAATAATTAAACCGTTTACTCCAAATTAGTTGGAGCTATATAGTAAATGCGAATACAATTTTGATAAAATATCTGTTTTTAATGGGAAAGATACCTACCTATTTTACTTCAACAGATTATTCAGTGTTAACACTTCTATAGAGTTCATACAAAGTCGAATAATCAAACTTGTTAAGTTGTTGTATTGCAGTGAAGGAGTTAATTGAGTTAAATCATTGAAACAAATGAAGTAATGGGTGCATAATAATGGGTCGGACATGATCAGTTGTGATATTTTATACGAAGATGAGTGAATGATAGAATAATGAGGATGGGCGAGTGTAGAGACAAAAACTCATATAAAGCGTATGCACAACAGCTGTGAACGGATGACGTTTGTCAAGCTCATGCATCAAAGTATGAACAATATATTACATGGTTCAGTCCGTTGCTATTGCTAAAAACTAATTTCTTACTAATCATTTAACTTATCCGATACCATTATATCACAATCCCGCTAGTTAGCTCGTTCTAACCACTAGAATCATACTAACATAGCACTGTATAGTGTATAACCTGTCTAGACCCCTGGGTTAGCTCTGTTTATCGTACGAGGGGACTGGAAGAGGAGATACTGTATATTATGAATGTTAAATTGGTTCCACTCAACAGTCAACAGTCAACAGACCGATCGAAGGTAACCATGGATTTTGACTTAACATTCCAGTGTTTCATTTTATGAGTTTTATCACGAAGAAGTTACATTATCCAATAATAAAACATCAGGTCTCACTTGAAATATTGTGACCGTTGACCTAACGTAAAACAAAACACCGACGTGTGCGTGTGTGCGTGTGTGTGTGCGTGCGTGCGTGCGTGCGTGCGTGCGTGCGTGCGTGCGTGCGTGCGTGAGTCAAGACAAGGCGCGCAATCTGTGCGATTGCGGTTTACGTCTTCCACTTTCCCTTGTCTTCCATTCAGTGCCTAGTGCACGAACAATAGATATACCAGCATCATGCCTAAACACGGTGATGGATAGGTGATAATGAATCAGAGTGACAGTCATCTACACGGGGAAAGGTGTCACTCGTCTGTCTATACTTTGAATGAGAAAGTATTAAGTTATACTCATCTGCATCCCTCGCACTGTCACCTACACTCTCAGTAGTATACGTTTACATTTTCTCTTCAAATCTGCACTCAAAACACAATAATGTGCATATTAATATATTTGTATGAGAGTTTGTCAAAGGTAGGTTTGTTATCCAAATGTGTATACACTTTATAAAGACTGTCAAAATTACCGTATTTCAGCTTAAAATTAGGGCCGGTTTTTCAATCAGTTTTTTAATCAGTGATTAGATCAACCAGAGCTATTACCAACTTGAGAATGCTGGTGATACTGTTAGTAACCAATTATCAAACGTCTCCTAATTACTCTTATCAAATTGATAGAATTCTTATTCCAGCGACTTTAAATTCGTATGTAAACCACATTGTATAAAAGTTCAAATCAGCAATATCATACTATTTATATACAAACTAATAAATAGCTATAATTCATATTGGTCAACGTGTGTATTATGATGCAATAGTGTTTTGTTCAGGTAAAAAAACAAACCTTTCAACAGTGATTTGAAAGAATTTGGAACAGACAGATCATTGTCTTCTAAACACTGGATGGACCATCAATTTACCAAAGGCTGGTTAGGTACTTCCACGGCCTCTTTTAAGTTTTATAATTTAATATCTTTGTGAGCTTGACAAATGACTTCACTCATCTCAAGCAATAATAGCCAACCAGGAAAACATATACATACACTATTTTATTTCCTATTTATCAAACATGCAGGCTAATGAATTCAATAAATTAAAACTGAGTTGTGCTTTTTAAAAATTGTTATCATATAGGCCTACAAAATTAGTTTGAACTAAAAAAAAAAACATTTTTTATATGTTTGGGTTGCATCTACATTTTACATTGACAATGTTGGTAAAAGCCTTGGTTAACCCAACCACTGATTAAAAACCTGATTGAAAAACCGGCCCTAACAGCAATGGAAATTTGTCTCATAAAATAATGATTGTCGTGTGTCGTGTGAAAGATAACAAGAAAGCATTAACCTGCAAAAACCACTAATGGGCCCAAAATAAGTATTATGTTCTTGGGCCAATAAAAAATGTTTTCTTCTTTGGCGAAAGCATAATACGTCCCCCCCTCCCCCCGTCCCCCTCAGCGTCGCTACCACAATGATAACCAATAACTGAAGTGGTATTCTGTGTTTTGAATTTGCTTGTGCTCAATCGTACAAAGCCAAGCCGGAGTCCGGTTATTTCTTCCCTGAAAAGTACAACTCTTTGTTGGGTGATAGTCTTTTGGTTACTTTCTCGTTTTTTTTACCACCCACAAATATAGCCCTCTTTATCTCGCACCTATTTTCACTGCATGATGCTTCATCATTACCACAGCAACATACGCTCGTTAAAAATTAATAATTAGGACTTGGAAGTGTATCAAAGACTGTGTACATTACAAGCATTACAAGCATGACAGGGCTAGTATTACTGAAAGTACATCAAAGACTGCAACCATTAGACATTAGACATTACCCCCATTAGAGATAATATTACAACCATAACACGAGGAGTATGACTGAAAGTAATCTGGAAATACTTTTCGCTCTAGATCTGAACAAATGTATACTTAAAAATGCATTTATTGTCTTCTCATTCGCGTATGAGAAATGGTATTTAGTGGGTCTCGTTGCTTGTCATGGGCGCTATCAAAGGTGTCTCACTTCATAGCCGACACCAAGGTACCAACTTAATATTTGTTAATGATCTAATTTTATAATCTACTTGAAACTAACAAGTGATGTGTTCAGCTGGACTATTGATATTGAAAACCACTCAGCGGATGATGGAATGATGCAAGGATGATGGCAGAACTGCGAGATAGTGCAATTGCACGGATACGATCCTAATTGCTTGAACTGGGTGATCAACATTTGTGGATGGATTATATGGAGATAAGATTATAACGTTACTTAGGACAACTTCACCAGATCCTGTTTTAGACCATTCCGGCACTAAACGCTGTCTTGAAGGAGATTCTTCAATGGTAAGAGACCTGTAACATTTACATTTAATATTACGATGATGTTATTATAGCGATTAGAGAAACATTGTGTCACTTAACCAGTGTATGGAAATAATCAGGTTTCGTTAATTACCAAGGTTGTCAAGTTGATATCGAAATTTCCTGTTTATCACAACAGTCGATCCTATTGCAAGAGTTTGGCAATCACATTAAACGAATTGGGTCTAGGTTCAAAACATGAATACCCCATTTGCTTACTTGTTCGTGTACCTACAAGTTTGTTTTGAACTGGTATTTCCGGATGTTTGTATTCCTTTTTAAACACTTTGCCTTTGTTGATGTTTTACACAACACAAACCAGCAAAATGTCAGCCATGAAAATGTGCCGGACAGTAAACTAAACTTGCGTTTTAAATGAGGTTTGATTAAAGATTTAAAACATTATTTTAACGTGGGAACTGTTTTTTTTTTTAAGCTAAAAACCGTCTAGTTTTTAAGTTTAAATATAGAATAATTACAGAAAAAATTTAAGCAGAACTGAAATAAAGATTGAAGATTTCCTCAAACCGGCCAACGGGAGTGGTTTACCACCGTATTCCCTGTAAGCACAATCAACGCTTCCTCGAAACCCCGTCCGCAACAATATTCCCACATGGTACCTACCGTACCCGCACCCGCACCCGCGGCGTGGGATCGCAAGTACGGGCACGCTTCTCTTGAAGCAATGACCCCTGCTAGCTTGGGGCACATCCGACAACAGAGGACGAGCGCGCATTCAAGATTTAGACGCTCTGTCCTGCGGCTGTCTCGTCTGTCTGACTCGAGTGGTGAGTACTCTAACGATCTCTCTGCACTTTGTAATTACAAGTGTTCGCTAGCATAAGTACACACGGAGCGGTGATCTACAACGGGATTCTTAGTTTGTTTGATTTACGTCTGGGAGTGCGGCAGGACTAAAGGTTAGAACTGAGGAGGTTGTTTATTGTCATGATATGTTAGCTAAACACGTTTATTCGCATATTCAAGCGGATGGGAAGGTGGGAGTTACTTTCAGCAACAGGTATATCACCTCAAGTGAAAACGCCCTTTTCTTATTCTTAAACTGCGGAAGATTTCTCTTGCGACATCAACGTCATTGAAGGAGCAGGCGTTTTTGTTGATACTTTTCCAGTGGTAGTTATATTGTTATTTTTTACTATTCAAACAAATTTGTATTTCTTGCTTATATGTTACGACGATATTAAATAGTTGAAACCGGCTCAAAGACTGGTCGATTAGGCGTTCTTCTGGTGAACCGTGAGTGCTTACGTTCCAGGTTCGATAATGCATGAATGTCATTATCCTGAGTTATCATCATTCTCGATTAGCATCGTTGCCAAAATACGAGACGAAATGCATGGTCATCTGTTTCGTCATTATTACAGTAATTGTTCGTAGAAGTCTCTGTATGGTGCACACTATCTTGAGATGCGCCCCTTGGCCCTTATTTCTAGGTATATAGGAGTACTTGGGTAGTTGGAAAGGAATACCCAAGGCCAAGGGCTTTTAATACGAATTCGTCTTGTGTGTGAGGAAAACCCCGAAAATCATTCATATAGGATTGCGGTGACCGGTATCGAACTGGCGACCTCCCGAGAGTCTCGTGGTAACTGCTGAGTCACTTTTGTCGGCACCAGGGCACCGGCTTCTTGTTTACATACGTGTACACCTGTTGTTCTCCGAATAGTGTCAACAAGGGACATTCAGCGAAGACGGGGTCAAATGCGGAGACGGGATATGCACTTGTTCTTCTACTAACCAAGTTGAAAACATTATGATTGATTGGTTCAATCCAAGGAAAATGGGTGATGTTTTCGTTCCGTTTAGAGACAGTAGAATGTCTACACAATTTATTTTATAAAGCATTACGGTATGACAGACATAATGAAGTAGACCTTTCATCAAAAACAAGTGATTAAACAGGGTTGAATTGTCACTTCTTTGTTTAATAATACAATTTTAATGGTTCGAAATAGAGTCTATGGTCTAGTGTGAAGTATTTTCTGATCACGGTTTGTTTTAATTTGATATATTAAAACAGTAAACTGACTGAAGTCTTATCACGAGTCAGTAAAACTATAGCCCTTAGCCTCCAACAGCGTCAAACTTCCAACTGGTTTCAACGTGATCTGCGCTCTTCGACGTCCGCGCACCTCGGGACCCAGCTGAACTCTGCATAGGCTCAACACGTTCTTGAGTAACTTACGACAACAATATATTCGTTGACCCTTCAACCTGCCTCGCGGTGTGCGATAAGAGGAGTTGGATGGACAAAATGTGTTTTAAAGATTTTATAGTTTGAAATGAATTCTACACTATTCGTTTTATGACAGGGGGGACCTTTAGCGAGTTAGTGTCGCCTTTGAGGTTTGTTGGGTTCACAACCTCTAAATCCGGGGTCAAGACTGCCCATCTCCCTGGTAGCCAGATCAATGTACCTTTTACACGTTTGTGTTAAAACTTGTTGAGTTAGCCGCACTAGAGTGTAAACACAACACTTCTATATTGTTAAAATCTAGAGTGGGCCCTATATATAGAGTGCACTGATAACGATAAACTAATTCTGGAGTTGTCGTCTCTGGCAATTCTGCATAAAGGAATTTTCCTCACTCATGTCATACTGCGACCGATATAGAAATGAATCCTATACAAATCCTCAGAATCCCCTACTATCCTACACTAATATACCTACTTGCTAGCCACCTGAAGAGTTGAACACTGGAAAAAGTGTTGTGCAAGCACGAAAACATTATTATTATTATTATTAATAATTAAAGAGTTTGCTTCATCTAAGTTTTACTTTTATGAAAGTCATCAGCACTGTAGTGTGATATATGTCCGCCTACACCAGAAGAAATACACCAAGTGCCTCGAAAGATATATATTAAACTATACTTCTCAAATCACCATATATTGTATTCAATTATTCATTTCCGTGTTCGAAACACTATTCTAGACAACTAGTTTCCAAAAATCTGGCAACTTTGTAGCTTTGTCATTTGCTAAAACTAGATCCTTTAGGCCATCCCTAGTCTATAGGTTCTGGCAGATTAGCAGGTACCATAATATGGTACCTGCTTTGTGTTTTGTATTGATTTATATTGTATTGATAACGTATCTGTTTTCTCTGTTCGCACACAGGTAGTTCAGCATGTTTCTCCTAGCATGTTTCACCATGACGGTTCTCCTTATGGCGAGCCAGCACGTAGCGGATGCCGGACCAAACCCTGCTCATTATGACCAGAGACAGGACGGGAATTACAACGTCAAGATTCACCTCAAGGACTTCAAACTCATCTCTCTGGGTAGTCTCAACTCGGACAGTCTTGATGGGGTGAGTGCAGACCCAGGGCATTATGTGGTGGCCAGTCCTTCACACACTGTATAGGTCCTTATGTCCTGCGACAACAATGTCCTTACACAATACTGTCTACTGAGACGTCTCAATCAAGCTAATTAACATCTTACACATGCTTTCGTCACAGGCAACGGGCTCGTAGCCAATCAGCGATCGGTATTTGTGAGGGTGTGTCTCGGGCGGTTTGCTGGAGTGTTTCGCCTGTGACGAAAGCATATGTAAGGTAATCTTGGGCCAAGTATCTATGACACGGGTTTGCGATCTCCACAAATCGTTGTTTCTTAATATATGTATGTCGATCTTTATTCCTTCGATTTATACAAAGTACAAATATGGAAAATGCAGGGTTCAAATGTGTGTGTGGTTCAGTTATAGATTTGATGCAACTATGTTATCTGGAATCCAATTTGAAGCCTGAGGCGACCGGAGTGTGTGATAATTAGAAAGCTTACCTTGATACTAACCATGAACAATGTTGGCCCAATGAAAAACTACGGTTGCCCATCTTCTGCGGTGAGAGTGTCTGAAGTCTACGATAGAGTGGGTTAGGTGAGAGTGTATGGTAGCGAGCTCTGGCGGGAATAGTCAACACTACTTGCAAGTTTGACCTCGACTTGACAGCTGTTTTTTGTGTGTTTACGTTCGCGCTCGTGCAGGTTGAACTTGGCCGTCAACCGGTCGAGATGTTGCTTGTTGGAGATAGCGAGTTCGATCCCCGTCTTTGTCAATAGTGTGTGAAATACTCTATAGAGTATAGCTATGTTTTACTTAATTATATTTACAAATTACATTAATTCTTTTGTGTATGTATTTTATATCATTTCCCTCTTATAACTCTATTTATTTTCATATTTGTGTGCTATGTTCCCTTAGCAGTTTTTGAAAAAATAAAGTTTTATAACTACCATATAA
Organism: Isoperla grammatica; assembly: GCA_945910005.1. Lineage (NCBI taxonomy): Eukaryota > Metazoa > Arthropoda > Insecta > Plecoptera > Perlodidae > Isoperla > Isoperla grammatica. The sequence goes on from OX246737.1 coordinate 15,623,699, forward strand.
TAATATATATATGTAAATACATTAAGAACATAAATAATTCTAGATATTCTTATAAACGAAGGATCTTATTTATAAAATACACATGTTTCCAGTTATTTTGTTTCGCTATTTGCTTTCGGTGGGATTTCGCCATTTACCCAGTTACACCATTTGTCTAGTTGTCAAATTTGTTTGTGTTGTAATACTAGTACGAACCTTTCATATATTAATACAAGTGTCAAAACAAATTATCTTGGGGCCACATTGGAATATCTAGTTTGCAACATCTAGTTAGTAACATAGGTATGCAAATTTGTTATAAAAATAACCTTCATCATAGTTTAACCATTCAAAAGGGAAACGTATTTTCTTATTTACGCAAAATAAGATTTCGATTTACAGATGAGTTTCATATTTGTAGGGCTCAGCTCACCATATAATAATATTATATATCTCGACTATGGTGGAGGTGCCGGGTAAAGTTCCAACAGTGAAAAATAGTTACGATCGGGTTTTCTCCCTACATACAACATTATCTTAGCTTAGCCTATAAATTAAAAAAATGGAATCCATGCTTCGCAGGATCTGCTTTTGCACTGTACATAATAAACATGATGCAACACCTTGCGACATCTTTTCCGGGTTTCTTTTCTACAAATATTTAATCTTACATATTGGGGACCATTTTCAAAATTTATCTAGGACACGGTCATCTAGATCTTCAATGACAACAATGCACAACAATAATAAATGCACCTTGTATTGTAATAGCATTAGCAAACAAGTATTTATTTTATTGTTGTGCATTGTTGTCATTGAAGATGTAGGTGACCGTGGTTAATTCTATCTAAAGGTCCTAGATGTTCCCTACTAGAGCAGCTGATTTTGGCTGCTATGTTTTAGGGCAATTTACCTGCTTCATTTAACAACAAATTCATCATAATATCAAATTGACTAATGGTACGTTTACAGCTACGCGTTGCGAGCGAAGTGAAGGCGCGAGCTCCAATCAGTGGCCGAGTTTGCGTGAAACTATTAACTTCTTTGCATGTAACTCGGCCGCTGATTGGAGCTCGCGCCCTCGCTTCGCTCGCAACGCGTAGCTGTAAACGTACCATAATGACTGATTGTACGTACTGATAAATAAGTTCACTGTGAGCCTGCGCACAAATAAAGTAGCATCGCGCGTTTAAAATGTCTTTAAAGTGTTAATTATTTGTTTCAGGAATACGACGACAGCAATTACGACTACGAAGATCCACCAGATCCGGCCGAGAAGCCCGAAACGTCGACAACGAAAGCTCCGCCCACAACCAGCAAGCCAATAAAACTCGACAACGCATCACTTGCAAACAACTTGACAATCAAAGACGTCAAACTCGACACTAACGTATCACTCACAAACAACTTAACAATCAAAGACGTCAAGCTCGACAGCAACGCATCACTCACAAACAACTCGACAATCAAAGACGTCAAACTCGACGGTGGTAACAACTCAACGCACGCCGCTTTAACTTCTTTGACGAACGCTACGAGCACGCCAGACTGTCCTGAAAAAAATGGGACGACGACGAGACTTGAGGAAACCCCATCGTCCAGTGGTCGGCCCGCTAGGGTTCAACCTAGTCACGTGACGCGTCATCGGACGTCGTCCACCCCCCGCCCCACCCCCTACCACCCCTATAGCATCATAAGCACCACCAAGCGTCCCGTCAAGCAAGGCGTCATGCGGAAGATGAGGTGTAGACCGGGGTACTTAAGAGATAGGGGTGGGCGATGTAGGAAGGTAGTTAGAGAGCAAAGCAAAGCGGAGACCTCCTAGCTACCTCCCCTTCCCCCCCCCCCCCTCCACACGCAACCCACGCAATGACACATGGTCTGACGTCACGGTATGAGGTGTTGGAGTTTGTATTGAATAGTGTGAAAGTAACAAGTTCGAAATACCTAAACGACGTGCCTTGATTTAGGTTCGTTACGATAGGGACCTGTAGGAGAGTGATAGACGACTCGAGCTGAGATCAAGGCCCCCGCCCGGCAATGAAAACCTCTCAACTCTTCCAATCCCATGGTCAGCCAAACAGACTTATAGTTCGTCCGACTTCTAGCGTTCGCACTATCTAATATACTTACACCCAATCATTTTCAAATAATTGTTCCTTTAAAGAAAAGGACTGTTTTAAGAAAATAAAATGCTTAAAAAACGGACACCCATAAAGGCAGTCCCTCTTCATCATCACGTATTCGCACACGCACACGCACACGCACACGCACCCACAATCTCAATCGCAATCGCCATCGCACTCATGCACTATATTTAATAACTAAATCCCCAATGAAGGTCAGGTCAAGGTTCTTCGATGAAGATATCCAAGGAAAACCAGAAGTCCTCTATAAATCAGCGGTGCAGAAGACAGGTGTATAAATAAATAACCATCTCTCACAGACGCATCGACCATTTGTTGCCAAGTAATACTCTCATTCACAATATCCGTATCCGGTTATCCGGTGACCCTTCCCCTCGGTCATCAATGTATAGTGAGGCTAATACAAGGATATGTCCTCTCAACAATAACAGGGGAATCTTAGCAGACTGCCAATTCGATCACTCGTTTCCTTCCCCTTCCCGTCTCCTTTTGCTTCCACTACTAACCAACCTCATGATCCAATGATCCTAGACGAGGTATCCGTATGATCCTCCCTCCCCTCACTTTTATGACGTAAACTAGCTTTCTCTCTTTCTGCTGCTTAGCGGTGGACTTGATGACGTAGATTCGCACAACAAGTTTTGGTGGGTTACGGACGAACAGGCCTGAGTAAGGAAAGCTTTCGTTGGATCACGATCCAATAACCAAATGCTTCTCCCTTGTATAGAAAAGGTAGCTGAAGGAATAACTTTTTAAACACTAGTAAAACTTCAACACAAAGTGTTAATTTATTGTTTTTTTGAGCTGGATGACTTAAATGCAGCGATGCTATGATAGAGACGATGAGCACTAAGAATGATTCATCGTGCGCGTGTCCTCTACGGTAGCTCCACCGTATCGGACCGGACACCCACGAGTACTGTCTTGTTTGTTGAGGGGCCGACACATTTGTACCGTATATATAATGATTACGCTTATCTACCGTCGCGTGTCATAGTAAAACAATACTATTTTTACTGGTAGAGTAATCAGATTTGTGTCGTGTGTGTTTACAAGGTAGTTAACTGCGCCGTCTACTTTGTTGTTATCATTAGTCGCTCATTGGTCTGTAGTATAATTAGGCTGTTTAAACGTAACTGTTCGTTAAGCGTAGTTCAAAACCACTGAAGAATACGTTAAAAATTAACTTAATAAAATTGAAACACTGTGCATCAATGGGGCTGTTGACGTCTACGTAATAACGCACAATAAATTTGACTAAATCTGAATTTTTCTGTATGCTACGTTAATTATTTCTTAATTCAGTCAGTTACAATTCGCCCCTGAGTCCCGCTCATCTCCCGATACACCAACTGTTGTACACTTGACTACTACACTTCTGAGATTGCACGAATTCTCAACCCAGCTATAATGTACCGGACAGTAATAATTACTAGTTTATTAAAAGGGACCCCACTTGTACCTATGGGCTTCAGGAGGTGGTTGTAATTTGTGTTTAACTAATTGCCACTACGTAATTACCATGTTCTTAAGTGGTTGTGAACGAAGCTTTACTGTACATGTTACACACACGATGTTATGGATTGGATACGATGTATACGAATTAATTGAGCTCTCTAAGTTTGTAGTACTTTTTAATAGACATTGCAATCACATAAATATATTAATGACGGTATCCTAAATGTCAACATCTATGTTTGATCATGCCTGTGCTATATAGGTATCATATTGTTGTTGTGTTAGTGTTATGTAACGCACGATAACAATTTTATATGGCTTTAATAAATTATTAAATAAATTATGAAATTTAATAAATGTTTTTTTTATTATTAATATGTTAATTGTCTCCCCTTTTTCATCCCACATAAACAACTTTTTTTTATTCAACGATAATTTTGCGAGTATCGTCTCTTTAGCTTTTGACATCAAAAACTCGAGGCAAACATATTTTGGTTTATAATGGTCACATGTTGCATTATGTACTGATTTTAGTTAAGTCATTAGATGATAGTGTTTTATGTTATGCTAAGGGTGGGATATATTAGTATGATAATAGTCTCTTAAAAATATTCATTGATCATAGAAAGGAAATAAGGGTTGCTATAACAAGTTGCATTCATAAATCTCAAAATAATAAAATGCACACGACTCTGAACTTCCAAACCAATGGCACGTGTTTCATTTTATTTGCTACCCAGATAATGCATATTGCATAGTAAATGTTAATGTATTTGATAAGTCGCAGACCGTCTGGGAAACATGAAGAAAAGAACTATTTAATTGCAACCTAGATAACTCATTTGTTTCCATTATAATCACGTTTCTTGCCTGTATACGAACTGTTGTAAACGATTGACTAATAATACGAAAACTCTTGAATTACATTCATTATTGAAAACATACAAAAACAGCAGAGTACAATCTAAAAGTATCTATAGTGATTTTCTCTCACGAATAACATAAGGTTCTCATATGACTAGTAATTAGTAGTAAATAAATAAACAAAATAAATACATTTGTTTATTGCCTACCAATCACTTTAAATGACTTTCAGTTCAGTGGGGAACTTTATACTATTTATTATGTGCCTCGTGCCCATGATCTAATAATATCTCTCGTAACTAGAAATATTGTTAGATCGTGCCCGTGTCTAACAGCTCCAAGACTCCAAGACCACTGTTTGTTTACGAAATCATTGGTTATTTAACTGGACCGACTATAGAGCAATTCATGATGTATATCTGCATGTGTTCAGATCAAGGACTTACCAACAGAAACAAGTATATGTTCTATTTCAGTTACCTTGATCGTAGATCCACGTACAGCCTAGCCTGCAACAATCTATGTTGTTTCAACAGGGCTGACTTATAGGCGAACATTGCTGTGATAGGGTAAGAAAAGAATGGCGTCTGGCGATATAATTAATTATAGGTACGTTGTGATTATTGTACTTGCCATGAATAACCTGTCACTTTCCCACTTTCCAGCTCGCGAGCTTGCAACTAGTTATTTATCTCATATCTTTCATCTCGGGGAATATTGCCCAATTATTAAAATCGCGCGCGAAGTTATGTATGTTTTGTTTTCGTATCTTAAGAATTCTACGCCAGAACAAAAGAAGTGACAAGACATCGTAAACACTACAGACTGTATGCTAAATATCATCTTATAATCTGTATGCTTGTTATTTTGTTTATTGAATCCATAATTAATAATCAAATTACAACATCGATATTAAGGTATTATCACATTATCACATTATCACATTATCACAGGTATTAAGTGTTCGGTCTGTAGTGCTTAATTATAGTGCTATAACTGTTTCCATGTATTCTGGAGATGTTATAGGATCTTTTAATATCGCGAGCTTTTTTTTTTTTTACTGGAATTAGTTACACTTATGCCAAAAAAAAAATGCGTTAAAGTTTAAGGCGCTGTATTGTGGACAATATATAATAAATGAATCGCCAATCTTATTATTTAGTTCAGTTTCACTTATGTCTTCATCATTGTATTGTCATTTCGTTTTGTAATTGCGACATCAGTATGACTGTGTGTGTGATGAAAATATGATAGCTCCACGCAGCTATTACGCAGAACGCTCGTAATTGGCTGCTGAGAGTGATGTCATCAAATGTAACCATGTAATTATTATTGCCTGAAATTGGCCGTTTTTGTTGCCCCAGTCACTGTCTTTATTACCGTACTTAGCGTTTGACTCACGGTTGGGGAAGTTTATTTGTATACAATACAATTCGTGCTTGGTCTTGTAGCTTCCATACTAAATATTTATCCGTCAGATAACTTGATTTCAAAACTTTTGATTTGCATATAGTTTCGATAGTGAAAACAAGTAAGCGGGCAATATTTTTGTTGGAAGTCATATTATGACAGGGCATCATTTCATCAACAACAGACCTTAAAAGTATAAAATCCCTTTTAACAACCTTACCTTTCTAAAGTTCAAGTTCACTTGTTTTAGTTTGAAATAAACACGCACTAAAAAAACGTTTATTGAGTTTGTATGATATACATTTTGTAATGGTAGGAGCATGTACCCCTATAAGATGGTTTTCTTTACGCTGGTGCACTTTACAAAAGAGCAAAAATGATTGTTGCTGAGATCGAGTGCCTCACACAGCAAGTAGTGATTTGGAAGCTTGAAATAGAAACCAGATGAGATGATCTCGCTATACTGTTCCGGCCCGAGCATGAGTTTTGCATTATGGGAAGGGATTACAGACCACGGTTACATCCATTACATTCATTCTCAATCCTAACTCGAGTTGTTTAGATATTTAAATTAGTTATAATTTAATTCAATACTTACCTATAAATGTTATTCTTGCTATACAGTAATAGCAACAACATTTATGTCGGGTAATCTATTGGCATGCTTGGTCTGACCTGAATTATTCGCCAAAAACGGCAACTTGCCGTTCCCTCTCATGAAATTATAACACTAGAGAAATTTGACGCATCATACTTTAAACGAATATATAATTAATTAATACTTAAGTTTATGAACACACAAATATATCATAACTGACGTACTCTCATTTCCGCTCCCACCGTGCAAATAGTTTTTTTGTTGTACCTAAAGTGATTTGGAAACGTTTCCGAAGGTGATAGCGGGGCATGTTGCATGGCTTAAAGAAGCTCCGGCTACGTTCTGAGAATGTCGCAGATAATGATAGTGATTACAACACGCGGATATACAGAGCAGCTGGACTCTGCTGTGGTGATCAGTAAAGAAGAAACAATTTGCCTCGGGAAGAGTTTGTGACGTCATAGAAACTACACCGATGAGAGAATCGTTTTGCGAGATGATTTATGATCTTCGCTTTTATTGCTTGGCCATAAAGGAAGTAGTTGGTTACGTTAATGAAGAGTGCGCTTTATGATAGTATTGAATACACTCCATTATGGGGCAATTAGATTTGTAAGTACAATTATATAGCTGTAGTTCACGATTTCGTTCGCGTGAAACATGCGATAGATAAGGAAGCTAAAATTAGATTTGTATAAATGTGTTACCAGGCATACTTTAGGTACAGATATGTCGGAACGCTGGTTGCTACAGAATTGTGTTTGCATACTATTTTTTTCGCAAGAAAAGAACGGCGTAAAAACGGACACGTTAAAGGACTTTCTTTGACTTTTTGTAAATTTTGTTCATTGCTCAGCCTCTTAGGAAAGACTATTAAAAAAGCGCATTTAAGAATAATTCATAAAAAGTCGTTAAAAAATGTTAAAGTGCAAAAAGTGTTGTTTCCTCTATGGTAGCTATGTACAAAATAGCATTGTTTACCATTGCTTAGCATTGGTTACCTGCGATATGTAACGTCGTTACTAATCTCATAATTTATTTTCATCGAGACAACCATCAATCAAAACCTTTGAAATCCAAACATAAATTTTCTAAAAATAACTTCCCCATGTTCTTTGATTTTCATATCGGTCCTAAGAAAAAACTTAAAAAAGTAATGCCACATTGTAAAAACAAGTACTGAGTTCAATTTCTTATTTCATAATTATTTTGAAAAATCTCACAAATTAAAAACATTACATTCCTAAATTATAAATGTGAATCGAGTAAATTAAAATGCGATAATACTTTGTGCCGACAAAGCAAGTAGGGGAAGTAGTCAGTGTGTGGCGGGTTGCCTACTCCTCATCACCGGAGCCCTAATTGCCTTGGACTCGTTATCGTCACGAATAGCGTATGCGAAGAATGATAACCTATACCTATGTACACACCTCGCCTTGGGATCAGTTTGCAATGGCGACTTCCTCTAACAACACTGACCTGGGAGATGTCGAACTGACTATCCTGCAGCTCAAGGAAAGCGTCGACGCCGTTTTCCTCATCACTAATGGAGTCATCGTTTGTTGTAAGTACTGCACTTTCATTTTCACATTCGCTTTACAGCCGATTAAATTTTTTTTTAATGTCCATATGCAGGAACTTGTTAGGAGTAAATCTTAATTAGGGCATAAACAATAACACTTTTTAAACAACGCGTAATCTCTTAAGAGTGGCGTTATGCAAAAAAAACTTCCAAATAGTTGTTTTGACTTTGGATATAAATTAAAGTTGAAAGTCTGAATTCTTTCCTCGAAGTGAGAGAATTTGTTTATGTAAGCCCAGATATTTTGGAAGAATGGATGTACCGGTAATAGAAAACATTCTATGATCTTCTTTGATTCATGACAAGTTGAGTTTTTGAAAACAATTCTTTTGCTAAATACTAACTATACACGATATCGCGATTTACCTCGGCCACGCAAAAAAAAACACAAAGCACAAAAAAGACAGTCCTCCCCCTCAGTGGGGTATTGCTAAAAAAAAAAAAAGTGCCGGAACGCACCACGTAATACGAACGTATTTGAATATACGTGTATATAATAGGCAGACTATTTACGTATTCAAATCCCAAATACGGTGGAAATAACTTCAAAATATAAAAGTGTGTACAAGTATAGAAAATGACAAAGGCTGCATTGTCTCAGACGTCTATACTAGAATAGCACACGACTGAATTCCAAAAATAGCCATGCACCCGTGTTTTGTTTCGGACAAACATTGAATATGCACCAATCAAAGAAAGATACAACAATGGAGTTCCCTAGCAATACATTGTTTGTCCGCCTGTGATGTCACAACCATCTCAATTGAGTCTTGTTGCTCGTCAATTTTATTGTAGTGCTAATCTTACTTACCATAAAGAAGTGGGGGAAGTCGTTTCGGCTCGAAAATAAGTACCGGAACGATGTTCCTATCCAAATACACCACTGATGCCCCTGCCGTAGGGGCCTAAAGCGTGATAAATAATTTTGCAATACAACTTCCTACTGGATTAACAAAACTGTTCTATAAAAAAATTAGACAAGCGAGTATAAACGTTAAAGATTTTATTATTTTCTTTTATATTCACATTACAGGAAACTATACTTCATCTGAAAGTGTGAACGTTTATAATACTTGTTTCGTCTTTTGACAGATCTTTTTTTATGAAAATATGAAGATTGGAAAAAATATCTTCAACTGTATTTGGTAAATCCATTTTTCACGAACAGGTACAAATAGTTGTTTTGAAGGGAAGCAGGAGGCCGACTTTGTATCGTCACACTGTGCAACTTGTTTTGTTGCACTGGGTCCCAGGTAGCTTGTCGTTTATCTAAAAGAGGTTGTTTGAACACACTATCAACATCTGGAACGGGGACGATATCGAAATCAACATGGCGATGCTGACAGGCTGCCTTTGACCGGACGCTCAATTCGTTTCCTTCGATTCCCACGTGTCTAGATACCCAGCAAAACCCTATTGTGCATGTCTTCCAGTTGACTTTTTCGAGATAAAACGAACAAATGATGTTGGTTAGAATACATGAACAAATTCCTTGAAATCCGCTAACTCAGGCTATTGGGAAGAGAGTGGAAAGCATGTTGTTTATACGCACTTTAAAATGCCTAAATTTTCGAGAAACTTGGGCATATGCCCTCGAAAGCCCCACGCGCGAAGTTGTTGCATAATGGCATAACGCGAAGTGATGTCGTAAGTCATTTCAATGTCAAAGAGCACCACCTACTAATACGTGTTGCTTTGACACAAATCCATCCGGTATGACAGTTTCCACCAAACGCATCAAAAGTGGTCGATGGTTCACAGGTTCAGCGCCGATCTGACTGTCACACTGGACATCCGCTAACAAACCGCACGTTTCAAGGTCACTCATGAGACGTTGTTGATTATCTTCTCTAACAATTTACCGAAGAGATGATATCTGGGCTTAACGTCTTATATTTTTGCAACTTGGCTAATCAAGACGATGAGTGGGTGATAATGAAGATGAAATGAAGTATGAGGCTGTTTGGAGGAAAGCAGCAAGTAGGAGGACGTGTGAGGAAATGGGAAAGGGGAGGAAAAGGGATTGGGGTGTGGACTGCATTTCGTCTGACTTCTCCTCCTCGACCAGTCCGGCTAGGGTGGCCCCATGGTATAAGGATATTTAGAAATACTTAGATCATGGGGTGACCCTACCAGAAGCATACGCTTCCGCCAGCATAGCTCTCGGGATCAACAAAGCACGCAAACCTGCCCACCACGATAAGGTAGCAGTCCATGGGCAGGAACAATTTACTGAAGATATAAGAATAGATGAAAGACGTGCACGAGAGCCCTCTTTGCGGGCACCGGTCACCACGAGGAGGAAGCCACCTCGAGTCGTGTGTTACGAGATGTTGCATAATCCCTGCGTGCTTAGACGGCGCGACTGCCGGCCGGCATTAGATCAAGGGCACGCGCGCCTTCCATCACTCTAATCTCCACCCCGCATCACAGCCTGGCGCTCTTGACCGACACTACTACAGGAACAACAGCTCATGGGATCGATTCCCCACACAGGAATGTCAGACTCAAGGAGTTTCCCTTGGACGCGGCTTCCTAACACACGTTTTGTCTAGTCACTCCAGAAACCACTTATGACACAACAAAACTAGTTTATTGCTTTGTATTTATTAACTGGATTAATGGATTTTAACTTAAATGTACAGTTACATAAATAAATATCAAACTAAATTAATTATTGAAGTATACGACCGTAGATTTTAACGAGAATGACTTCAAATTCAAATTTTATTAATTTTGTTAAACTATACATCCATCTGTAATCATTGACTGAATACGGATAAATCTCCTGGGGCCGGATTCACAACAGGTCTTAACTTAGGCCAGGCCCAAGTTAAGACTTTTTGTGAATCTGGGCCCTGAGTTTTAGCTAATTGCAAAAAATTTACAGTCTCCACAAATGCAACCGGTACTTCATTGTATACTTGACAGTTTCGTTCTACAATATTAGAAATTGTATCGTGCCTATACGAGTAGGAGAGAGGTGAAATAAAAGAACGATAACCTACAATGGGTATCAAGAACCCATCAGAAGACAACGATCCATTCGAGGTTGTTATGATGTTCTATACAAAATAATCCACTGACCCACCTTGACTACCTGCACCGCAATAGAACGCAAGGTGGTGATGTTACAGAATCACAGGGCAGAATGATTCTGTAACTGTGAACCGGAGAACATCGCACTCATTTTGTTAACATGATTGTTTGTTTACATCCACTTCCGTCGTTTACCGTTTCCAATCATTCGTATTGTAGTAATTGTGTCTTTGCCTGCATAACGCATCCTTATAGACCTCCACCCTAAAGCCGGTCGATGTGGGTCCCTACTAGCGTTGAGTGAGAAATATGGTTACTAGCGTTGAGTGAGTACGCAACGCAATCGGCAGTTTGTCTACCGCCTTATGCTGCCCAACATACTTTAGTCGGGTAGTAGAAGTTCGCCAAGCGACGCGATGACGGAGTATTCGGCTGTCTTCGTAGGCCTATATCTTCGGTGAAATAGCCGACCAATCAGGATCGCGTCGCTTGCCAACTTCTACTACCCGGCTAAAGTATTTTGGGCAGTAAAAGGCGGTATAGACGTATTTTTAGAAGGCAGTAGACAAACTGCCGATGGCGTGGGGCCTCTACCCTGTATTACTCACTCAACGCTGTGGTGAGTGGTGCCCGTATAAACTTTTAATCACTTGATTTCTCACTCATGATCTTGCTCACTTTTCTCATTTGTTTTGTCTCTGTCCCTCTCAGCATTCTCATTCATTCGATCCGGTCTTCTTTGCGAACTAAACTAAACGCCCACATGATTTTGTTATTCCCTTTATGACGACGCCGGACGACGGCGATATAGACGGGTCTGATTCGGCCGATGTCATGTCATATGACCTAGATGTCCAGAACGTCGTATACAATTAAACGTCTCGATAAGCCTTCGTCACGAACTATGTATACTAATACAGGGCGACTTTGCCTTTAAATATCTTATTGAACAGTTCCCATCCCACTCGTCACAATCTACTGGTTTATCTCTTCGATTAGTCTCGTTGCCAGCACTGTAACTTCAATGTCCACTCTTTATGTTACAGTAATGCAGAGCGGCTTTGCCTGCCTCGAAGCTGGGGCGACGAGGGCAAAGAATACCACGAACATCATACTCAAGAACATCATGGACATATGTAAGTTGTGTATGAATAACTTAGTAAAGTGGAGGTATAAGTATGAGCCAGTTTCGATTTCCGGTCGGGACTTTCTTATACGCTTATAAAACATACAAAATAATATTTATAAGGTGTTCTAAGGACGTACTCGACAACTGGTAATGTTTTTTTTTTATAATTAGCAGTGTTTAATTTTTTCCGTGTTTGAGTAGTGGGTTTTGTGTTTTTTTATTATTTTTTATTTTAAGATTGCAATTCAATCTAGTGCAATTATTCATCTAGTAAATAGTAATCACTATAATGATCACAACATTACAAAATGTGTATTTATCAAATAATGTGTAATGCTTGAGAAACCAGGAGCTGTTGTATTTTAACTTTCAGCGTTCACAGCATCTTGAAATGATAAAAACACGATAATTTTTCATAGATTTAACACTTGTCACTGGACTCAATGTTTCACTAAGAAGAGGATGGTTAGTTTTGTATAAAAGACGTAATGTATTGTTGATGTTTATGTGGTGTAATCTGCAGCTAATTGTAAACTAACAAGTGCTTGCAGTAGATTGCTCTTTAGACATAATTAACATTTCAATGGCACGTTATGGTGTTAATATAGTATCGTGGACAAGACATATACAAACTAACATCCTTATTTACATATTATTATTATTATGCAAATTATTCGTCGAATCATTGGTTCCAGATTCACCACGGTTGTCATAAACTGTTAATAATGTTGTCAACGCTTATTGCCCCATATTCACATGCAGGAGTCTTTGGCTAAAGAGGGTATGGGCATGCCCATAACCCTACACTGGCCAAAGACTCCTGCATGTGAATATGAGAATATGGGGCAACAAGCGTTGACAACATTATGAACAGTTTATGATCCTGTCCTTCCATGGGACAGGAAAACAACAATAAAATTAATTAATGCAGGAGTCGTGTTTATGCTCAACCCACTCAGTTACCAGAACTGATTTTGTGAACACATTATTATACACTTTTTGTTTATACTTTTTTATGGTATGCTTTTTATTATATGCTTCGTTTCTCAGGCGGCAGCATTGATAGATTTGTGTGATTAAAAGTATAGGACTATACACTGTTCCTTGGCAATTAAAATAATTATAAAACAGGTTGATAGATTATTGTAATTTTCATAAGGTAGAGTCTTGCTCGGGCCTTGTTCTTTGGAAACGGGAATAAAACAGAGTTACAAAGTAACATACTACATAATAACAATAAATTAAAGCTAGTGGTTTTATGCCTGGTTCCAATGTAGAATGTGTAGAATTCAATTCCCTGTTCGGGCTGATTTTTGTTTACTTTAGAAAGACTTCAATCTATTTATGATAAATTTACTGGTATACGTAAATAGTGACTTTGAAGCCGTCAAAGAAAAAGGGCACATAATAAAATATGGTATATAGTCCCCCACTAAAAATCACTTCTTGTAACTGTGTGAGTAGACTTTAAATACAAATTTATTTAATTGATTTGTATTAATTAAGTTACATGATTTTTATCTGTTTATCACGAGCTATACTTATGATGTCATGCTGGATTCTAACCCATTCAAGACATACGAACCACTATGAATAGCTCATCAAGAACATGCCAAATTAAGCTACAGTAAAGCTTCTTTTAAGCTACAGATGATTTAAGCTTAACTGTTGAGCTACAGTCCAGACATCCCAATACTTTGCAAATGAATGTGTATCGCGTTCATTCACTCATCACTGTTATTGCATTGTGCAATGTGCAATACCAGTAGAAGTAACAAGTGTCTGCAAACTGGCAGGCAATATTCTTCTTGGCAATGAAAATCTAAAGCAGTTATTATAATTTGTGTTCAATTTTTATAAATCCCGTGTACTTGACCATATAACATTGAGTAATGCCCATGCATGTATGCATCACTTGATATGAGTTCCCCATGCTAATTAGTAAACGATCAAGGAAACCATAACATAACCGACTCTCAATGATATAAGATCACAAATAAAAATAATAACAGAGTAAAAATAGACGGGGTAAACCCCTGATGACTCTCAAGGAAATGCAGGTTGTGGACGGTTGTGTAAACGTGAGTGGGAGATTGAGGAAGCTCCTTGCATGCTGCATCTGTCTTCTTGTCACATTGGTGCTATTGCCAGGCCGCTGTGGTAGCGTTAAGGTCAATGTCAAGGATTACAAGATTACCCACACCTACATTCACTGCCATAACATTTTAAACAGTCGAATGCTTATTAACGATACAACTTTAAACTTCGAGCACATGAAGTGTTTAATTAGCGTGCTTAAAGCATTCTAAGGTAAGAGCACAGCAGATGAACTGAAAGCAGAATAATTAAATTTTGTTTGTTTTTGTAGTTTGATTCAAAATTAATGTCCAGAAAAATTATCAATGGAAAAGGTCGATCACATTTTTAGGCTGAAAATTCTACCAATCGATGGGATATAACAAACATATAACCAATATATAACAGCACTTAAAAAAATGAGATAGCAAAATGAATTACTAACAACCTCTTTCGTTTAAAAAAATTGTATTTTGTTGTAGAACACAATCATAATGTATTTTTATTTATCAGTTTGTATTTTCCTTAAATTCAGACTCGCATTATTTTCTCAGTAAGCTTTATGTACTTGCTCGTCAATTATAATTAAACTCCCCCTTATTTTCAATGTCTGGCTTAATTACGTGAAAGTTTCAATAATTTGGCAACGGATCGCACAAAGGGTTTCCGCTCATCATTGACCCTGAGTGATGCGTTCACACGCATGCGTACAAACCAAATGACGCTCATTTTCATCGACACAATGGCAATACCGTAGAAATTGCGGCAATCACGTTCACTGGTGCAAAGGGCTTTAAATATCTCTTCGCAATTACTCACGGAAGGTCACCCTGTGGTTTATCCATGCAGCAATCATCACATTATTATGCGCATTTTTTAAATCATTTTCTTGGAAATTCACATGGTGACATTGGATTTTATTTTTGCACTAATCGATTTTACATAATCTGCAGGAACAATTTGTTTATTCATAATTATGTTATTTTTAGACGCAAAAGGAACAATTGCATATTTTTCATGAATTTTTGTCAAAATTCCGACTCATTAATCATTTAATGCAAGATGTTTAATTAAAGCTGCTCTTTGGTAATTGAGCCAAACATATTTGCGATTTGTTTAACCTGAATGATGAAAATAATTGCTATTTCTAAGTTCACTGAATCACCGTGCGTGTAATGTTCGAAATTAGACGAATCGGCCTAAAACATATAAGTATAAAGATATGGAAAAAATAAAACTACTTTGGCACTTCTTACAGTGTACTATTGTGTATCCGGTAACTTGACTACTTGAGGTAATACAAGGAGGAAATTGAAAATAACTAATTTGGGGATGGGTAGGTTGTATCCTTGATATAGGCCTACTGACTGGCTTCTATATAATATACTAAAAAAAAATAAAACGACTTTGGCACTTCTTACAATATATAACACTATGTACTATTGTGTATCCGGTATAGACTACTTGAGGTAATCGAAAATAACTAAGTTGGGGATGGGTGGGTTGTATCCTTGATATAGGCCTACTGACTGGCTTCTATATATATACTGCTGGTATTGTGTCTAGTCATCAGCGGGTTGTGCTACTGGCTGTGCGGGTACGCGCTCGCCTACGGAGACGGCAACCCTGTCTTCGGGCACTCGTTCTTCGCGGGCGTCGGTCTACCGGCCGGACGCCTCGCCCATTGGTTCTTCCAGTTCGTGTTCGCCGCGACGGCCGCCACCATCCTGTCCGGCGCCGTCGCCGAGCGCTGCGCCTTCAAGGCCTACATCGTCTACAGCGCCGTCATTAGCGGTGAGTGTTCCTCAGGGACGAGTGCTCAGTCCGCCCATGTTCAACTAAACATGCGAGGTGTTCCTCAGGGACGAGTGCTCAGTCCGTCCATATTCAGATAAACATGCGAGGTGTTCCTCAGGGACGAGTGCTAGGTCCACATCACGTTAAACATAATATACAAGCTCACTCATTGCTCGCTCACTGTTGATGATTCAAATCATTCTATTTACATTATAAGTATAATGCTACTGATTGTGGTCCTAACATGAGATTGGAACCAGAGAACGCCTATAAAACACTGTCAAGAGATATAGAGATATAATAAGCTGTAAAGCATTGCATACACAATTTTTGGTTCAATAAATGATCAAAAGTTCAAATATTCAACAATTGACGGCTAAACATCACATGCGCATTAGTGTATTAGTTGGCCCAAGAATGCAGTCTCTTTTTAGTGTCGTGTAAACGTGATGTTCTATCTTTAGAAATTTCATTTCCATATTTTGTATTGATTATTTAATGTCCACATACCATTCAATCACAAAATCGATTTGCAAAGAACATGAAAATGAATACGATTTAAAAACAATAACAACACCAATTAATAGTGCGATAAAAATTACCAACCGTAGTAGCTACATAAAACAAAAAATGTATTAGAAAAAAAAAAAAATAAATAGAAACTGAGCTGGTGTTTGCATTGTCCCATGCAGGGTTCCTCTACCCCGTCGTATCCCACTGGGTGTGGTCGGACTCGGGGTGGCTCAAGACGATGGGGTACGTCGACTTCGCCGGGTCAGGGGCCGTCCACGTCCTCGGAGGAACATGCGCCCTGGTGGGGGCCGCTTTCCTTGGGCCGCGCCACAACCGCTTCAAGGAGGGAGAGATTGCCGGACACTCCACCCCGGTACGTTGACGCCCGGGACAAACAATTGCCCTGGCTATGTTTTATATCTGAACATGCGCCCTGGTGGGGCCGCCTTCCTGGGGCCACGTCACAACCGCTTCAAGGAGGGAGAGATAGCCGGACACTCCACCCCGGTACGTTGACGCCCGGGACAAACACTTGCCCTGGCTATGTTTTATATCTGAACATGCGCCCTGGTGGGGCCGCCTTCCTTGGGCCGCGCCACAACCGCTTCAAGGAGGGAGAGATAGCCGGACACTCCACCCCGGTACGTTGACGCCCGGGACAAACAATTGCCCTGGGCTATGTTTTATATCTGAACATGCGCCCTGGTGGGGCCGCCTTCCTTGGACCGCGTCACAACCGCTTCAAGGAGGGAGAGATAGCGGGACACTCCACCCCGGTACGTTGACGCCCGGGACAAACACTTGCCCTGGGCTCCGTTTTATATTTGAAGTGAAGGAATAAATGGCGGGAAAAAATAAATATTCTTCGTGTCATCTATTCGAGGCCTGGTAAATGATTTATTGGGTTTTGGTGGTTAAAGGTAACTCAGTATACCTTGTATTTAGGCTACTTCAGTGAATATCATTTGTAATTGAAATTTGATTTACTTGTACATATAACTTATGATATTCGAATTTATCAGACGTCTATAATAATGAACGATAGATCAAATGGAGATCAAACATTCTCCCTTCCTCATGGAAATATGTTTCCTTGAATGTTTTGACAAGCTCAACACCTCCGTCGCATTCCCAAGTAAATTGGATTTAACTCTCTATAATCTAAAATGTTGTGTCATCATCATTCATCAATGATTGCAGCTTGTGGGGCTGGGCGCGATGATACTGATCGCCGGCTTCCTCTCGTTCAACGGCGGCTCCCAGGGGTCCATGAGCAACCCTGGTGACGCCGAGATCATATCCCGGTCAGTCACCGCCACTGTGATGGGAGGATCGGGCGGCAGCATCGTCGTCATGGCCATACGCAAGGTCACCGGGGACCGGAAGTGGAGTTTCGGCATGACGATCAACGGTGCTCTGGCGGGCATGGTGAGTTGGTTATCCCGATCCATAAGTTATTGTAATAATTTGTTTGCATAGGAATTAATTGGAAGAAAAATGGAAAGCTCCTTCCGAAATGTAACCTATTTTATTTATTTAAAATATGATTGTGACAAAAATTAAATAATTAAAATGTGACATTCCTATACTAATTAAATAAATAATATTGCACAATGGTACTACAAGAACACTTTATAGGGAAGGAGTTGACAATAAATCACCCAATTTTTCACTTAGTTCCACAACAAATTTAACTCCACTCTTTTTAGTATGTTACAAAAATATCAAAACTTCTACGCCCCCCCCCCCCCCCCCCCCCCCCCTTCCTTGAATAAAACAAAAACCACGACCTGGCGCAAATTTGGAAGTCAATATATTTTCTGAAAGTAATCATTGCATACGTGTCTTCCATCTTTGTATTGTACCTTTTTGTCCTTCATCTAAAATAAAATGTTTTCATTGCTGTAGTTAGTATAGGGTAGGGTGTTATAATAATGATGTCAGAGGTCTGTGTGAAACACTGTCGCACACTTGCAGGTGTCGGTGTGCGCAGGCGCCGACCAGATGAGTCTATGGGGCGGTTTCGTGTCGGGTCTCTTCTCCGGCGTCGTCTACCTCGCCTTCCAACTTCTCACCCTTCGTCTCAAGGTGGACGACCCCTTGGACGCGTTCGCCGTCCACTTTGGCGGTGGAGTGTGGGGTCTATTTGCCGCGTCGTTGTTTGCAGACAACGGGCTGATTGTCACAGGCTTCTCGACCGACGCCTCGCGGACGCTTGCGTTTAGAATAGTCGGCTTGTTGGTCATCACCGTTTGGTCGGCGGTGGGCAGTTGTATTCTGTTCGGACTCTTGAAGTGTGCGGGGATATTACGGGTTAGCTTGGAGGACGAACTTAAAGGACTGGACTTCTCTCTACACAATGAAGTGGCTTATCCACAAGAGATTAAGAGCGTGGAAGACTTTGCCAGTAAGAACAGCACGGATACCACACACCACGTTCATCAATACAGGAATACAGCGTTTGTAGAATCGTAATATTCGATCATTTAGAAACTTATCACATTCTGTAACATATACGCGCATTAAGTTATTGAATACTTCGCACAAAGACACCACACGTATTATAGAAACGGGCATTAGTTTAGATATTATGTCTTTATAAAAATATTTAATATATACCACATTCTGTAACGTATTTGTATTAAATTATTGAATAGTTTATATTTTTATATTTATTCAATGTGTATCCCCCCCCCCCCCCCCCCATCTAGTTATAAAGGAGACAATGTTCTTGTGCAATGGAAGGATTAGGAATTGGTATAGAAAGAATGTCACCACGCAAACAAGAGAAAAGTGTCAATGTATTCACTATTTTTATTTCCTTACTCACCGGTACATGTAGCTTCTGACGAAATTGCATTTCACTAATTCACATTATTGTAATATTGAATGTATTATTAATAAAGTATTAAATACATTTTGGTAAAAATTACCAAATTACCACAGGAAGACGACAATGATAAATAATAAGAAATATCACAACAAAATAATGAAAATAGCTTACATTAATTACTATTATATTAAGTCTTTTGAGGATAAATGCAAATAACACTAGTGTAAATTAAATGTTTACATTTATATATTAATTTTACAGTAAACAATGAATTCATAGCCTATTATAATAATATACTTATACAATTTTTTTGAATATAAAGTGTATATACAAGGCCACAATATGGACATATTAATATATTTACCAGAAGTATTATTATCATCAAGAGAGCTAGATAAGTTTAAGTGGAAGTGTGGTGCCCGATGGCCCAGTCTGCAGTTAGCAAACAAATACAACAGCCTACATACATTGCATGCAACAAATACCAAACTGCTTTTTTTGTACTGGCCAGGGTAACCACACTGATTTCAACCCGTTACACGGAGGTCGTCGGAGACACTTGTGTCGTTGCCATTATTAAGGTAACGGCGGTGCCATAACTGTAAAACTAAATGAATACAACAAGTTGCATCGTTTCATTCGAGTGTAGCACTGACGAATATTCATTTTCTGTACAAAGTTTGATAGCCAAAACTTACTAAATACGTAGTAAATATGTAAATATATATCCATAAATGAGATCTCGGTTCAGACTTGAATTAAACCAAGTTAATGTTACAAACCAAACTCAACAAGTGAGAGATCCGGCATACTGTATAAATATTGAACAGAATAATAATACCACGACATAACCAATCAATTTTTTATATACTTTCATTATTATTTATTACTGAGTGATGAGTATAATATATGCTAGTAAATAAGAATAATGTGTTACTTAAATTTAAAATTAAGACCAGTTTGATTATTAAAGCTACACTACACTAGTAATCCCCATAAACTCCATATGAGCCGCTTGCGGATACTTCATCAGTCAAATCACGTGATAATACATTTTAATAACACAAATAAATCCCGCTTTGTGCTCCTACCCCTCTCATCATAGTAATATATTCATCTTCTCCGTCAAAATGCCTAATCTGTTCTACTTTCGCTATCTGTTGAACATACCACGTTCTGGTGATCGTGTCACAAAAACGGATTGCTCTGAACCAGTATGCGAACGTGTCAGACGAATGCCGAGATTATGAGGCAGTATCCATAAGCGGCTATAGGCCAACAGTCGGTAATTACTAATTACATTAAGAAAAATATTTACATTAATTTAATAAAGCAAACACATTTTTGCTAAATGGATTTTTGTTGATGATTATCATTTTGAAGATGGTGTTCAGGTTATAAAAATATGGCATAGAAACAAACATTGTAAATATTTAACAGTGATATAGGCCTACCTCATTGACTAGGGATGGGCATCGAATTCAAATATGGGTATTTATACTTGAAGGACAATTATCGTTATCAATTGCAAATATATATATATATCTTGACCCCGTTTCCAACATTAATTTATCGGGTAGGGTATACAAAAATAAATTAATAAAATAAAATTCTATGTTGGATTTAAGCAAAAATTCAAAATTCCATTTAAAAATGGGGTTTTTCTTTAAATATTTGCAAGAGATTTTTTATACACGTAATTCGAACGCTCCAGCGTTATTCTGATTACAAATGGTCTGGTCCCATTCATTCTCAATGATTCACAAATTTTGATACTTTCGATTCTTTAATTAATATCGATTACGTAAATATTTTCCAATTTTGAATATCGATCTATAAAATCGATATTTTTGCCCATCCCTATCAATAACGATTATCCATCAGTATCACACTCAAATACAATAGAAAGTGCTTCAAGGTCTTCACGAAAGCTAGACCCCACTGTATGAAGGTTCAATTTCCCACATCAGGCACACACTTACATGAATATAGCCTACCTTCAATCATACGAGTCTAGTTACAGGCTGAAAAAGCTCAATTTGTGTTTGTATTTCCATAAACTGAGTCTAGTTACAGGCTGAAAAAGCTCAATTTGTGTTTGTATTTCCATAAACTATGTTTGTCTCTGGGACTTAGGTCTCTTGTCTCTCTCTTAATGATTAACTTAGTTGATATTGGCCCACATAGGCCTATCCAAGTTATGTCCGTTTCCACCATCACAATCAATATCACTATCACAATTACCCATCTCCTCTATTTTATATGGCATCTTCTCTTACCAATCACTTGGGTAAGGGAATTGTGCAGTACAAATTATATGTGAAATGTAAAATATGGGAGTTAAAAATTGTATATTGTATTGGTAGCTAAAACTGCATTTAATATACAGTACCGTACTGTGTAAATTTAGAGTAAAATAACAAATCTACCAACAGCCCAACAATACTCATGCAGTTCAATAGCACAAGACTCAATTCTGCCTAGTAACACATTGTTTGTCCGCCTGTGATGTCACAACCTCCTCAATTGAGTCGTGTGCTATTCAAAGCTACACCCTTTTCAAACCATTTTCAATCCCTGCAGTCCAGAACCTCAGTTAAACATGTTTTTTAGGGGACAAACTTTAAAAATTGTATAAATTATTAAGAAAAATGTAGGCCTATGAAATTTAACAGAAATAACACATGAACCATACATAGTATACAAAATACATATAGTCAACTGACTTGAGTATAACTGAGGTTCCACTGTATGGCTTATTATACAGATTGTCACTTGTAGGCCTACTAGTAATAATACAGTACAGAGTACTGACAGTGCAATTCTATACCAGTACCTTACTAAATCTGTATTTCTAGCCAGGTATACAGACAGTGCATGAGTAGTGATTTACATAGCTACTCCACTCCCACAGCTAGTTCACAGGGTTTTGATGAACAGTGTTTACAGCAAGTGCAGTGATCTTTGTACGAAAAGTATTTTTAGTATACACTGTATATTAGGCAATGCCAATACTGTACTGAAGTGATTTTTCTGCCTTACAAAATAAGTTAATGATCATAATAATTAATGTACTGAATCTCTACAGGCCTAATTTAAATACTTTGTCAATTGTGACATATGTTTTGATTGCTATGCTGCCAAATTGATAACACTACTATGTAAAAGTCCACTGTGTAGTGTGTACACGAAAATGTCAAACTAATAGGTATTGTAAGTTATACCCTAGTAAAACAAAAATAAACAGACAAATACATAGATACTTAACATATAGGTCTAGGTTACCAGGTAATAGAATTTACATGTTAGCCTATCTGATCTCTAAAAAAAAACAAAAAACAAACAATATTTGTAATGACTCCAACCTCATGAACTTCCATTTAACAGTCGAATTTTGGTAATCAGGAATTTAGCGATTTCTTTCATGATGGGTTGAGTAGTCTAATTCGAGTTTTTGTTTTGTTTTTTTGTGTTACGGACGATTTGGCTTCAAGTAAAATCTTGTATGGTACTTAAATAGTCAGTGAAAAGAGGCTTTTTTAATGTGACCGAAGATAAGAATTTTTTCTTACCATTATACCAACAAAAAGAAGTATATAGGCCTAATGAAGCTAGTATAACAAGAGAAATACTGTATAGTGCCATTCTTTGATTCGAGGAGTTTCACAGTATTCTGGACGGTGAACTGGACAGTGCATGCACTTAAACGTGATTGCAAAGTGGTTAAAATTAATGAAGTTGACACAAGAAGCGCACCACATTATTACGGCAAATTGGAAAGTCGTCGCAGCATCACTACTTGCCAATCCAACATTCCAAAAGGTATGATGGTGGTTTAATTTATATTTGAAAAGGAACCAGGACAGGACACTACGTATTTTATTTTACTAATAATTTTGCACGTCATTAGCTAGAATTCTATCTTTCTAGATGCACACCACACTAAAAAGGGTGACACACATCCGTGCAAGGGCTTTAAATTACATTACATGTCTGCATTACGTATGTAGATTAACGGTACTCTGTTCCAAAAATACAATGTAGCAGCCACAATCTTACAAATCAACAAACTCCATCACTAAAAAATACAGGAGCATGCATTCTGTTTTAAAACTTTCATTTACTACAAAGTCTGTGCCTTGAGTAGGGTTAATCAGTGCATGTGACTTAAGATTTCCAAATTAATCTTACTGGTACCACGTATGAACTTAACTTACAGGCACGTAGTAAGCATTGACAAAGCACTCAGTTCTGGCTTTAATTCAATCATTGCATGCTGTTAGCTGCTTACAATAGACCTTGGTAATGTAAATTTACTAAATTTATCATGGTCACAATTAAATTAGTATGAACGAGAAGACTACAGATCTAGCCTATATGCCATACAAATACAAGGTAAAACTGTCAACATGACATACCTAGGCCTAGTTACAAAGTTTCCTTAGATGATTCGTAACTAATTACACATTCTCTGCTTCGGATTGCTTATTCATTGGCTGCAACTCCAACGAATCATCACTTTTAATTCGAACACCATTAGTGATGGATGGTTCCTTTGGTCGAGCATTGCAGTGAGTTTTAGCTAGTTGAGATATGTCCGGGTATATGCCCCGTACGGTAGTAATAATTCGAAACACATTCTTCATAACAAACATGGAAGCACTATTGCCATAGTACATCCATAAATACAGCCTTATCCCTAAGAAGGGTATGTCTATTAGCATTAAGTGAAGGATATTGTACAAAACTACTGTTGGAAGCAAAAGCTTCTCCTGAGCCACATCAGAGAGTGAAAGTTTATACAGTGCCAAAGCAGGCAGAAGTAAATCAATACAACATAAGACTAGAATGGAATTTTCGAGCCCAAAAGTAAGAACCATGTGCGTTTCGTTCACCAACAGCAATGACAAGAAGCTGACCACATCTAAGATTTCTATACCCGTTTTTCCGCAGACAGAAGTAACGTAAAGGTGACGTGGTGTGTGTCTTTTAGCGCCATCGTGGCCTTCAGCAAGAAGCACGAATATCAGTCCCGCTAAAGCAATGGTACCCTGGAGAAATTGCGTTCCGAGAATGTCCTTTGGACTTAAATGATCAGGAATTTCAGATTTAAAGATCATAATAATTTTTCCTAGCAATATGCCACTGTATAACAACCATGATAAGTAGCTCAATGGTAAAGCACCAAAATTTGGACTTAATTTTTGTGACCACTGAGATTGTTCACTTGGACTTTTTTGAAGGTATTGGTAAGATGTAGCTAAAGCTCCAGCAAAGACAAAAAGACATGAGAAATCAGCAATGAACCAAAAGTACGGATTGACAGAATGTGAAAAGCTTGCTATGATATAATAGTTTAAAATACTTCCTTGGACGACAAGGATAGTGATGAGAAATGACGCATCAAGAACATGGAGGACAAGGTTTTTGGAAGTACAAGAAGAATATTCGGAGTTGGAAGACATCCTGTGCTGTATTCTCCTTTAAAACACCACAACAGCAGTTAGAGGTCTAGGCCTAGACCTGGGGTCCAAAGGGGCTAGGGCCTAGGCTAGCTCAAGGTTTTCTAACCTCAATCGCCTTGTCTGAAACAATTGAGAAAGAGCAAGACATTAACTTGCAGAGCTATACATTTCAAAGAAGAGAGGTCGCTATATTTAGCATACTAGGTTGCAAGTGTAATGATTGTACGTACCTAATACAATTATTAACGAATAATTCTCCAGTCTCGTATGTTGTTATACTACAAAGATCTGATGGGATGGGACCCTTCCCTTTTCGCTTTGCCCTTTTCTCGATTTACGATCAATCGAAAAGAATCGAGCATAGGCCAAAGCGCATCGACTTACCACAGTGCTGACAACATGACACGAAAATTGCACGTTTATTATCAGACACGCCCCGCAAAACGCGTTGAGAGGTTGAGAGCGATTAGTGAGGGCGCGAAGTTTGCGTTGGCCACTCTCAACGTACACGAGACAAGGGAAATAAATACGACAGAACAACAGCACGAGTATGAAATGTAAATATTTGTCGTCGTGCACTGTTGCACATAAAGAAATTGTTGTTTATTTTGTTCGATTGGAGAAATGTTTGTTTGTTTGGTTCTTTGGTCTAGCAGTCTTCTGCTAATTACATAACACTTTTAGGTGCTTTTCACTCGTTTTTCTGTCTTGCTTTATATAGCCACTAAAACCTATTCTAAAGGATAAGACATTTTCACGAACTCTTGAACTTCATTTTGTACTGCATATCTGTTGATATTATTTTCTTTGTTTTTCTTTGGCAGTGTGCTGTAGATTTTTAGTCCTTTTACAAACAGAGACCTCTTGATTGCCTTATTATTTTGAAATGCATTATTTTTCCATGTTTGTCTGCAAAAAAGACGACCACAATGCAATTATTAGAATTCCCGACGTCGTATGATATTATGATCATAGTTGTCGAGACTCGAGAACGTCGTAAACAACAAATAATAACAGTAAACTCCTCGTGATCCAATGGGTGATTATTCACGTAATGAGGTGAGCACGTGAGACGTAATCATTATTATTTCAATTTCAGACAACCTTACAAATGCTCTCGTCATAGACGGTGATTCGTATCTGCATTTTTGTTCGTATTTTTTCTAATTGCCCTTTTCAATGACCCTTAAAAATTGCTACTTGCCAAAATGTAAAATAACAACTACCTTACAACTAGCAAACCATATCAAGCATTGACTCTTCGTAAAAGCACTCCGTAAGCAAAAAAAGCAAACAAACACATAAATACTATTTGGAAGAACCCGGTTGAAGGGATTAGGAATTAGGATCATAAATATACATAGCTTTGCTTACGAAAAGGGTGTGTACCGGGGTATGTACTATGTAATAATAATTTTTTTCGTTTCTGAAAGCTTTTCCAAATCCATAACCTATTACTACTTTCAGTTTCAATTTCCGTCCATCATAGACAACTTTAATGTAAAAGCCCCTTATTGCGAGCTTAGGCTCTTTGGGGGCTAGTAAAGTCGTGTTACACCAAGAAGTAAGATGCTGGCGTCATAGTTGATTTGGCCTATTAAGCCCGATTCACAATTGAAATAAGGTTTGGTTTAGTGAAATAGCAATAAGGTTTAAGCGAATTGAAACATGCAACAGTGCTGTGGTTCACATCCGTCACAGTGTTTTGAAATAGTCATAAGAAATGAATCAATTCCATTTCTTATTGCAATTTCTTATTTCACGTTGTGACGAACCAATCAGAACGCTGCTCTGGAAAAGAAGGCCTACTACGGCAGTCAAAGCAAAACTAGTGTTCCCGGATATGTTGTTGTTGTTGTTGTCGAAATTATTAAAGCTCTGTTTTGAGTTTTGACTAACGTGTTAACTCCAAAGTGGCCACGGCTTGCTATAGGTTTGAAGTAGGCGGTGGTGCATCAAAATCTTGTCAAACGGAAGTTCGATTGGAACGCACTCTTTTGATAAAATTAAGTACTATAAGACTGTTGTGAACCAGTTGGTTGTTATTTCACTATTTCACTATTCCTTATTGCAGTTCTTATTTCAATTGTGAATCGGGCTTTAGCAAATTAGTAACAGTCCGCGCCTATTCACGCCTTGGTTGTGCGCGGAACTACTTCTTTACACATGCTCACCGCCTTCAAGACGTGACAACGCATCACGCCAAGGTGTACTTGATCTCCGCCAGGCGGAGATCAAGTAGACCTTGCATTACGCGATTTTACAATAACAAGCGGTGGTATCATCAAATGGACTTGGTAGGCCTAGTAGGCTTGTCATAGCCTAGGGCCAGGGGCAATAGGCACGCCTATCCACACCAAAAGGTGTAAAAAACAAAGAGCAGGTTTGTCTTTACATTTATTACCGTCAATATGCAATATAACCTACTTACCCTTTTATTCTTCGATTTTCAAAGATATTTTCTTATCGTCAACCCAACACATTGAGCCGCCATTTAACGTTTTCACACCGACTTGCCGGCTTGTTCGTTCTTCCTTCGCCACGCCATTGGACCACGCCTCTTGGGAGGTATGTTTTGGGACTACATACTTTGTGCGTTTAGTTTAAAGATTGTAATAATCAAGTTTTTGATCAATTCACATGTACAATAAAAAAAAAGAAATTAACGAACTTCGAACGTTAATTATAAACCTTCCAAGTTACGAAAAAAACTAAATTTCCTGTACAAACCTATGACGTAACTCATGACGTGTTTGTCGTTTGCTGCAACCAACTTAACGGAACCGAATTGTACTAAATAATCGGGAAGAAACGTTAGTGATTCGTGCTTCTTAAGTTGTAAACGAATTCTGTGTCGTCACAACAGCATCTTACTTCTTGGTGTAACACTACTTTATCCATGCTGTAACATGTATTTTGTTAAATATCAATAAAAACCTTCAATTCAATTCAATACATTGTATCGTAAATAAAGGGGATGCATATTTCCGGGTGAAACATTTTCTTCATAATTTTATAAGTTTCTAAGTGAACTCTGAGTGGACCGTTAGAGGGGTGACGAAGTGAGATTGAAAATTAACATTAGCTTACTAATTTCCCAGTCCCATGCCATCAGAGTTTGCCCAATTGAATCAAAAACATAACCTTATTTTATTTGTGTGTTTATTTATTTTTACATTCGTTATTTACATTACATACAACAAGACATATAAGTGAATATCAAATATCAACAGAATCACGTAATTTTGAATACACATCGCTGATTGGTTCCATACTGCAGAGTTACGGTACGGATGGAGTTTGCCAACTGTCTTCTATCTGTGCTTCTATGCTACTGCTACTGCCGCAGTCGGCAGTAAAAAGCAATTTTAATGTTACTGCTACTACTAATTTTCAATGTGGATGAGCCTTAAATGATTCTCCACATTATTATATCTTAAATTGCTGCATGCAGAGAAAAACAAGGTATGATTCTGCTATTAGTTGGGGTCTTCACAATGGTAATGAGTGTAAAAAAATAATTAAAACACTTTAAAAAGGTACCCGTCGTCACTCTTTTTGCCAAATTACACATCAGTAGGACCAAAGTTTCGTCAAATTATTATGACTCAGCAAAACCTCCGAAAACATAGTGTCATGTACTCGGGGATCACTCAAACAACATTCCCAAGTTGATAGTTGAGATTTTAGTTCAATCTCCCATTTTTTAAATATACACCATTGGAAACAAGGATTTTCCGCACATAGCTCAAAAGCTATAATGCAAAGAAAGTTGTGATGGGAAACTTTTTTTATTTCCATTTCATTTCAACGGGGTTAAAAACAAATTTCGTTTCCTGAATGTAATAATAATACGAATCGGAATGTTTGTAACTCTCACAACACTGCTTGTACTTCCCGCTTTTACCCAGATGCATGTTATACTGCCATATTTCGCCATTGCCGCCAACCCCAGGCCGGGCATCTGACATCAGGATAGGCGGGTGGGGAATCGGCTCCGTTTTTGCGGCTTGTTCTCGTCTATGGTTCTCGTTGTGGAACAGCAAATAGCACATCCAGAAGATTCTAGCCCTTTGCGGTACACCTTTTAAGAACGTAAGTATATTTGTCAAATTAGATGTGCATATGCAAACTACAACGACACCATGTATTTTAAAATTAATTAATAGCCAGTAAGCCTAGGCCTAGAGCTATTTGAAGGCCCTTAGTTTAGGGGTAGGTAGGCCCTATGCTGCCTCAGCCAAGCCATCGGGGTTCAAACTTCAAATCCAATGGCCTAGGCCGTAGATTTAAATTCTAAAATGGGCCCTAGGCTTAATAATACGAGTAGGCATCCACTGATAGAGCACAGGCCCTAGGGCCTAGGCTAGCCTAGGCCTAGCCACTTTGTTAGTAGGCCTAGGCCCTAGGGCCTACCTTTGCCCTAGGCCAAGGCATGTGTCATTTCTCGATCCTTGAGGGTTTGGTTAGACCTAGGCAAGGCTGGGGTCTAGGCCTAGGCCCTATCTTTCATTGATATTGATCGATTATTTACAGCAGTAGGCATAGGCCTATGAATAATTATTTTGCTTCCATCCTTTCCACCAGTCATCTAGGGCCTATGGCCTTATAACTTGTTTCATCTACTCTGCGGCGGCGCACCTCGCCAGTGGCAGATTCCCCCTCCCACCCACTTCCGGCCATAGCCGTGTGTCAAGTTTTAATAAAAGGGCATTGCTTACAAGATTAAGATCCATGTTATAGTGGCCCTTCCCGCCCTTTACTACATTATACCCCTTGAAAGTAGTGAGTCCATAAATGTAAGAAGTAAAGTAAAAAGTAAAAATCAATGTTATATTTAAAATGTCAAGAGCCGTGACCCACACAGCCAGCCACTCTACAAGTCAGGTACTAATTATTACTAATAATAATACTAAAAGTAACAGGTAATTGGTTCTATTACTAGTCAGGTACATAGCATGGGAATCCCCCCCTCAGGTACAAAAGTATCACCGGAGATGAGCCCCACTTGTCAGGTCACATCATCACGCTTATCAACCCTCCCTCCAGTCTCGATCACAGGCCATAACCAATTGGCTTAGCCGCATTTACTGAGCCAGTTCCCGCAAGAACACCGAAATTAAGTAATATCGGTCTCTTCCAGTAGGAGTGGCATCACAAAATTCTGTTTTCTGTGTGGGGTTAAGTGTAGGCTACTGGGCATAGCCATGAAGCGTTCATTTGTCCATTGGTAACTTGCTAGGCCTACCACTGTGATTAGGATCAGGCCTAACGTTTTTACACCTGCTCCTCTAGTAAGAGTGGGAAGAACTGAAACAATCACGACTATGGCAAATCCATTTTTGTTTATGATTTCTCTCTACTCCCATTTCTGTTAACATGAAATATTTCTGGTATACTTCTAACATTTAACTTACTGTGGTTGAGACAGGACAAGGAACAAACCTATTAGTTACTGTAGGTTAGAGCAGATTTGAAAGTACGAAAGTTTGTGTACAACAGCTTCGTTTGGCTTGTCTGCATTTACCCAGGTTTGCTTTCTCCCCATTGTTCTAATGCCTGCCCATTCATTCAGTGGTACCAGTATTGCGCTGATTGGGTAATGGTGCATGGTTCCAATTTAAGACTATATGCCCATTGCCCACCTACTCTCCAGAACCTCTGATTTCTGCCAGTTCAAATTTCTTTTAAATTCTTTAAAATTTGTCTACAAGTAGATCAAAATATCTTGTTTTAAAATCAAATGGCAGTCCTCCTTAAAAAAAAGCAACTTACATTAGGCCTAATGTTACATTTAGATACCGGTACGTCAGACTCACTACTATTTCTGGCCTATCTTAAATTGAAGTAGGTAGTAGTAAACCTAATAGCAGACTAGTAGGTAATTAATAGTAACATTCTACCTTATTGTTGCAGGTCCTGATAACAGTCTGAAACTTCAACTGTAATAATGACTGATCCCTTACGAATTGCTATAAACAATGCCACACTTCTGTCACCTGATTCGCCAACAAGTGGTGGCCCAGCTAGTCCTCGACTGTTGATTCCCAGTCCAATCATAACTCGGCGAACTCGTACCAATTCAACGTAAGTTATGACAATAGGCCTATGCCAGTTTTTATTCCAGCGTTTTTTTTTTAACAAATCAACTAGGCCTGCCTAGTATACCAGCTTCCTTCCACGATTGTTTTGCATCGAAGACAATGCAACCTGATACCGTTTAACAATAGGCCTATAATGTCTCTAACCACAACTTTGCGAATCATTTGACACCCATGACAATAAAACGCGTATTTGGTATTATTAACTAGGTACCCGGGTGTCCGGGTACGGCGCAAGGGTACCCGGGTACAATTATTTCCGGGTATACATCCCTACTTGGGATACCATGGTTGGTACAATGATAGCAGCGACATCTGACAAAACAATAACAACTATAACTCGCAGGAGATAAATGTTTTTTAGATAGATATCCTCAGTATAGGCTAGTATTGTCCAAAATCAACTGTTGATTTGGAATTAGCAATGCTAGTCTAGTTGGCCATAGAAGTGGAACTAGACATGGATCTAGAATTTGGACTTAGGCCTAGACCTAGACCATCGTTCGGACACGTCCTATGACTTGTATATTTAAATTTAAGATCTAAAATGGAAATTTAATTACTCCCTAGTCCCTAATATCTTTCGTAAATTACAGGCTACTATAATTTCCTGAAAATTTCAGATGCGAGAGAGCACTGGCTAATCCACAAGAAGTCGGTAAAGTGAAGACTTTCTGCCGTAACAAGGGTCATGGATTCATAAAGCGGGAGAATGGGGAGGATGTCTTTGTTCATATTTCTGAGTAAGTTTTTTCTATATCCCAATATGTCTGTAGGCTACTCTTGTTTCCAAATAAGTAGCCCGTAGAACCTAATACCTAATGGCAATAATTGATAGGCTAGTTTTAATTTACATTAAAAATCATATTTTGTAGCATTTATTCAAAATGCAATAAGCTACATACAATACAATAAAACAACTTCTTTATTAGCATGTAACAATAATATTGGTATGTTTTCAACTGGACGAGTTTTGTATCCAATTAATGCATCAACATCTCCACGACATCTGATTCTGCCATCTTGCGTTTTTATTAGTTTTGACTTGTGACTTTCTACATGCAATTCAAGTTGAGCTTTTCATCCTTTAAGCTTACGCCTAAATAGAGCCATTTTAAAGTTACCATATTGATTAGTCTCTTCAACCCATGCACAAAAGAAGTGCTCTGCTGTCGGCTAAGAATTGTGCTTAAGTTACATCAACTTGATGGGATGTGTAACATTCCCAAGATTCGCCAATTTTGGCAATACAGTAAATACAAATAAACCACCTGTGCAGTTAGTTGGCCAGCAAGTTGAAGGTCAGCCTTGGGCTAGGGTCGACATGATCAGTGTTGACAGCCTTAACGATGAAGCAGGTGCACACTAGATAAATAACTAATGAAGACTTTCAGCTTGGACACACGAACGGGTAATTACGAATGTTGAATATTTAACTGTCCTACCCACACTACGTGTTGCAGGTACTTGCGTACCTGGCATCCCTAATTTTGTCTCTCATTTTGTGAAATAAAATCATTGTACCTACATACTTCAGTATTATGTACTGTCATTTGCGATTTCCGTGCGTCTCCGTCGATTTGTTATCCTAGGTATTAGCATTGAGTTTATTAGTGTAGGGTTAGAGACCCAGCGGCCATTGGCGGCTATCTACCAATAAATTTCCCGTGGACTCTAGTAGTACGATCCCGTACCGCTAGAAAGCGCTACACGTACCCACTGATGTCAGCGTTCCTGTGGAAAGAAGGGATACTACGTAGTACGATCACGTGGCTTAGGTCTAGCCTAGGTCTAGGCCATTACTAGGCTACAATAAGCCTAGGCCTACATTAATAGGCCTACATTTGTAACGTAGTACTACAGCCTAGCCTATATAATGTATAAAACCTTATATAATGTGTTGTAATAAAGTATTAGCTTACTTATTGTTAACTTCGTGCCCGTTTGACATGTTTATCAAAACAGATGATAATGCTTTAATAACAATATCCACCGCCATCTGGATACTACTACCTAACCGACTTCGCATCTGCGCGTACTACGTAGTATCCCTTTCTTTCCACAGGAACGCTGACATCAGTGGGTACGTGTAGCGCTTTCTAGCGGTACGGGATCGTACTACTAGAGTCCACGGGAAATTTATTGGTAGATAGCCGCCAATGGCCGCTGGGTCTCTAACCCTACACTAATAAACTCAATGGTATTAGTTGCTGAATAAAGATTCCAACGATTTGGTGTTTTCAGCATCGAGGGAGAGTATGTGCCATTACCTGGAGATGAGGTCATGTTTCGCTTGTGTCCCATTCCACCCAAACTTGAGAAGAGCCAAGCCATCCATGTTCGAATCATCAATTTGACTCCTGATGTTCATCAACGATGGGATTGCCCCATCAATGAAGATAGCGCTCACTCCAATTAAGTTTACAGTCAACACTATTATTGGTCATTCCTACTAGCATTTCTGGTTTTACTCTTACATTTTCTTTTGAATTTCTACTTTTAGTGATTTATTCTCCAGCTACGTAATTTAACCATGCACAAATATTTTGCATTTACTATATGAGCATGATACTGACTGAGCTCCATAGAATGATCTGGATTACATAATAAATTATCAGCAAGTTATCAGTGTAACTGTAAATTGATTCTGTTATCATGTTGGAATATGATATAATTTCTGTAATGTGTTCATTCTAAAAGTTGCGTAGCTTAATGCTAAAATCTGTAATCAAAATGTTCAAACATTAGAAGTTGTAGGTTAACTAGAAGGTAACTAGAACACAAGCATATTATTATTATAAGCATATACCAGATCCAGCATGATGGCATAATAGCCAAATGTGGGCATTTGAGAAGAAGATATAATATGTGTGGTGTTAACTTGGTAGCATTTAAATACTAGATAATAGCCTTTAAACAATACAATCAAAATGTTCACAAGAGTTGACAATGTCCAACCAAATGATTCATACACTGATTTTGTCATAGTGTCCTACACAACATGTATTACAATAATGTGGTGTTAATTTAAAAAATAGGTTGTCCTATATAATGTACAATCAAACTGTCCCAGAGTTGACATGTCCAAACAGTGCAAAAAATAGTGCCTTTGGATTGCTGATGTATGTACGTAGTTAAGCTATGATACGGTACTGGATACTGATAAATATGTACTGTATTTGTATTTTATGTAGGCCTCATGCAGATACTGATAACAGGAACAAAATTTCTCTTACATTGTTAACATCCACTTTTTATTTTAGGTAACTTTATGTTGCAGAAATAATGGAGGATTTGATATGTGTCTCATGTTTTTTTATTGAGTCAAAAATAATGGAAAAAGTTGATATTGAACCTACTTAATGTCTTGTGAAAATTGCAAGGTCCGAATAAATGGAGATACTAGTGCAATACATTATTTTATTTCACTTTTTAAATATAAGCACATGTACACAATTAGAACCTAATGGTACTGGTAGTAAAAAAAAATAGTTACCACAATAGTTCACACAAAAATTACATATACTATTATATTGCACACAGAAACATCAAATTTATACATACAACTTCACACCTCCAAAATCCATTTATAAGGTACATAGCATATCATACAAATAAATAATTATATAAATAAGAATTTTTGGTGTTTGTAATAGGTACTCCACTGATCATGAAATGATTCATGAAGCCTGAGATAATACTGTATTGTGCTACAGAGAATTTATTAAGCTATATAGCATTTAATTTCAGCTCTATGCTTTTCTTGTGACTAATGGGGCTAGGAACATTTCCAGATACAAATGGCTACATTGCCTCCACAGTACATGTAAAGCAAATTCTTACATTCGTAGGAGATCTCAAATCCAAAGCCTTCCCCCACCACGGCATGCCAAGATGGACCGAACTTCTTATCCATTGCTTCCTTAATCATCCTAGCAGCTGACTGAAAAACCACAACCAGATTATTTATTTATGCTGCAAGAGAAATTATAATTAAGTGGGTTTTAAATTGGAATCTAGCATTAGGGCTACATTATTTTATTTTGTCTTCTATTGTAATTTATATCAAAAGTCTTCTATATCAAATTGTAATTTTAGTAAACAAACTTCAAAAGGTATAAATGTTGTGAGCTTAAACCTAATTAGTAGTTAACTAATCATCAACTTATTAGTATAAATATATATTTTTTAACGTTGTATCTTCGACCTTCAGATGGCCTACCAAACTTTTTAAGGTAAGCTGTCGGCTCCTGTCATCTATTCAAATTCCCTAGACTCACAGCCTAATTAGGCTCTACACCTATAATTAATCAACTTATTAATTAGCAAATAGAATTTTTGAGTATACTTAATTGTGTTCTGACTGGTCTGGGTTGGTCTGTGCACGATTTGAATGTATATTGTATTAACAAAGCCCTATCTACCTAATGATAATAATAATATTAATCTTGAACTCAGTTCCAACTGTGTCCGGTTGAGTGGTGGTTTTCCACTGTTATCTATAGGCATAATAATAATAATAATAATAATAATTTTTTTTTTAAATTTATCAATACAAATATATATGTGTAGGTATGTTAATTGTTAAGTTTTAAATTCTCACGGCTATATGTTAAATACATATATATGTTACTGTTCACCATTTTCTGGGTTTCGCCACACGATTTACAATAATAATATAATAGGCCTACGATGTACTCGACACCTAGACACACGGCGTCGGTCGTTTAGTTAGTCGCCTCTTACTACGTGCAGAGCCAACCTGGACCAATTCTATAGGCCTACCCTGGGCCCAGACATGAAAAGGCATATATGGGTGACTGACTGTGATCATGAGAGAAACTTGTTGGTAAGAATGACCTGACCCTACATGTAAGTTTGAGAAAAGTAGCTCTAACTTCCGTGAAAAGTTCTCATTTCGTACCATGTTGGTAAAGGTAGGTAGGGGTGTGTTGGTACAAAATAGTGGAGTTGGCTAGGTGATAAAAATAGCATGAAAGTAAATGAGAAGCCAGCTTATCCTGGTGGAAGGGTAATTGGGTGCTAGTATCCCTTATATGGTGCAAGTTACTAACTGCTAGACCTAGTACTGCTTTTTAGTAAACCTATCTGCAAGCCTAAATAGTGTCTAATGGAATAACGTCACATACTGTAGATCGTTAAGTGTTTGCACGTGCACTCATGTTTAAATCAAGTGGACAAACCATTAATGAGCATTGGAATAAGTGTAAAACTTAATAATGGACAAGTTTAGAAAAATATTTGACTAACCTAATACTGGTATGTTACCATTATTTTAAGATGAGTGTCAGCCCAATCCATATACCCATTCAGTGCCCTGGGGGGGGGGGGGGGGGGGGGGATGATAGGCTGTATTGCACCTATATTTTGACATTAACTAACTTTCTGAAATTTTAGTAATTATAATGAGTGCATATCGTTAAATCTTAACTTCCATAGTTACTAATCAATACATTATATTATAATATAGTAACATATTACCTCATTATTATTAGCATGTTTTTCACAAGCAGTAACACACAACTCCATTGTTTCTACTTTCATCTCATCTTGCATGTCTGTGTGCTAAAAAAAAGGTAAACGTAAAATTACTTTAAGTGACACAGCAACTGTGAAGTAACAGCGTTTTTTGCAGGAAATTGTGAAATCATGTATGGCCCAAGGCGAACTAGGGAAAGGACCATGACCACTTAGGCATATTATGCTAATAACCATAAGCGTTACTCTGGAAGCGCATTTGACATAGGACCTATAAGTCCTACATTGCAATAGGCTGTGCCATGGTACAATGTGAGGAGAGTGGGCTAACGTGATCTACACCCCTCTTCCTCTCCTCCCGTACCTTGGCCAAGCCCAACAGAGGTGCAGGCTTAAATTTATATTTTGGAGTTGCTCTCACTTACCCTGCAAAACGGATATGTGTGTACAATTTTTTTGGAATCGTCTTGTTTCTTTTCGGGAACAGGAGCTGCTCCTTCCTCCATTATGAGATGTTTTTAAGATCGTCGTCACGCCTTCCAAGCACCATGTCAGTTTTGACAGTGACAGCATAGGACGTGCTTGGCTACAAGGTTTGTTTATTTTCTCACTTGTCCGTTACCAACGCAACAACATAATTCAGGTCGATTTTGAAGGTTGGCCAATCTGGAAAAAGAAAATGTCGCCTATCAGGCTGCGTGTAGGTTGACAGGAGTGGTACTTTAGGATAAGTTTTACAAAAATGGAGTATTTAGGAGAATTTATAGCATTAGGGATCGATGCAGTCATATTTGGCGTTTGTTGTAAATTATATTTAAATTATAAGAATGCCTCTAATTCTATTCAGGTAAGAAACATTAAAAAATTGTGGTCGTAAGCTAAGTTAGGTTAGAGTTGTATTGACCCAACTTCTATTGCATTTCTTATTTCAGCAAGCTCCTGTTTTGGACGTAAACGAAAATTTAAAAGCTTTCGTCCAGTCACATACTGACCAAACAGTTCCTTACTGCGTAATCAGAGGGACAGTTTTATCTCTTGGTGTGCCAATAAAAAGTATAAATTCACCAGGTGTCACTGGAGTTATTCAAAAACTAACCATAAAACAGCACGTCATTACAAGAAGCTCGGCTGGATTCTGGTTGGTATCTAACAAAATATATGTCTTCAATCCTTCGGTTTTTAAGAGGTTTACTTAGATCTAGGCTTAACGGAGGTCCTCAGTGGAGCCCTGCTTTGAAAGCCATGAAGCCAACCAACAACAATGGGATAGGCCTAGGGATACCTAAGCCTAGGGCCTAGGCCGATTCACCATTGGCAACGAGTTTATAGTATAGGGCTATACATACTATAAATCCAATACCATTGGCTTCATATGTTGTTGTCTTGCTTGTCGTTACTTTCTCAATCAAAGTCTTGACTAAAAAATGGGTGTCATGAATTGTCGAATCCATTTAATTTAAAATTCTGCCATCCCAGGCCAATTGTAAGGTGTAGGCCCTATCAGTTGTTCATTGCTATTGTTCCCCTTGGGCCAGTAGCAAGTTGCTTTCCTTCCTTCCTCATGGCTTTCCATCCCCTAACAGGTTAACCTTACCTTCTTCCATCTCCTCCTTGGTTTGAGGTCTTGAGCTCTCCATGAATAGGCCTGACTTGCTTTTCCCTCAATGGCATTACGTTATGTTTATTCACTGGACCAATTCATATACTGTAGTATGGGTATTATGTATGCTTAGTCCAAGAGAGGGGGAGAGAGTAGAGAATAGCCCAGTCTTAAAGGAAAATAGTCTGGTAAAAAACTAAAAATCGACCATTTGTATATATCCACCCTCAAATATGGAAAACATGACTAAAAGATACCATACTTTAAAAGCAGGCAGTTAAAAAATTAAAGAAAACGTGATTTTTGGACTCTTCTCAATGGTAATTCCCATATAAAAAAAATGTTTCCTCAAGATAGTAGAACCACCGCTAAAATAGGCCACTTATCAAAAATAGATCACGAAGTTTAATGTGCACCGTTTCTCTACCGATAACATGCTTCTTAGTACGAACGTGTACTTCTACAAAATGCCCTGCAATTAAATTTCTTGTGACTTGATGTGTAGAAAAGTTCCAATCTGTTTTGAGCGGCACTGTCCGCAGTCGCCGAGTGTTGTGGCTGGATTCGTATTACACAATGAGTGCTTTTTCTATCGAGAGGGTGCTAGCGAGCTCAGAACCGATAGGCCTACAGCTGTACTATGCTTCAAAAGAAAAATGCAGCAGAGCTGGCGAAGGGAATCTAGTAGAATAGCTAAATGTTCACTATTTATTTTCTTGCATTGAAGCAACCTTTATCAATTTTATTTTACACATAACTGAATTTCATGCACTTATGACTCATTAGTAGGGATGGTTGTTTTTCGCGATGCGCGATAAAACGAAAAGTGTAACAATCAATTTTAACACATTTTTTTTTCGTTTTCTGCATGTTATGACTAGTCAGGAGTCCAAATCAAATCGCGAAATAAAACCATAAAATGGCAATAAAACGAATTATGCCCTTATTCGCGAAATAAGACCATATTTAATACTTCACACCCCAAAATAATGCCACATTTTGTATTTTTGTCAATTTCCAATTATTTCCGTGAGTTAGGCCTACTTCTTGAATGAAAAATAAAACGGCGAAAATAAATTCCCACGAATTTCTATCCCTTCCTTCGCCTGCCACAGGAATGTTTCACAAATTTTTTTGCAACCCCGGCGCTGACCATTCTTTACCCCTCCCACCCGCGCTCTGACCTACTTTTCTCGGTCATTGACACTCGATAGACGTCTTCGTCTTTCAGTTCTTGTTAAGAAAGGGTCGTACAATCTTATTTTCGTAAAATCATGCCGAAAGTAGCAGTGAGTGCGGCTAAAGGGGTCGGCTAAACAGCTGACCGCGCGGCGACGAGCGAGCCACAAGGCAAGAACCTACCTGGTCGTAGCGCTAAATGCATGTTGACGTCAACAGCAGGTACGGGTACAGTAAGTCAAAATAAGCGGTTTATGTTAATATTTGACGGGGCAGCATATTCTCTAAGAAACAACTATGATTTGTTTCACTGAGTGATAATGATATGGCTAGGCCTAATATTAATATTGTTTTACATAACTTTTAAAGTTTTGATGTTGATGTCAATAAAGTTGACATTTTTTACATTCACCTTAGCATAATCAACTCTTTCTCGAGTAGGTAACATAATGTAGACCTACAAATTAGGTAGATATTAGACATTTAACCTACTCCAAAATAATAATATAGCAGATTCCAACAAGTCAAAAATGCATTACTTACATAACTCTGTTTTAGCACATGTACATACGATTTGTATTAAAACAAAAATAACACGACAAAACACCATAATTTGGATTTATTAAAACAAAATTTGGAAAAAAATAACACCATTTTCAACCATCCCTACTCATTAGTCATTGGTGATTTTTTAGTTTTCACCTGACTATTCCTTTAAAATGAACACAATAGTAGGCCTATTATATATAGGCCTACAAGAGATGATTAGATTTAATTTAACAAGAATACAGAAGCCAAAAGGCCTAGTATGCTTAACTGAGGTAACTGATATTTTCCACATGAGCGTGGCACTGGTGTTCGTGAATTATTTCCAAGCGCTCCCTTTGCACTCTCATTGGTCCGTACATGTCACATCTATTTCATAGGTATTTTTTTTTTTAAGTTAGTGAATGAAAGTATATTGTGACTTCATCAAATTTAATTGTAGTTGGTTTTGGTTGCAGGGCAGAACATGAACGAACTATTCAGGAAGTGTGCAACGTTACACCGTTTGTTATTCGCAATGGAAGTGCTAATATTGAAGTCATAGATGCACTATCTGCAAGCATTTTAGATTTGGATATTATAGCAGATCAATTCGAACCCAGCAACCCCAGTTTGACGGATCATCTGTGGGGTTTCTTTTCCGGTATCAAACAGCGAGGCCTTCAGTCAACAGAGGTGGGAAATGGTGAACACGATCCTAGCTGGGCGCTGTTCATAAAGTATGTCATGTCTGGGGGGTAGCACACATTCTAATGCACACAGTCAAATGGTTCAATTCTACACTACACTAACTTACCTGTATTGGCTAGGCGGAGGCCTATATAATATATATTATTATAGTGTGTACGTACTTGGAGAGGTAAAAATGGCTGAGTTAATTGGAACTCAGAACAAGATAAACATGTTCTAGTGAGGGAAAAGGTACAGAAGGACGACAGCTT
This sequence comes from Isoperla grammatica, assembly GCA_945910005.1. Classification (NCBI taxonomy): domain Eukaryota; kingdom Metazoa; phylum Arthropoda; class Insecta; order Plecoptera; family Perlodidae; genus Isoperla; species Isoperla grammatica. The sequence continues at coordinate 15,664,455 of OX246737.1, forward strand.
ACCTGAGAAAGTAGATACGTCGCTTTGAAAAACATATAGGCCTAGATGAGTTAAGACAAATAAATACGTTTTGGCCAACTAGTGGTCTTGATCACTCAGCGTGAGTAGAAGAACTAAACTAAACTTAAGACTAGGGTGCATTTACATGATGCAGGCGCTGTCGTGGGTGGTGATGGAGGGAAGAACTAGGGAAAACTGAGGTACAGGGAACAGGGCGGGCACGCTACCTGGGATTAAGGTTAGGTGGCTGATGCGATCTGGTGATGTGTTGATGAGACAGTTCCCAATTCCTCAGTTCTAACTGTATGTAGTTCGCCGGCAGCGCCTTGATGATGCGGGTGGTGAAACAGTCCTTGAGTGAAAGCATGTGACATAGCATGCTGAGCCACTGGTGTACCTCAGTTTTTCCTAGTTCTACCCTCCATCACCACCCACGACAGGACCTGCATCATGTAAATTCACCCTAGTCTTAAGTGATCTTAAGTAGGGCTGCCCAACGATAAAAAAATTCATATCGATATCGCGGATGTAATCATTGATATCGTATCGCGATATCGAATTTGTTTAACTCGGTATCGATATCGCCGAAATCGTAATTTTTTTTTTCAAACCAGCCAGAGACCATTCATTATGACCATTTAATATGAATAACTTACCGTCGAAATGTTTTACTATGTACGTCCATTTGTGTGTTGTATTATTTAAAATGTATCCGCAAAACAGCGATGTTGCAATTGGCCTGACGTGACGTGAGTGTGACAGACTGGCAGAACGAGCATGGCGCAACTGACTCCCGGCCGGCGGGCGATGAGGGCGAGTAGGTACCAACGCGAATGTTGCAGTGTATGTATCACAAAAATGCAGAAGCACAACACCGCCAAACTTTTTTTTTTTTTACGATAGTTGACACTTGATCGATATCGCGAAACGTACTATATATTAATTCTATATCGATATCGTATCAAATTATCGATATCGTTGGCAGCCCTAATCTTAAGTGATCTGTTCTAATTCTATTACATTACAAAAGGTGATTTCTGTCCTGTTCTTCATTTTGTACATATGTGTGCATATTTTGGGTGACATACTTTATAAACATACCTCTAGGCTTACTACTTGTGTAGCCCAGTTTGTGTTTGTTGTGTTCGCACCTCAAATGGAAAATTAAAACCTTCTGTGTGAATGGTAATGGAGCAGTTGAGTAATATTACATTTATTTGTAATAGTCATAGGACGATCAGCAACTACATCAAAGGTTGCTAAGCTACCTACTTTTACAGACAATTATGTACTACAGTAATTACTAATTTCTGACATTCAGCATTATTTTTAAGCCTTCTTCTTGAGGTGTACCTTCTCTTGTTTGCAACCCAGTGGAAGTGCATGGGCAATCCATGGTGATTATTTTAAGGGATTCATGTTAGTTATTGATAGCCTACATATAAAATTATCAAACAGGATCAAATTTATAGCCAAAATGATAAACACCATAATGTTTACCTGCCAAAATAGAGACGAGTAGCAGCAAACTGGTACATAATGTTTTGTGCTTACTAAAACACTGTGTCAACTCTGTATTTTGGTCAAGTTTCAGGTGGTAATGAATATTTATTTTCAATTTTGGCTATCAATAATGTTGTTGTTGTTGTTCCAGTAATGTGAGTAATAAAGCAATGTAGATATATGGAAAGTTTGGAACGTATGTGTACGTATTTCGGTGTAAGTGTGATTTCTGATTTGGTATAAATCTTGAGAGCTTTCTTAATACTGTAGTCATACCTTTAAGTAGAGGGAATGAGATTTGAAAATGTATGTGGCATGGTAGGGAGAGAGACGTAAGTCAAGAATGATTTATTTAACCCTTTAAAGGTGTAGTGGTGGGTTAGAGGTTATTAAATTGGTCACAGGGTTAGCAACTGTTGTCAAGTTATAAATAAATAGGAATATCATAAAAATTGTGATTTTGATACTGTAAATTATGTTTGATTCATAAACTGGTATTGTTAACATTCAAAAAATTTTGGTTGGGTGGGTATCTGAAGGGGGGGGGGGGAGAGTATGACCTTCATTCATCATAGCTCTCAAGTATCAACAAGACTGCAAATAATTTTAAAGAAGAAAAATAAGAAACAAAACTACTGTATTAACATTTAAAACTAAAAACCATTTTTTATACATAGTTCTTTGATCATGGTGCTATGTTATTATGGTGCTACTGCTACTATTACTATGGTGCTAATGTTGTTTAATCCAATTTTAGGCATTGTTGAGAGAAGGAACGTTAATCACAGGAATAGGTGAACTGACGTTAGATTCTGATGGAAGTGGGGTGATAATCCAGCCACCATCTGATGGGACTCCATACTACCTGACAGCGTTACCAATATCCTCGCTAGTCCGAAGATTAGACCACGAGAAACGAACTTTCAGGTGTGTTGGGTTGGGCCGTCTTCACAAAGAATCGTACATCACATTGAGGAATGTCTAGTAGTCAGAAATTGTGATTGTGATTGTGAACATTAGTGTATTGTAAAATAAATATAATACATACAAATACAATAATATAGGCCTACACACATATCACTGTATAGCCACTTACATTTTTACATTGGGTTGAGGGAGCAGCATGCTACTCTATTTACTGTAGCCTTTGCTTTTTAAATTTAAGTTAATTTTCGTATGTACCATATTTACATCGCCACATGACATCAGTTATTAATTTGCCACTTCTATTTTATTGAGCATCAAACATTGTTCTACTCAAGCCTTTCAGTTTTTCCTTTTCCTCAACTAATCCAGGTAATCCCTACCAATGTTAGTGGGCACGTGTTAAATCTTTCTCTAGCCAGCAAGGAAAGCCTTCGAACATTTTCGCTCTCTTCACAGTATTTGTAGCAAGTGATATGATTCATACCTGTTCAATGTCCACTTCTGACTAAGAGTGTATCTTTCACTAGTCATAACCGTTTCTTTTAAATGTACGGTACCTACATAAATACAGTACATCTTAGAAAAATCCAACCATCTATACCAACATGATTTGTATGTACAGCCTACATATAACACATGTGCACTCACACCTATCTTATAGTATTCTCTAGTTTGAGAGACATCTTGACCACTTATCCAATTTCGTATAGAGTTAGAAGGTCCAGCCTGACACAACCATTTCTTCCACCTTGTAAATTCCTTCCTCCATGTGTCCGCGACTGGAAGACTATGCAGCATTCCTCTCCACTAGTTTGAGAGACATCTTGACCACTTATCCAATTTCGTATAGAGTTAGAAGGTCCAGCCTGACACAACCATTTCTTCCACCTTGTAAATTCCTTCCTCCATGTGTCCGCGACTGGAAGACTATGCAGCATTCCTCTCCACCACTTACGCTGCTCATTCCAGATCTACAATTTCAAAACTGTTGATTGCTAAACGGAGTCAGACTTGATGACGGTGTTTGTGCTTGTTTAGAGCGCTGACTGCCCTGTTCGGAGGCATCGGAGTAGTCCTGATATCGGTGGTTGCTCGGCGCTGGTGGAACGATCGTGCTCGTAGGCTCTCTATGGTGGAGTTGAAGAGGAGACTCGAACAGAACCGCAAGGCAAGTGAATGCATTCACTCTCAGACTCAGACAATGTCTGATCCTATGGGACGCTTATAATACGCACGCTAACTTGTTACAACTTACATCACATAGGTCAATGAGTAACATTTTGTTAGGCTGGTTAGGTAGTTGTTAGGTTGGTTAAAAATTCACATGCGACTTTGAAGACATAACAATACGTAATACATTTTAATCTGTTGAAACTATCAAGCATATCATGACAGTTGTCTTAGTTTGTGTTTTTTTACCCTAGCACTAACATATACACTTAACACTTACACGTTTACACTTAATATTCAGCTACAATGTAGCTAAGAGTATACTGTGCCCAATAGGCTATAGTATTTATTTATTCAAATGGGACTTTCAAAAAAATTGCAAATTTAACTTAAGCTACTGATCAAAATCAAGCTAACACTTTTATAAATTATTCTATTGCATAGCCTTGCTAGAAAGCTGAAAAAACTGCCACTTTTAATTAGATTTAATTGATGGGGAGGTTCTCAACCTCCATGTTGAGTGGATTCCTTTTTACTTTAAAGAAAGATGGTTATCACGCATGTGATACTCTTTGAGAATTCAAGTCACTGGCCATTATCAGTTTGTATGGAGGTAGTGGGTTGTGTCTTGTTCTTTTTCCCATTTCTAGCTCTTTTTAGATAATTAATTAACATGATTCAATGTTATTGACATAGTTATTGTTAACAAGTTCAAGTTGGTTATTGAAATATGATTCGTTTTTAGGCTCGGAGAAGAAGCGTTCGTGACCAGGACATTCCTGAAATTCAGTTGTGCGTGGTTTGTCGAGAGCACCCCCGAGAGATTATTCTGCTACCGTGCGGCCACGTATGTCTATGCGAGGACTGTTCCGAGGGAATTAAAGACACCTGTCCAGTGTGTCGTGCGTATATAGAAAACAAAGCCGCAGCTTACATTTCTTGATTCCATTCAAAATATACCCTTAGATGAAGGTTCATGAATTCTTTAATTCAAAAAACACTATTGATGATCCCAATAAAATTGTATTGTTAAATGTATTTTCCTATGTGTGTGTGTGAGAAATAGCGTAGTGATACCTTGCACATAAAATGCTGCAAGGAAGAGTAGTAACATTAAAATACCAAAGGAAATGAATTGTTGAGTTATTTAAATGCATGACGAGTATACGAGTGGCATAAAACTGTCTTCCTTCAAGGGTAGAGATTTCAGTGCTCGCTCGTGTGCTCGATATCAAATTAGTTTGACCCCTCCTGCTACTATCCGACACGGGCGTATCAAAGTCATACAACATTCTTTGGAAGGCTAATAGTAATATTTAATTTACTTGACTAACAACTATACTTTGTGATTAATTGACGACGGACATTTCTACATTTTATACACATGGTACAGAGATAACACCTGTCATAAAAGTAACACATTTCTCAGACTGACACTTGAACCCAAATAATCTGAATGTGCGTAGGCCTACATCTGCTAGTGCATGGACACCTGATCAATAATCCAGCCCAGATATTGCATTACTGCAGCTTAACTGCTTTAAATTTTCATAATAGTCAAAGATATAGATATTTTTCATTGAAGTCATTTAATTTGTAACGTTTGTGTCGGTGTTATGCACATTAACAGTTATATCTGTTTTGCTACCTTCAACAGGTTGTGCAGCCACCGATTGTGATGAGTTCTTACAGCGAGTTATCTTAATGTTTTAACCTTTTAATGTGTCTGTCTCATTGTGCACTCATACAAAGGCATTAGCCTACTTATGTGTACCTGTAGTAAGTAGGTGGTTCGAATGAAATTTGTACATATGTAATGGATGGTTAAGTAATAATGGCTAATGATTCAATGAATGTAATGTATTTATTTCATATATTGACCCTTAGCAAATTGTGTTTGGGGTACACATTACAAGTCACTTTTACATAATTAATAACTATATGTAAATAAATAAAATTATGACAAATAAAAAATAGACAAACAAATAATTTTAAAATTTTCTAAAATATTATAAGAAGAGTGTTAGATAATGGATCCTATACCCACACTCGCCCTATTTCTGCCAAAGGGCATATCAACATAACAATGTAAGCCTATAGCAATTAAAAACCTTAGCAATGTAGCAACAAAAGGGTTAGCTCTTTGTCTGTCACGGCTTTGATTCAATAGACTGTCAAGGAAGTGACCTCGCTACAACAACCCCAGATGAGAACGTTCCATGATGAAGTCATGATGAATTCAGAGTCTCGTTGAAAATAGCACCGGTTGACACAGAACGAGTAGGCCGACAGCTCAGTGTTTCCCAAAACTATAGTGTTCCCAGAACCCAGACGTTAATCGTTTTCATACCTAGGCCTACCTCACTTACTTAGTGATGTACAGTAGTTGAATCAGTTCATGGCAATTACTAATTAATTATGTTGTGTATGCAAGCATCACATTTCACTGTTTTAGCTTTAATTCTGAAGTATTTAGTGGGTTACGATTCCTTAGAACAAAGTGGATCACAGATTTAGTAAATACAAATGTAATTATTGCCTACTCACTCAGTTACAGGAACTGATTTTCTGTGGGCAACATTACAATAATTATGATTGTATGATTGAACTGGGAATCCAACCCTGGGACTTCTTCATTAAAAGTAGCAACAGAACTATATAAAGCCAACAAGTCACTCAAATTATTGCCAATTCAGCTTGACAAATTTGAGAAGTCTAATATTGCCATTAGTAACATTATGTGTGTCACCTTTGTGCATTATACACACAAGATCGTTTCCCTTCAGAAGTCGCAAACTGGTTTTGAAGGGTTTTGTTCTTCCTCCAGTTTAGCCCGCGCTTTATTTGCCTTGCTCGTCTTTCCGATGCCCAGGCGAGGCAATCCCTTATTGAGACCCTCTAACAACACGCACGCTTTGCACAGTGGCTGACTCGACACAAAACCACACCGACCGCACGTGCCTATCGACGGCATTTTCACTCCGTCCCGAACGGACAGGCTTTCCCCCGAGTGGATAATGTCAATTATAGATGATGGACGTATTTTCTCTAAGTCTTTTAAGAAAGCCCGTGCATGTCCTCGATATGCGTTTGGGGCAAATACACACTCTGTGGAGAAATAGTGAAGCTTCTTGAAGTAGGCATACATGACGATTTCCTTCTCGTATGTGTACTTCAATGGTTTACACCTCGGGATTGTTCCTTCACTGGCCTGAAACAGAATTAGAAACACTGATTATACTACATGGTAGGCCTACCGCCTAATTGTTGTCATTGACAGGTTCCACACTCTAGGGCCTAGAGCCCTAGACTCTATAAAATGTAAGACTACTTTTGGCATGTACCTAGCATGACTTTCTCAGCTGTCTATTTCAGGCATTAGCCAGACCTATATATATATGGGCTTGCCGCTTGGTATTACCAAGTCCACTTATTTTCAATTGGCTTACCGTGATGATAGCAGTACATCTTTGGAGGCGTGCAATGTCTCCCCGTAGAACGTTCATTAGCACCGTTTCAGCAATATCGTCAGCATTATGTCCCGTTGCAACGCAATCTACGTCTAACAACATTGCACCGCGATCTAACGCCTGGCGTCGAAATACACCACAAAATGTGCAGTTGTTCTTTCTGCCAATTTCTTTTACAATAGCATCCATTGTCCAGCCATACAACTCTTTGTACGATAAAATTTTTAGTGGCATTTCATAATCATCACGATTTTGTTTTACAGTCTCCAAGCTGTCGTCACGATATCCGGTAATTCCTTCGTCGATCGACAACAAGACCAACCGAAGTTTGTAATCATGCCGTTGGTTGAGTAACTTTAGAACATACGCTAGAACTGTTGAGTCTTTACCACCTGATGCAGCCACAGCAACTAAACTACCAGGCTTGAACAGTTTACCGTTGACAATAGTGCTGTGGATTTCAGTTTCAAATGCAAAGAAAAAACATTCTTTGCATAGTGCTGCACTAGTCTTGGGTCTCTGTAACAAACGAACGCATAGAGATAAAATACTCTTGGCTACACAAAATGCTAGATCCTCGCCGCCCGCAGCCTATGGCACACTTCAAAACAAGAGCAGGCCTATTTGAGGTTATGTCAGAACAACATTTAGCATTAAAAAGGCCTAGGCCTAGGCCTATGCCTGCACATCTATGAATCAGAAGCATTTACTACACGCTATCTTTTTAGTACAAGTACCTTTAAAATTGCGTTCTTGCCACAATTCGTTGAACACAAAACGGGCATTTTTTATTTCCCTGTGCACAAAAATAAAAACAAAGTGTCACCGTGGACATCCACTACGGTCTATTCGGCTTCGAGGTCAGCTGTTGTTTCACTCGACTAGTGTAGTAAACGATCTATCGATATACTTTAACATTCAGCTCGTTACCAGTAGATCGCGCTACCAGTCGTGTCCGTTTGCCGGTGTTTCTACAGGAGCGGGTATTTCGAACGTTCGAAAGACAGTGTGCGGTTTGAGGTCATGACCGTGATTTCTGAAGCGACAAGTAGCTGAGCTCGTGGGTTAGTCTCAACATAACCGCCGACGCACGCTCACGCTCCCGTTCTTGTTCAGTCTCACGTGTACTCTACGAACAAACTGTCAACAACCGATCTTCAATAGAAAAAGTTTTACTTTTTTAATATTTTCTTTGAAATCGGCGAGTTACTAATGTGAAAAAAGTGCTTTCGAAAATCGTCGACCAGTTGTTGGATTTAATTTATCTACAACAGGTAAGAATGTTTATTTTGTTTTATTTCCCTACGTATTTTTTATTTGAAGTCGGAACACAAGGGTACCATTTTCCAGTGGTTATTTCCTTCCTTGAATTTGCAGTAATTGCATAGGTACCGGTATCTAACTCTTTTTGCTCCATACATTGCAACTCTTATTTTCATTCATCTCTTAGCAGTCTTGCAATGTCATTTGTAATGACCAGCACAAATTTCCAGAGTACGACATGATTGTAAACCAAACCCCGAATTTATTCCAGCCTTGTCCATCCCTTTACTTTCAGCTGACGACCTAATTTTACTGTATTTCAAAACTGTTGTTGACGGTAAATGTTTACCGTGCTACTATTTACACCCACCTTATTATTATAATTAATATTCAATTCAAATACCGTTTTGTCCTAGATTTGAAGTTGTTAACTATTCCTTTTTAAATTATTCCTTTCTATAATGATGGTACTCACATATTTGGGTTTACTCGTCCTTACTAAAATTTGCATTCAACATTTACGAGTCGCGATATTTCAAATTACGAAAATATATTAGTATTGTTTTTTAAGTTCATTTATGTTTTACCCCTCGGTACCATGCCGAGGCTTACCGCCATATTAGTCGACACATTTGTCATCTAGGTATGCTAATTTACAAAATAATACACAATGATAACATAACAGTGTTATTATTAAAACTTTTCTCGAGTAAGCCTACGGAAATGGCACAGGAAGTCAATTTCTCACCTGTGGATCGTAAATTATGCAGTGCGCGTTAGGCCTACTATTAGAATTAGGGCTAACGGAAAAATGCTATTCACAATAATGCAACGATATAGTTAGTTCTCCAGAAAGTGCACTTGACACTAATATTGTGTTCATATAATTTGTGACACCTTGGTATCAAATAAACTCTTTCCATATTTAGGTGAATAGTAAAGAATAGAATATATAAATCCAATACTCTTTCTTGGAAAGCACTTCACCTCTGCATCACGCGTTAAATAACGCAGTTATTACGCCCATCGTTTTACCGGTCTTATCTTGACTGTTATGTGCTGTGCTTGTTGGTGCTTGTTCTCACCAAATCCCACCATTCCTCCAGAGAGATCCGGGCTTATCATGTTCTCACGCGGTTCAACCTTTACTGATCAAAATCTTGATATTTCTAACCTTGCTTGTGTGACACCTAGCTGTGCAACATAGTGGTTCAGAAGTTGTAAATAAAGACAATGTTGACAACATTAACGTCAATAGTACTGCCACTTGTACATAATATTAGTATTGTAGGCCTAATGTTATACAAGCATGTCGTGACAAGCACAATATAATGGGTTGAAATATTATTTGCAAATCAAATCATGTATATACCGGTACCTCTTTCAAACAAAGATACATGTAAACTCCAAAATATAATGCTATATTTTTATTATGTACAATAACAAAGATTCAAAAGGGGAACCCTTGCTATGGGTTGTCAACATTACACACGTAAATAAATAAATCAGTTTATGTGCAACTGCTCGGCTTTGCTTGGAAGACACTCAGTGAATAATATCCTACACGAACAACAAAATATCTGTAAACACCAGCATTGCATATCAATTCCCATAAAGGAATATATTTTGCTGTCAAGTGTAGACTAATTATTTTTCCATTCATATCAAACGTCATCTTTCTTGGAAAGAACGAAGAACGTTATATATAAGGAACATTATTATTATTATACTATACTTCCACAGATAACGATAAATACATTATTTGTTATTTTACAAAGTTCTTCTTGATTGACCTCTTGAAAACCATACATGCACTAGGCCTATCATATAAAACTCAATCCTCACTCTCTATGCACAATTGCACATTATGAGCGAAGGCATTATTGTTTTCGGTTTGTTATATCTATTTATCAAGAGGACAAATTGATATGTTTACTCCATTGCTTGTGACACAAGCACATTAAGTGTTACAGAGCAGTTTAATGGCTTTCCAAGTAATTGAACCGTCAAGAACTATCTGGCTGACTGGATTTATGTCATTGTTTTACATCTGATTCGGAGCTTTCCGATACTATTTCTTTAATTAGATAACTAATTAGATAACTTATTAAAGAAACACTCAGGTGAAAATATTAGTATAAAAAACAGAAATTACAAATACGCTTCTCCCGACAACTTGGAAGACAGTTCAGGTCTTAATTTTTAGTATGGGTAATTAATTCTGTTTTATATAGTTTCACCTTATTTGTTTCTTTTAATAATTTTTCCGAAGTGTGTAATGCCAGCTTGTTCTATGTAGTAGGCAACAAACAATCTATAAAGCGAAATTATGTGGATTGATTTTACAAAATATAGAGAATACCACCAATATGCAAATTAAACTGCACCAGAACCTTCTCAATATTTGTGTACATGAGTCATGAGGTACATATTTAGTAGAAGAGCAAAAGGTAACATTTAGGTTCTCGTGCGCCTTTCGTGAAAGAGTATTGCGGTAAACGGTATCCTGTTACGGCATACCATACGAGTATTTTGCACCTACCTGGCAGATCCTGGCACGCAGAACCTTCTCAATATTTGTGTACATGAGTCCTGAGGTACATTCTATAAAAGCACAAAAATAATGAAATTAGCAAAAATAAATCAAAACGTTATTAAATTTGAATTTATTATTATATGAATATACATATGCAGTATGAATACGTGACAGGTAATCCTGTAAATAATCTTAATTATTTTATTTAGAGCTATTTATGGCATAAGCCTTAGAAAGGATACGAATTATATCAAATTGTTGGCTTAGTCTTAGAGGAACACAAAATATAATCATATTCTCCTAATTTCCATCAATTAAACACCACTTTTCTAGTTTTATGTTACATCTTTCAGTGCATTTCTCCTTTGCACTGAGCTACGCCCCCCACTTATCACAGTTCATAAAATATTAATGTTCTGAGTTCGATGTCGTGGTTCACGAGCCATAACTGCAAGCGTGAAACTTTAATAATAATCATCTCTTTCCTGAGGATGTTTATATAGAATAATATTATGTGGTTAGGAAAGAACTGCAATTCCCTATTTCCTCGTGAGCAGACTAAACCAACGGTGTCCTGCCTCAAGTTAGACTAGATTGGACTGGGCTGGGACAGAAGTTGGATGGGTTATCCCGATCTCTTTGTATCGTTATTAGATGAATTATCAGCCCAATGACTTTCCCGTCAACCATAACACTGCCGCTTGCTGAAGAAATAACTTACATTACACCGTCCCATAAATAAATCAAATTGATTATAATTTGGCACTTTTCAACAGTAGTTGGCTACGTGTCGGTAATGGGTTTATCTTTCTTTAATCGTATTTACAGGTTTGAAAAATTGTCAATCCAACAAAATCCGTCAGAGTTTATAAATCATTGGGGGATGTTGAAGATCACTTTCTATAGTGTGTTTAGAATCTCTTTCAACAAACTTTAGAATGTATTCATCTAAAAATGAACTTATATTTTAAAGCAACATGTTATGTTTATTACGTCGCAGTTATTAACTACGGTAAATTATCTCCCAACTCGGTAGTACGCGCGTCTAATAACCGTTTCTTTTATGGACCTAATAACAATAACTTAAATTTAATCCTTTTTTGGTTTATTTTTCTACGTTTCACAAAGGAAATAAATAAAACGATTGAACAAAGATTACGATTAAACTTATGACTGCGAATGATAAAATACGCAACGTTGAATTTGAGGTTCGGACGAGTTAGTGGATCGTCTTCGTTCACTTATCGATCAGCTGTTTGGAGATTTAGTATATAATAATATTTACTATCTAAATGTTAATACAATTAAGTGAATTAACAACTACCCCAGTTGTTTCGTCACAGCGTTGAGACTTCGTGTCATGTCATCGACATCAATAACAATATCATCGATCTCATATCATTTAATAATCTGACAGGTATAATCTGACAGGTCCAGGCAGAAGTTTTTAAAAAGGATTCAGTTCCATTACTTCTTGTCTTAGGAATAAGTAAACGGTGACTTTGGAGCCGTCTTCGCAACGAAGCACTCGTTCTATTTTATTCTGTATTATTAAATTCAAAGTTGTTCTGAATCGGCCTTGTTGATTCTGATATTTGTCCGTATAGGTGTTCGCACTGTCCAAACACTGGTTCATATGTTTCGTATTTGAAATATCGATCTTTGATTGGTTATCGCTCACTCGTCGATGGTGTCCGGAACCTACAGAGGGTTGGTTTAGTCGCTTTAAATTAAAGTCCCCCACTGAAAATCAGTTTCGTTACTGAGTGAGTAGACTCTAAATGTGAATTTATTTTTTTATTTAAGTGTGAACGCCATGACTAAACAACCCGATCAGTTTTTAAAGTGATTAACATTAATCGGGGCCACGAAAACCTGCCCTAAGCTGTGATATACGATGTTTTACCGAGCAACTTGTACTGGTCAACGTTGCACCGTCCTCGCGGTTTAAGGCAACTTGTATAATACTGACTGGGTGTTCCCTTTCTCCTTGTCATTCAACATCATTCATGAATCATTAACTCGTTCACACGATTAGCTTCGTTGCATAATGTGAGATTTCAATCAGAGAAAAATTATGTTTGTTCTATATTTGAGTAAAATAATAACTGTGACGTCAGTTTGATTACCCAATGAAATATCGCAAAGATAAGGCGAACTTTCAATAGATTCATGTTGGGAGAAAACTAAGTTCAACGATTTGTGAAGATGTTTTACTTTATTGCGATTTGGGTAACATAATTAAATCCTGGCAGAGCGCTAATTAATAATTAATATAGATAGTGTCTAGTGTGGCCTGATTTATTTAAACTTGATGTCTGTGTTGATGGTACACTTAACTTAACGTATAATTTAGGGCATGATTGTGTGTGATGATTAGTGGTTGCATTATAAGGTAGCGAGGCCACTAAAATAATTACTACACGAAGCAAATGTCACGACGTATGAAATTCAAAGAGTTAAACGCAAAATGCCCAAACATTTTTTGTTGGGTTTATATTGTTGAGTTGGCATTTTTGGGGGCATTTTCTCGCAATTAATAATCAAAAGAATATTTAAAAAATTGTAACCTTTAAAAGTAAAGCTAGATATCAATGTGAAAATCCCAATCTCCTCCTAGAGCGTTCTTGATTGGAGTTTGAAATTGATGAGAATTTAATGAGTTTATTTGCTGTTTCTCATTGTATCAATTTGTCGAACCACCCTATTCAAAGTATAATTCTACATAGTCCTCAGTATCTATTGGAGATTGACGTCATAAACTTTCGTCATAAATTTCGTAGGGGATGCTAATTAAAATATCACCGATCTAGTTCTAAAAAATAAAATGGTCAATGACATAATTTTGTATCATCAAAGACGTAATTAATTTCTAACAGCTGCTATTTGATTATAACGCCAAATATCACGCATCCCCCCCTCCCCCCCCCCCCCCCACCAAACAGTGAACAACATAAAAGCTATACATTTTCTGTTATAAATGTAATCATAAAATATTCTAAAAAATAATAACTGTATTATTTGAAATAACCTCGCACTACATGCAAACACGAACTTCACATTGCGATCACCGTCTAACTTATATATGACATAACTCCGCTTCATCTTTCTTGCAACTCCTCCCGGCCACTATTCAACTGCATTCCGACGTGTAACGCGTGCAAGACAGCCGAACAGAATATGTGCAACCCATTAACATGCAGACAACGTCAAGCGCAGTCTGCACACCGTCCATTGTCAGAAGTTAGCCGACCCCGCAACTCGCGTCGATGCAATCCAATGAGCATAAAAATGGTGGGAAATTAAAAGAGTTAATTTTATTTACACGGTGTAGATGTGCAAGATTGCACCCGGTATTTAGGGCGTGAAGTGTTCTAAATCCAAACCACTTGCGGCTCGGTTCTTATTACATCAGACTTTCGGGGATCGGTTCAATTGATACCGGCTTCGAGCGACACGAGTGCGATCTGGTTGGAATAATTAGAGCTATGTTACACGACACCTCTTCATGTAGGTATGTTGTTATGTTGTTGGAAACGATTGCCCAAGGACTCGATAGAAGAATTTCACTAATGTAGGTACACTTTCTGAGTAGGTAATTGTGATGCCGGAAATCGAACGCCTAACATTTTGAATCTTGAGTATTTAATACGCTATCAAGACCTACGATCCATTTTCAACCATTCATATCTAACACAAGTTATGAAGGTGAGTTCTTAGAACAGAAAAACATTATGATCTCGTATATTTTAGTCTTTAAAAGAACTTACAAAAATTAGAACTAAACATAAAATTAATTAACTAACGAAAAAAAAACACACAAAATAAGGGGGCTGAGTAGTAAAAAGTGCCGTAACCTAGAACTTTTTGATTTACGGATATTTATAACATCCCCTGGACCAAAGCGATAAAAGGTATATTCATATTTTAGTAACAATACCGAAATAAGAAGTAATAAAAGTAATACACAATAATCATAAGTAACGATAATTAGAATTGCACATACGCTAACTCCCACTATCGCTACAGTCATGTGGTGTGAGGGAACCAACTGTAATAGAAACTATTCCCAGGCAGAGCACCGTGCAGCCCTGTCAGGTACAAACCCATAGAACTCTGGGTAGTCACAAACAACTAACAACAACAGTCTAATTGCCATATGCGCCCGGTAGCTAATTGTCTAGAGCATCGTAGTGTAAAACTGGGTTCCAGTTGAATTACTAAATAATGTTAGTAATAATTAATTATTTTTTATTGATTAGTTCAACCGTAACAGAATATTACGCACAATAAAAATAAAAAATAAAATCTAAAATAAATATGGGGGGATATATGTATAGATTTCTCTGAACCTACGCATTAAACGGAATGTAAAGTAAACTATGCGCATCTGCGTCTAATGGAGGCCTAATAGTGTAGCTCTGCTTGGAGGCGAAGGAAGCTGGAGCAGTGAAAGTGACCAAACTCTAAACGTATAATTTGCAAAAAAAAAAAAAACATGACTTATAATATAATCATATTCAAATGCATTTCATCTTTGATACTCTTTCTGTTTCAAGTAAGATTAATTTACATATAAATGCTTACTCTGAATTGTTACTATTACATAAAACGTTAAGTTACTATAACGAATTATATATACACACAAAGCCACTGATTGTAATTTAGCGCATAATAATATAGTGTTTTAATTAATATTGAAACTGTGATAAATTCTAAGTCTTGGAAGTGAGGTTGCTGCAATCGAAGACCACCGTAGAGAATGGACATCGTATTAGTTGTACCGACCTACCCGGGGATTGAACCCGCGATTGGCGGCTGTAGTTGAACTAATCTATCAATGAACACGCGAGCGTTGCCCCCAGGGAGGATAATATGCAATTCAGCGTTTCCTACTTTCCTCAACACAAGTTAGGAATTTACATATTATCTAAACTAAAGCAATACTGTCTTGTTCTTTTTTATCAGAAGCAAATGTTGAAATTTTCTTTCGTTTCGTTACGTCAGTTTTGAGTTATTGCGAATCATATTTGTCACGGGGTGGGAGAGAGAAGGAAATAGGCCTATATCATATAGATGAATTAGTAGGTAAATTTACGGGGGTAAACATGATATAGTTGTCCCAAGACTACCTTACACATGCTTTCGTCACAGGCGACTGGTTCGTAGCCAATCAGCGATCGGTATTGGCCCGGATGTGTCTCGGGCGGTTCGCTGGTTGGCTACGACTGCCCCGGATGTGACGAAAGCAGGTGTAAAGTAATCTTGGGTCCACTATACCAGATCAATTAAACATTCTATCTGACTGAAAAATCATTTCAAAATTTTATTCCAAAACAACTAAATTTAATGAGATTTTTTCATAGCTACATAAAAATATCCGCATGGAAAAATTAAGATGTGAAAAAAAAAATCAACCTGACATATGTTCACCTTCTCGACCCAGCATCCGCGTAAATATATCTTTGAACACATTCTACATAATATTGTAGATTATGTCGCCATTCAGACGAAAAAAATATATTCCACGCCTCAAGTTAAGAAGAACCTAAATGGATATCCGATTTATTTTTCCTCGTTAGACATTGACCTTAGTGCAGGAAACAAATGCAAATGAATCCGAGTGAGTAATTCCAATAATTTAAACTTGTTAAATAATATTTAAGGTTAATTGAGGCTACGTTGCGTTTTACGTGTAGATTGTAATTGAGTGGGTGGGGAGTGCGAATTTTAATTGAGTGCTCAACTAAGTCTACGTTAAGTGTGACTCATAATTTGATTATAACAGCCACGTGAGGGAGATAACAGCTCTCGTGTTCGTGAGAGCCATGAGATTAACGTGATGACAATTTGTTTATCACTCAAACAAAATGCCAGGCTTGTTTTCATTGTTACATAAATAAATAAACCTTGGGACATTGTGATTACAATCATATAATTATTATTGAAGCACTAAACAAGCATTGTTGAGGAAATTTTCAACTTGAAAACCAGATTTGCCACAAGTTAAGTTGACGAGGGTTGTTAACTGTCGCAAAATTGTTTTAGCGTGTGAAGCGACTACGGAAGTAAAGAGATAGAAAGTAAAAGTAGAAATGCGTTCAAAATAATTATGTTTAAAAGCAATTCGTTCGCTGTACTATCACTTAAACTGACAACACAAATTTGCATTGTTAATCTCGACGAGCTTCAAACTAAATAAATAGGCTATAATACTTACAATTCCAAGAAATCTTCGATTATTACGCTGTGTTAGAATTGTATTTTCAACATTCGTCGTACAACTTTGATCATATTGTCACAAAAGAGACGGTAGTAACTCGACTAACGTTTTAGTTAAATGGAAAGAAGAAAAAATATGTAAGGCCTATTCTTAAAGCTGTATTTTCTATACTTCGATCACGAATTTTATTGATATCGTTATTCATTACCTTTTTTATAAAAATGTAGTTATTATACTTTTATTATTGTACTCTCGCATTGCAAAGCAGAAAGATGATCATGAAACCCTTTAAGTAGTAAGTTAGTAAGTGCTTGTTATTATAATAATGTGCAATCTTAATACAATTCTCTGTGTGTAATGTTGCCGCTTGGAAGACGGTGCACGTGCAATGAAAACGAAGGGTTACGCCATAAAAAATAATTATATATTCGTCTAGTGCAGACAGGAGCTCTTGAAAATGTCTCGGGGACAACATTCGAAATAATCCGCGACCTGCTTTTTACATTATTGTAATTTATCTGTCCTGGTTACAAAACTAATTAGTACAACTCGTCGTCAATTGCGTCGTTCCTTTCCTTTGACCTGTCGTCGGCGCAATGTGATCTGTATGTCCCCACATCGCTGGGTCAGCTGTGGTCGTGCCCGAGAAGTCAGGTGCCTCGTTAAAAGTCGTGGCCAATCGGTCGTGATCGGAAGTTAACGTTTTATTCGGTCTTGTAGTTTATTTCACCGCTTTTTATTGTAGGATCAGAAATCTAAACATTCCATTTCGTACAATCTCGTTCGTTGTCGCTGGAAAAGCACTCTCAGATTTACGTGGTGTAATTTCAGTCTTCACTCTTCATTGATGCTATTTCCACCAACAATAAACTCTACAGTATTTAAATATCCCCACTTTGACTGTTGTATGCTGCATGTTCTTTAAAAAACTGGGTTTCTGATTTAAATAACTATCAGAAACTATTGAATGTCAGACATTATTAGTACTAGAATTTCTAGCAGAAAGCAAAGCATTTGTAATGTGATTAACGTCATTATGTAATTGAAATAGTTCCACAATTATTTATGCTGCATCTTTCACATCCAAAACTACCTACATTTGTTTACCAGAAATAATTAGTACAGTATGTAATTCATGTAATTCTAACTTATGACTCAAGTAGTTTGTAATATGGTGACGAACAGTGGCATATAGTTCAGTATTGATGGATTTAATTTGAATGGGGTAGTTATATTGCAACAATGCTGATTGACCTGGTAGGAACGCAATTATTACTATTTGCCTCCTGACTTTCCAAATCCGATAATCATTCTTCTCTTCAACATATCATACATTTTGCATAAAAGCTCCCCGATATTCATACACTCTACTCTCATTTTAATTATAAATAATTCCAATCCAAGCAGTCTACGGCTACGCTCTCCTTCGTTTTACCCCTTGGCCACCTATAATACCATGCATTACACAATCTTCATTCAATAGAAGTCATTACCCTATGTTTATGTTTCGTTTTAACGCACGATTCCAAAATAATATGATTTAAATGTGTTTAGCTTCAAACACGCAATGCACAAATTGACCTTAATACAGAAACAAATTACCTACTAAACACATTTTCTACTCAAACTCTTGCTATCATGATTTTGTTTGCTGTCTTGAGGTAAAGCAAAACTCGTGATTTGAATGCGCTTTATCAAAATAAACCCGATGTATTTTCTCTTCTTCCAATACGTCTGTTTCCATTATAAGTTGGGTAAGGGGTTCGCCAAATAGTACATAAATTACAATTATTTAAATTTCCACATTTATTTTTACTGTGCAATTTTTCCATACGAGTATAAAATTATAAATATAGAAAGGCTAATAATGAGATTAGTATTCATTAAGTTAATTACAAAACAAAACATACAGAATTCACTATGTGTGTGATGCATGGCATTGACCTAAAGGCAGTTTTGGTACCATTGTTTCAATGCATAATTCAGCGCTGTCAATGTTACTTGGTTATGCATCAAGGCTAGTTAACAGTGCTCGTATACAAATAAGTCTAGTCCAAAATTTGTGAATGCAAAGAGACAATTCAAAAGAGCATAATAAGGAGAATATAAGAACCATCATAAACTACCCGAGGTAGTTGTGCCAGTTGTCGTACGAATACCAAACGAAGTTAACGTTCTTATAGGAATACTTGCTGTAGGGCGTATGTCACTTTACATTGTGGGCCCGTTTTAAGGTGAGAGTTATTTTTAATAGGATATTTCAATAGTTTTGTGTAGGTGACATCTTCAGAAATGTCTCCTTCCGAGCCCCGTCCGTTGAGCATGCTCCCTCCCGCTCCACCGTCATTCCACTGTGCTCGAAACAATTCGAGATAATGTGCAACAACACGTGCATGTTACCATTTTTCGGTACAAATTACAGCTCTGTGTACATGCAAAACCCTTTAAAAAAAACTTTAAAAACATATTTATTACATTCGCAAAAAATTCTTCCGGGCAACTGTTGGGGGTTGTGCGGTGTGCCCTTTGTATCGATATATAATTATGTCTTGATATAAAATATTCTAGGTTCATCACTGGAAAGAGAGACCGTTACTCAGCAGTTGTCTTTATCTTGACAAGGAAATAACCACGTTATTTGTTTATCACTAGTAATTTGTGTAAACGCATGTTTATGTGTTTAAATGTGTAATCACACACTCGACACTTGCTCATGTAAGTTGCAACCATCTGCCTGGCGAGTTTCTAAAGTAACGTACGTGTGCGTGTGCGTGTGCGTGTGCCTCTCTTCCGGCTGGGCCTCAGGTCTCGACGCCAGACGCGTGATTTCATTAGTAACTGAAAGTCGACCAGGATGTGAAGAAATCTCCATGATCCCCCCCTCAAGTTTCATGTGGGGATGTTCGATCGTAAAGCTAGAGTTTCTCTTTTTAACGTGGTTCATGTAAACATTCAGATATCTCGTCTATCTACCATTATGTTAATTATCTTTTCGTGTATACTTACGTGCGTACGTATACGTGTATGTGTTTGTAGAAGGGGGATATCCCTCTCTAATTTTTTTTTATGGCTCGACTTCACTTAACTTCTCAGCCTTCCCATCATAAAATATTCTCTAATAGTTCCTTCCATTGTGATAATCCCACTTGTCTTCTCTCTCTCTCTTCACAAACCGGAACAGTAATTCCTCCACGTCATGGGATGTCATTCATTCCTTTAGTTGTGACTTGTGTTTACCAGTTGTCATGCTCTCGTAACTTTATGTCTATTTGTATAAGATATGTGTGGAGGTTTGTTGACGTTCACGTCGGTTCTTTTTTTTTTTTTTACAGACTGACACACAATTTTAGTACTAAATAACATGTTATTAATGCAATACGTCGATTTATTATTTAAAATTTTCCTTATCGTATTCTAATATAGTTTTAAATATAGGCCTAACTATTTTTCAATTTATATTCATCAATGCTGTATTTTTTCTATAGTATGTTTTGTTGATATAATTCTATTTTATTTTAAATTGTTCAGTTTGGTTGTCTGTGGTTGTTGTATTGTTCTTCTTTGTATCACTTTCATAACTGAAAATGATACATTAAATAACACTGAGCCAATAGTAATTAGCAGGGCCGGCTTTAGGCGTAAGCGACGTACGCGACCGCGTACGGCGGCACAATTGCATAGGCGGCACTTCGGAGAAGTGCCGCCTATTTACAAAATAATTTAAGACAAGGATTGAATAGAACATTTTAAAGTTACAAGGTAATAACACATTATACATGACGGGTTTTAGCAAAGAGCGTGCCAATAACTTATTACAAGTTGTATTGTACAACATCCCTTATATACACCTTGGAGGCTTGGAGACTGTGGTTTGGTCCAATGAGGCTATTAACGAAGTACGTGATTTTTTTCAAATACGACGGCTTTACCCAACACTCATTGTCCATTCATCCTTCGCTTTATTGAAGGGTTGGTATGTTCCATGAGGTGCAGGTGCGAAATATTCCGAAACAACAGGCGGCAAATTTGTACCTACATAGGCGTTATACACGTGTTTCCAAGACCGGCAACCTGTGCTTAGTCAGTTATCACTCATCACAATTGCATTCTGTTGTTTCTTTGCTCGAGTAGGATGTGTTTTTCTTCAATTTAAGAAGTGCATACATGGATAGAAAACGTAAATAACCTTCGGGATGGGAGAAGGCAAAAAACAAAAAGCTCGGGCAGAAGAAGCTCTTATTTTAAAGAGTATAATGTCAAAATTTTTGATCGTTGGTGGGGGGAAAGGGGGCGCCGACAAACATGAGTCTCACGTTGACGCCAACGCGGAGCACGATCTCGAGGGCGAGGATGAAGGGACGTAGATGGCAGACATTCGGGATGACGGCTTCCTGAATACTCGTGATATAGGTGAGGGGTGTACTCGGGGAGGGCGGGCCAGGATGGTGCCTTTTGCCTTGCTACGTCTTTTAGAAAGCAAGGCACGCCTTAGTAACTTTCATAACATTCATCGGAAAATCACATTTTTCTTGTACAGTTGTAGGCCTACAAGCTGCATTTGGTAATTTTAGACAGTATATGTTTAAGAGGTGTTTTGTAGGCATATACAAATACAAATTATATAACGTGTATTAACTGGTTATCAATCCAAACTATACCCTGGCATAATTATGTCTTAAATATTATTATTACGTATATATTTGTTAGTTTTTTTAAATGTATTACACAGAATTCAACAACTTCTTCTTCTAAAGGAACATAATACTAATTGTGCTTGCCAAGTAAAATATTAAAATAACACAACCAGTTGAAAAAGCAGACCAACCCCTTCTAGTAGTTCATAAAATAACCCGCTGATGACACATAAATAGTTGCACATGCATAGTTGTTGCTTCCTTTGCACCAAATTTTTCATACATTAATGTCTAACGCGCGAGACTCTGGTTCATGAGATCGCTGGTTCAATACCCACCACTGGGAATCATAATCAAGTTTTGCCAATATTTTCTACCATCGTTAGGGTGGATGTAAGGGATGAGTCCGCTCAAACTTCCCGTGTCCATTCTATCTAGTTATTCCTCACAATTAGGGCATGAATTATCCCCGAGCAGGGTTCCTTAGCAAAATAATACAACAGCCTTTTGAAGTTTCTTGTTATCTCATCTTTTAAATAGGTGATTATCAACATGCTATAGTCAGAGGAAATATAACATATTATAGGCGGCATTTTCACTTCCCGCGTACACGAGATTTTACCCTTAAGCCGGGCCTGGTAATTAGCAGAAAGATGAAAGAAAGGATAACTGTTCGAAGAATCCACGGAATGTGAACAAGCAAAAATATATATTAGAGACCGACACACAAATATAGTTTTTTGGTTAAATTTAATGCGGAATCCGGACCTAAACCACCTTGGCCCTTTCACTTGGACTAGTGTAATTTGATGTATAATAAATCGTAGCATTTAATCGCACTAGTTAAGCACATGCGTTTAAGATTACGACATTGATATGTCAAGCCAGCCGGTTCAAGTGTATGAGAAATGCGAAGAGGTCAAGCAAGTCAGGTGCGATCACGCCTGGCCTAGCTACCATACTCGGCAACAGGTTTTCTTTGCTTGGAACGCACAAAGCACGAGGTTGATCAATTCGACGCCGATCCCACGATATGTGCGCATGCGTTGGTTTTGTTTGTTAAAAAACTAATCGCTACTTTGGCATTTTATTAATGTTCTATACAATTATAAGTTAATGTAACGAAATCGTTTGTTTGTACAATGTATGAATGAGTAATATAGAAATGAGAAATTAAATTAAATATTATACATTACATATTATTATGAAATAATGAACTAATATTGTTGCCGGAAAACAGTGATAAGAGTGGACCTGTATAATATAGGGTTTTATGCATGAAGGAATTACTAAAACCTCACACGACGAGTTCCTGTACAGATAGTGTTGAATGCGCGGGAGAGCGAGTAACCACGGGAAGTGATATTTACAAAACTACGCCGCCAATTTTTTTTTTCTCCAAAGAATACCAGGAAAACGTTCCGGTTTTTATTTCCCTTTAAACTTTTAAGCTACTTTGAGGTCTACGAAACATGGTTTAGATTGTAATTATAAGGTTGAGCTTAAACTTACAATGAGAAGCATATGGAAGTATGTTGGTACAGATAACAAATTCACTATTCGTATAGTCTAATTAATTATATGTGCTGTTAGCGTTCACACAGTTGCCGTAAACTTACTCGCCAAGAACGCAAACTCTAAATAAATGCAATTTAAAAATTTGACAAAGTAGCATGCACAACATCCACAATCTTTTATATTGACTTCAATTACTTGATGGAAACTTGTTAAATTTTTATTTAAATTATAAACTTATTACGTAAGTGAATTTACAATGGGCTTGAATGAAGATGTAATTATCGTACACATAATCATAATCACTGTACATAAAATATTACGGTCCCCTGCATATTTTGTGTATAATATGTGATGAGTTCCAGTTATGACATATGGTAGGCTGAGTCCTAATAAGCGTTATTTTCTTAACGGAGGGTAATGATAGTTGTGCAAAGTAGTACAATGTACCCAAAAGTGTTGCGCCTTGGGCTAGGACGTGTGCTATAAACAGTGATGTAATTATCTAAACAGTGCATCCATTTCCTTCCCCTGAAAATGAGGAAATATCGGTATTTCTTTCCTCGACGGGAGTCACCAAGTCTGGGTTGATATCGTAAACTGATACAGGGGGCTGATATTGCGTCAGTACTAAAGGCGACATTCAAGACGCGCCTATATACATATCTCTTATAGTCAAAACACACACAGATGTGGAGGAAGATGCAGCGGAAGTAGGGAGATTATATATCAATTCATCTGCTTTTCGATAGAACGAACAGTTATTTGGATACTTGGAGGAAATGTTCAATAATGAAGTGATAGCGTCTTTTTGAGTTGAAGGTAAATCTTGAAGAGTCTTCTCAGCCAGGATTATCGCACGGGTAAAACTCTGACTATGAATTTTGAGCTGTTCTGTACGCCCTCATATTTTGGCAATTAATGTAATCGAGGCGATGCAGGGGTGATATATGAAGATTTAAAAGAATTCCCCATAACATACATGTCCAAACCCGATTCTGGAACGCACGCGCGTCTATTCGACTACGGCCACTTCGCCGGCGGTCAAAATGTGTGCGTTGTTCCACTCAGCGATCTGTTTATAGCTCGATCGGAAGAAGGTTTACCCATATTTGACCAGCCCAACGATTACGATATTCTGATGGGCTTGTTAATAATATTACAGTTATAAAAATAATAATCCTGATCCCAATTGATAGTGTTCTAGATGTTGTTATTATTGGTTGTTTGAATCATATCGCATACATCATGTCATAATCATAATGTATCAAGTAAATCATGATCAGGTATTTTACCGGTCAAGGTGGGTCCATCCTCGTAGTGACCGGTGCTAATAAAGAGGGATTTCGCCTTTTATGTACATTTGTTGTCATTTCTGCATACATCACATATTGGCGTATCCTCTTCCAACTTTCGCATTCTTTTCTACGTATTTTCCGGCCCTGTTTGCGACCTGAACGCCCACCAAGCTCCCACTAATTCTCACCCCAACTGGATTCATCTTCATACGACCTATGATATGATGAGTGATGCAGTGGTGTAGTGGTGCGTATACGGGCGTATACGCCGTATACACACTGCTCCGGCTAAAAAACTTTCGTATACACACTGGTTTTGGTTATGATACGAGTGATACGCAATGATACGGTCGTAACGTGCCTCGAATGACGGACACATTATTCACGATTGTCAGCTTTTCTCCATTGAGACCAGCCCTGGATCTGGGATTCCCGATATTCAATTTTAAGTTCCACGTCCCGCCAATACACCAAGTGGGATACAATTGTCTCGGTCGGTGTCAATTATCAACAGCCAAGATCAACAGATATACCTATACGGGCCACGGGTGGCGTGTGTGTCGCGAAACCACTTCCCAAGCCCCAAAACGTATTCCTGAACAATTCTCGTCAGTGTTCCAATTATTTTGGGTGATTTTTCTGGTTTTGCACTACAAAAACTGCAGTATTTCGGGATTGCATTCAGTCCGCTATTGGTATCTAAAACGCTCAAAACACACTCTAAAAAGCCTGTTTTTTTTTTTAAATCACCTGCGGCGTCATTGTTGGGGGGCTCTGCCCCCCAAACCCCCCATGTGTTTTTGTCTGGAAAGATGTGTCCCTCCAGCTTCCCACTGAAGCGTATACGTACTGGTAAATTTGGCACTACAGCACTGGAGTGATGACCTATGTGTTTTATGACCTAGCTGAGAAAAATCAATACCAAAATCAAAATAAAATAAAAATGTTGAAAGTTTGTTGTTAAAGTGCAAACGCAGCATGAGTATATTAATAACAACAACAACAATTTGATTGTATCGTCTTTTACGTCATACCGAACAGGTTGTTGTTGGTATATACATATATATGTATGAGGAATGTCAACACTGGACCAAAGGGTCATGGCATCCATGTATAGAGGTGTAGGCCAAACTATGTGATTAGCGGGCTCGGGAGGTCGGCTATATTCCAGTAGGGGTCAAGATTAATACACAATACTGTACGCAAATCACTCTTTGGGCGTATGGATTGGAGTGCCATAGGGTCATTGGAATTACATAAAGGCGGGATCTTAGTTGGACAAATAACCTTTTTGTCAAGTTGCTATTGTCATTGACCCAACATGGGTCATCATGAAGATTATTTCCAACTGTAGATATCTTAGCTAAGGCCGACTCTACAATTAGGTTGGCATTTTAAATATTTCTGCCAGACTGTCACAGCTGTTTTGTACAACTGTTAATATTGTTAACGGAGTTGCTGGAGTTTCGTATGTGAATAGTATAGCTATAAGTGTAGGCTACATAGATTTAGTTTGGTTAGTCAATACACAAGACAAGGCGAAGCTGATCCTGTGGCTTTGTGGATAACTAATTATTATTTTTCGGGATATAAACCTGTATTACTTCAATACAAAAATATTATAATTAATTAATAATAATCGTTGTTTATTCTTTGTTGAACAACAGGCCACTGGGACCAAAAATACTATATAATAGGTTGGTTGATATAAATACAAATACAAACAAAAATACAAATGTAGACACAAAACATATATTTATGACATAAGCGTACGGAGCCACCGGGGTCACAATAATCGTAAAATAATTGGTTATGCATAGTCAGAAAGCACATATAGTATTCGTGTTTCCATGGGCAAAAACTCCGCCGGAATGAAGGTATAGGGCTTACATACCTCTTATCCCATCTTCATCATTACCATGAATCATTCATTCCATCAAACCGATAAACATCAATTAACTTCAATTGCACACACGATTTTCACCATCTTCCGTCCTTGACCAGGAAAAGTCTCGTAAGAGCTATTTCTATGAATTAATGAATGGACCAGCACACGGATCACATTGTAACAAATTCCAACACAGACTTACGCAATGTTTGTTCTGTATTTAGCGTACGGTATCCGTTTCAAATATTGGCAAATAGCAGCGACAACAATGCAAATTCTTTGTCCAAGCCGAACATTTAACCAGGGCGACAAATTAAGGCTTAGCCTAACACAATAATTTCCCTTGAAAAGCTAAGTTTTCTATCCTTATCTGGCGCAGGCGTACTTCCTGTTCTCAGGAGCGAACAAGCCTCGCTCATTAACCCAATTCACACCAGTCCAAAACAATAAACAAAAGACATTTTGAATAACGACCTCCAAAAAACAGATACCAAGGCGAGTGGATGTATTTTAAAATTTAAATAGACAGTATCGTTATTGAAAACTTGAAAACATTCATTAATAATATACACTTGTAACGGGACTGCTGGGACGGGTTACGTCAGAGAGAATTTGCCTCGTAGTTATTAATTAAGTCTAGAAAGTAAAAGTGAGGTTAATATCGAGATTTAGTTTTCAGAAGTCACGAAACTGAGTTCAAAGATTAGTCTGGTTTATCTTCGCGCTCGGCTCTGTCAAAAGCAGCAACAAATTGTGGGAGGTTTCTCGCTGTAAGCTGTCAATATTGCCACCACGCCCCACCGAATAGTGCCAATCTGTCTCTAGACGGAATCACTCATCTGTAACTGAACGAACTGAGTGGAACTAAATACGAAAATGATATTCTGATGATTACAACATACCTGCTGCTTCGACAGCAAATACCTGCCCTGCTGCGTGATCTAGTGATCGTGATAAATTATGCTATTGATAACTTTCAATGTTTTAGAATATGCATATATTTCCTTGGGGCATATTACGTTGTAGGAAATTAATCAATGAATGCACATAAGAAGTTTTTTGATGCCGTTACAAAGATGATTTATACGGAACACTTAAAAAACTGTCAGCTTATTAATTAGTTTCTAGGAAAATGCAAAATTAAGTCACTTTAAATAAATCATTATTCATTGTAATTATATATACACATCACTACAAATAATAGATGTAAGAACATGTGAAAGAATCTAACATTGCGTAACAAAAAGTAACAATAGGAGAAAATTATAAAATCAAGAGTGAAAAGTCGACTTCTTTATCTTATTAAATTACTATTATTATATTCTTTTGTATTACATAGTGAGAACGGCCGAGGATAGAAACAATACCGACCAGTGCTCGAACCAAGGTCTACCACTTGCCGGTTTGGCGCTTTCGTCTGGGCTTTGAATTCATCGTCTGGTCGAAGATAACTACTATTAAATAATAAGTTATCTGCTGTCTGTAAAGCCTCTTTACCGTGATTACTATATCATGCAACTATTGTGTTATTTCTAAGCTGAAGAAAACAAGGTTCAAGGAGACGAAGAAGAAATATATGCGTTAGCCTTCGTAGCAAAAATATGATGAACGCACAACAACATAAATAATAAATAATATTTGTAATTGTTGCGTCATAAGAGGACGAATAGATAGGTATACCGAAAGAAATAACTTTGAAGTTTCGTAAATCTATTACAATAATAACCACGTAATAATACTTCCATGTTACAACTGATTGTTCGTAAAGTAAGACAGGTTAACAGGCAGGTCAGGGGTCATGATGAAAGTTGTATACGAATACGACCGATGCGCAAATAGCTTCGTATCGGAACGCCCACAACACTTGATGAGCGAAGAATCGATAACCAATTAGTAACCAAGACAATGAATGACAAGATGCCGACTCATCTGGCCTGTGACCCTCCTCTCTCACTTGTGAAACTGATCTCGGCTCTTGGGAACCGCTCGGCCTAGTTAGGCCACCACACAACAGGTGTATCTGCGTATCGTGTGTGGGAGAATGCGTGTTTCGCAAACATACCGTCTTTTCGATTACACAAAGATGGAAGAAATTTGAATGAATGCATTATATAGCTTGCATTTGATAGACTTGGGTCATTCATTCCCTCATTCATTCATTCATTCTTTAGTTAACTTTCGTTGTTCTGGGAGAAGAAAAACAAACACTTTCTTTCGAAGATTGATAACTTTCTCCTAGTGAGGATATAATAAGAAGGATACCTGACTAGGCCTTCATGAGCATATCCGTTACAGTGGAATGTGACTAAAGGGGACGAGCATGTATGGACACGTTCATAGGTCCACACATGGTAGACACAAGTAGTCTACGTGGAAAAGTTGTGCGGTTGCGCTCCACATTATATTAATTAGTCTCACTCACATTCTCATAGTTTCGCGTACGGTTGCGCTCCGATCGCGTGCGCTATGAAAAACATGTTTAGAATCCACAAAAATTGTTTATTATTATGAAGTAATTATCAATTAAATAATTACCCAACGGTAGACCACGTATAATATGTAGTTCATGTATCTGTGAAGCGAACTGAGTTGTGTTAACTTTAGTTGTTCTTGCAATGCACATCATGATTCAAAGTGAATATCAAAAAGCTTTCCCAACGTACTTGTCTTATATGACAGGTCTAAGTACAGTAATGTGACACGTGAGACAGGAGGTTTATGATTGGTGACGCAACGAATCAAAAAGTTAAGTACCAAACAATGTTGGTCAACATTGTCAGCCAGCCACACGTTAATCCATAGTGCATCACGATTTCTGCACTCGTATACGTTCTGTCTTCACTTTAAGTACTTGTTTTTATTTCTTAATTTTTTAATCATCGGTTCTCATTGTGAAATAATTTTCAGCAACTCACTCAAGAGAGGCTTTGTACTTTACGGCGCACAATTAATGGGGGTTTGCTAACTATAGTAATAAATGAAGTAGGCACGAAACACAATGTATACATGCGTTGTGTTGACTCAACTTACGCACAGCAACGATGCTGGTTTCTCATTACTACACCATGCGGGCGGTTGGTAATACCGAAAGCTGTAAAGTTTCAAAATTTATAGATTTCGCATACGTGAAAGTGGTGCCTGTAAGGAATCTTTATCGTACGCCCATTATTTTACACCTAGTTAGACTTTGTCTAACAATAAACTATAAATAAATACCCTATTTCCTACATGTGTGTTTGAGCCGATGGTTACTTGTCTCAAAATAGTTGTTTTCTCCCTACCTCAGGACACAATTTACCAAAAAAAAAACGTGCTTTATTTTGTTTTCACATGTCCATATGCTTCAGGTTATTTTCCAGGCGTTTCAGATAACTAAACAACATAAAAAAAAACCTACTTGTTTATTGCGTGGAATGTCCCCATAACACCAGACTTTCGTGTGGTCACATGTGTTTTCCATTGCACACTTGAGTATCACAATATAAACACATTTATTCAGAAAACTGGTCAACCTTGCATAATTTCCCACCAAATTAAATATTTTGAAAACTCAGTTTTTCAGACAGACAAGGTTATGTGTACTCATTTTTATACATAAACCAAATAAATTCTAATTGCGCGTACTTATTCGGTTACTAAGGTCACGTCACAGAAGAAAGCTTTGCTGCTCAATTAAATAACGAATTAATTACTTAATTTGAGAATGATGCGCAGTAAAATGTGTTTTGTTACGAAACTGTTGCATCCAAAGACTTCTTGGCCAAACAATGGAAGTAGCCTAATTCAGCGCGAAGTGTAGTCAAGTTGTTATAGTTGTTGTTGTTGGGATAGTGGTATGCTTTACGTTTAAATAATTTAACAGTTAACCGTTAGAGCGATGGGAATTCTCATTATGGAAATTGTGTAACACTAATTACTATGTTACTAATCAAACTATTTCATTAGAGTTTACAACTACAAACCAGAGTAGGGCCTAACCTTTATATAACCTCCTTGGGCCTAACTATATCGTAGACATTGAAACAGTGACCGACCTCGCGTCGACGGGTTGTTTGTAAAGCGTTCACTACCTTTGCATTCGTTAGGGATGATAATTAATGGTTTTAATGTGTATTTCATATCATCCCATATAGCGCCAACCACACATTATCATGTACGTACATCTGACTTGTTTTGTTCGGATAACTGTTGTTAACACGCTACTGATATATTAAGAGTACACAATTGCACCCCTTGTGTTTGTTTGTATGCCAACAACCAACAACCAACAACCAATAACCAGCTGGCTTATTTATGAATGGAGAATGGTATTATTTTGAGTATTGGTATCATAATTAGTATATGTTGTATTGTACCATTTATTTGTTTGTTTAGAGAGTATTAAATTTTAATTGTAAACCTCGTTGAACACGTCATGTTTAAAACAAATCAAGAAATCAACGGATTGATTTGTTTATAAGTAACTGTAGGATTTAATTATTATTTTATTCAATCGCTGATTTGTAACAGTCGACAGTGTTGCAAAACATTCCCAATCTGAAGCAGTTATGTTTAACTTCACCTGTCGCCCAAAGAGTATAAATATTATTTTTGTCGGCTTAGTTTATATACATGTCCCTCCGAGAGGTTGTGTTCGTATTTCCGGGGCTTCGGGGAATCAAAATGAGTCCGTAAGGTGTTTTATGAGTCGGGGTATATAAAGCAGCCCAGCCCATCGTAATAGATACCAGCGTAGAATAGCTTGCGGCCAGATACGCGTCGGTCAACTATAGAAGCTGATCTTTTATTACACAATCTTCTAAAAACACGAAATTTCTTTTCTCTTTCGGGCATTTGTTTCCTCTGTGGCCAGTGTACAAACATTTCGATGACTATAATCATGGCTCGAACGTGCCACCTCGGAGTCCGCAAGTGAAATGGCCTTTCTCAAGAAAAAACTAATGGGAAATAACCTAGACCGTATGATTAACTAAAAGAGAAGTTACCTAACTGAATGCATGGATCCGTTCTCTAATCATGTGGATATGAGTAATGTGCGTGTTGCGTGTACCACTCCCTTTCAGATCACTGCTGACGCGAGTATCAATGTATTCACGATCGGAATGGGATACTCGTAATAACTCGATGTTGGTCTTGCTTTGTTGCAGTGATTGCGCTCTGGAAAACGTGAAGCACGTCCACTAAGTCAGAGCAGGAACACAGAACACGCAACAAGTAAGTCTACCATGGATTTAATTATACGCGGATTCGTGATGTGACTTTGACAAGCAACGAAATTGATAGGGACTCTCGAAATTTATTTTATTTCGTGTCCATTAAATTCACATAAAAATATGTCTATTGAAAGATTACAACAGGCTATAGCCAATGCCAAAACAAGATGTTCAACACTGAAGGAAAGTAACAATACAACGCGAAACAAAATGACCAAGATAATATTTTGAATTTAATTGAATTTGAATTAATGATATTAGTATTTACAAAATTCCATGTGTGTGTCGTACATATGATTCGAACCCATTTCACATTGTCCCACGCAGATTCTCTAACACCACTCCCAATAAATTACCCCTCATTATTAGAATAATAACTCGATTACAATGAAACAAGAACAAGCGTTTCTTAACATTGACAATGGTGAAACGTCAATAATTGTGTAATATGACATGATGTGTTACTTTAATTGACATTAGACCCAGAAACCGTATAAAATGACTATATGCCGCGAAAGTCTCCACATTTGAAATAAAACATGGCATCAGTTGCAACACTTATAAGCGCTACTGTACCCACGTGCCCTGGATCATCGTGGGGATTAATTACCTTACATTAATTATTATTTACTCCCTGTTGCGTCTTTAATCGCACTACGTGACTTTCGCGCCAATCCCCACATGAATGTAACGACGGTACGTGTCCCGTTATCATTAAGCTCGTAATTTAATTACTAGTTCGATCATGCCCTAGGCTGTAGAGAGAGATAGAGGCCATTGTTATTGTTATTGAGTGACCACGGCCAAGAATCTAGGTGCAAGTGCAAATAAAATGTATTTACCCATGATTCATTTGGAATTTCTCCAACATGACATAACGAAATTCCCAATACTAACTTTCTTCTTCGTAATAAACCGGTGTCGACTTATTTCAAGCTCACTGTGGACGGAGGGATTGACGTCAAAGATGTTTCGTTACTCAAAATGATTCGCGAAGGCTGGAAGTTGTTCATTGTTGTCTACCATCTTTTTATAATTTTGGACTACGGAACGGTCGCGGGCTATGCACTACCTACCCGAACTGAACATCTTTTCTAAGGTTTCCCTAAATCAAAATACATTTTCATACGGTTATCTAAATAAGTACTCAACAAAACAATTTGCGGTTCGAACCGTAAATGGACGTG
Organism: Isoperla grammatica; assembly: GCA_945910005.1. Taxonomy (NCBI): domain Eukaryota; kingdom Metazoa; phylum Arthropoda; class Insecta; order Plecoptera; family Perlodidae; genus Isoperla; species Isoperla grammatica. The sequence continues at coordinate 15,697,282 of OX246737.1, forward strand.
GATTTGCCTGCTAATAATTCTTATCTATCTCCAAGCATAACTGCACCACATAGTTAAGATACGTTACGAGAGACAAACAATACAAGAAGATGAAATTCTTTTACAGTCCCACGCACAATTATTATTTGTTTGCTCTAGCTATTCCTACTTTTAATTTCCTGGACATTTAAAAACGTCACGATGCCAACATAACAACGGGACAGCGAATACTTTATACCGTTAATTGAAATTGTTCTCCGTTGTGTTGCATGTCCTGTATAATCCTGAGACCAAGGTCAACTAGCTTGACCACAGATAACTAATTACACTGTCTAATTAAGTGCCATAGCTTGACGTTCTTTTGACTACTTTTACTTAAATTATATATGTCTGGTATATAAAGCAGCACTATACATACAATGTCACTCCGAGTAATTTGTTGGCCGTAACTTGGCGAGACAAACGGGATTTTCTTAACATTCGCTTAATTAAAACGAGACAAGTAATAACAATCTGTTAAGGTCATCAAGATCGCCCATGGGAGGCTGGTCGAACTAGGAGCACCGATAGAGGAGGCTCAGTGGTAAAACGCGAGACTTACTCGGAAGGTCGCCGGTTCGATTCCGACCACCGCTAATCCTGACTGAAGGGGAGTTACGAGGTTTTGCCTAGGGCCGGTCTAACAATCTTCTAATAAGAAAGTTATTTGTAGCAAAATAGCTATTTGGAGGATTTCAAGGGTTTTTATTGGTGGTTGCCATGAAGAAAACCAGCTATTTGACGAATAAGGAGTTACTGGGACATTGTAAGACTGGACCTTAATCATAAAGGTGATTTCTGGGATTGAGTCCTACTAACAGCCCTCGGGCATTCCTTCCCGACTACCCATTTCCCAACTATCCAAATTCACTGGAAGTGAGGAACACCAGATAAACCTGGTGTGTGTCCCCCTACTGCAGTAATTTCAACGAAAAATCATTATAATATTGTAATTACTGGATTACAAGAGGGTTTTATGCTATTCCTGTGTACAATAAGCGATACATCTGCATGCGTATGGGGTGAAAAGATTTTAACGAGAGAAAACGTTGTTGGAAAACATACGTGTAGGCCTAACGAATATAAATGAAGTGTGCGTGCATAGGGACCTGTTACAGAGTGTATACTATCGGCAATAATTGAAGGCAGAACGATTGCAGAACGAGAAGAACTTGGACTTATGGATTGAGATGATGCTGAAAGAAAAGGACGCGTGGAGATTAACAAAAATATGGATTTTGCGGACGTGACGGTGTTTTGCCAGCGTATAATAATGGAAGACGGTGACATAGGTATAACTATAAAGCCCTGCAAAATCAAGGTGGGTGGAACACTTGTAGTAGCAGATGACGATGACATTGTAGTGGAGGGTATAGTGGCAGTTATATAACGGTGGTTGTGTTGTAGTCGTAGTCTGGTGGTAGTGGCAACGTTGGTGTTCTACGTTAGGTCAAAATTGACAAGTATTTATTGCAACTCTATCTCTATCTCTCTCCTCTCTGCAAAAAAAAAAAACCATTTCGACACACCAAACCAACACATTTTATTTTGCAACGCCTCTCCACAAACTAGATCGATAAATTAGTGAATATGTCTTAGATGTGAGAGTGTGAGACTCCACACTATGGCCAGTCTTCTATATTAGTCGTCCTCTAAATCATCAGAGGTAAGATTGCATGTTCAAGACCCATTGCTTTGGCGAGAAAAGGAATGGTATTTCACGTACCACTGCCCTAGTGTTTTAGTATGTTACATTCACATCATATTTCCCAATCCCACGGAGGTAACGCCTTCATGTAACAATTATATAATTCTCAAGATGTTATCACCTTGGAATAGGTTGACCATCGAGGGATTCACGCGTTTCACCTGTTGTGTCACAGAGCTGTGACGTCAGCGAGGGACCCGCCCTGGTTCTAGACCGCGCATCAACTCATTGTTGTGACGGGCAAGGGCAAAGCGTGCAACGTTGTTCCGGTTTGGTTTAGCTAGACTTCCGGTCGCGTTTCAACAGGTGGAACTAAAGACACGTGCCGCGGTAATAATATGGAGTGCAAATCGAGAGCTCACATATTTAAATGCAAATGTGCAACGTATTTGTATGCAATGTAATAACATGTGAAGTGGGTTGTGTCGGGGTTGCGTGTAAGAATTTGATTGCCAATTAGGAATAAACATTAGCAGCGTGAAAGCATTTTTAAACGTTTAAAGCCTAAATGGAAAAGATCTTCTATATTGTAAATTGTTTGGAATTTTATGTGTGTATGATAAGAGTTTGTACTTGAAAATGTAAACTTAATTGAAAATAATTTCACTCACAAGCAAATCCAATAATAATTTATCTCCCATTCCCCTGTGAATAAATGTGTATGCGATGTGAGAGACTACGATTTAAGTTTGTATGGACGGTGTTAGTTCCCAAACAATTTGTGACTTAAACCGTAATGGAGAGACACACGATGTGTTAGTTGTTTGCAAATATACTTTCACTAGTAAGCCTCTAATTTGCTCACTGAATACCATGGTGCGTATTGTGTCAAGTGGGCTTTACAACAACACTTTCTTTCAGTACCATCAAACTTATTGGTGAATACAAAATCACGTTTTTTCTCTAGGCGTCTATGTACAGCAATTAGTACCAACTATTATGTTTTTATGATAGTTGGGTTTGTCTACATAATTTCATCATTTTTACAGAGGTGTTGATTTCTAAAATGTTGCAAATTGCGTATCATTAAAATAATTCCACGCTCTTAAAACGTTTCTTTCCGCTCCATGTTTTTGTTTCTGTTTATTTTTATTTACTTCGTCCACGGTTACGTTTTACCATCGGGTGTGTCCGACTCATATATTCACTCATGTTTACTAAAATGTTACAATGTCCGTTTCCCTTTCAATATCTAGCTTTTCGCCTGATTAATTTCGTTGTTTTTCTGTCGCGTTTTCGTTGCGCGGTGTAGCGGTGGTCTCGGTATCTCACAGAAGTGCGTGTACACTGTACACTGTGTACTCGGCATTGTTATGGTCAGGTAGTAAAAGAAAGGAGGACATGAAATAATCGTATGACCCTAATGCCCATTCACACCAGCGCTTGCTTGGTTAATAGTACAAACAGGAAACAAGCTCAATTTACTCTATTTAGATTTGTTACTGTTGTACAAACATACCCCCGCCTCCCGGTTACGCCCCCTCAATGCGGGACCACACTTGATTTGATTTACGAGATGTGAATTTTAATCAACAGGTGAACTCGGGACCCGACGGTCGTAACAGCTCGATACATTGTTGTAAGTTATTGGCTACTGTTCTTATTAACTCCCAGGCGATAGATCAATACTTCTTAGATATCGATCTTGATTATGGGTATCAGGTTTCGCACTGTCTTCTTGGAATTATTCCTACTACATTCTAAGGTAGCATAGATATATTTCTATATAGAGATCAATACATATTTTGCATTCGATTCTTGTGCTCGAGTTAGTATAGTTCAATTTTGGATTGAATGTGAGTTGCTAAAGGTAGAGGATAAGTGCCTGGTGGTTCTTTAGCAATAGCAGAATACCCATAATTATTTCAAAAATTACATTGATAAAATCACAAAAAAATAGGAATTATAATGACAATAATTTTGACATCAATATTACAATAACGGTTTAGTGTAAAATTATTTTAAACAATGGCATATTTTATTTTTAATCAATTAATAAAAATACAACTTGGTACTGAGTGCTGCCTACTAGATACAATAATTGATTTTTAGTATTACTTATTTAGAAGCAACAAAATTGTATTTAATAATTTAGGACAATGCGCATAATTATTACTTATTTAGAAGCAACAAAATTGTATTTAATAATTGAGAACATTAAGTTTATACGAGCGTAACAAAAATATGTGGTTCCACAGTCCTGTACCACGAAAATTACTAGAAGTGACAAAGATCGCCATGATAATATATAAATATAAGCACTGTGAAATATAAAATTTTGTAAGAAAATGTAAAGTGCCTAATGCAAGCTTTATATATAACAGTTATCCATATGCATTTAAATGTGGTGTGAACTACAAGGTTTGAAGTTATTATAATTCATTATTTTGCTTTTAGCAATTATAAAACCAAAATAACTTAATATCATATTATCATTGTCTGACAATCTTAAGATTTTGATTTTTATCACCGCCCAACTGCAGATTCGCCGTATTGCGACCAAAGTGCAGGTAGGGGAAACACACGTAATACGCAACTCCCGTATAAAACGCTCGACAACACAATATTACCCAACTTGTTGAGTGGTTTTAGAGTGGCTATCTAGTCAAGTCAAGTAGCTGTTGCACTTATACATGTAGGCTATACGCGGTAGCTCAATTTGTGTGGAAAGATCGCGTTCCGTTGTCGTCTCAAGACAGGGCCCACTTTTCATCGCTATAAGCAGTTACTCAAATATGATGAAGCTTTGTTCCGCTTGTTGATCCAAACTTTTCCTCGTAGAGTAGACAGTTGCTTCCTTCACCTTCAGACGAGGAGATGTCAACGCTATGCCCCGCCCACCTTCTAGGCCAAGACTTTCTACTACATACGTCATGTGATGACAAAAACAATACTCGCGTGGCACATTTTACATTCTTTCTTTTATGAGGGCTCGGTAGATTGGGGGTGCACCGTGGATATTGTTGCTCTGCAGTAGCGTTTTGGACATCCATGTACCGGGAGCGACAATTGAACGCAACACAAGATCGAACATTTCCGAACACGACGCACTTTACACAATATAATCAAAACAGAACGCGATTGTTAGTTCAAAGAAATGCAGCTTAGTATGATATTGCTGTGAATGTACCTATTGCATACATTATGTTATAAGATATTATGTAATAATATTAAAAGTGTTAAATAATAATATGCAACATCATGGTGATATAGCGTATAGTGATCTTGATCTTGATGTTACACGAAGCAAGGAATATTTATTGTCAGAAGCAGCGATATGCAGCATTGCTACACTTTATTGCAGACAATTGTTGAAGGGGGGGGGGAGGGATTCCCCCCACCAGTGAGTCCGAACACAATTTGAAAAGATTTGAACAACTGTAGTTATATTTTGAATACTCATTCAAAATACGTTTGTAAACAGAAGAACACAAATCAAGATTCAATTTTAGAGTGATGATGATAAAATTCATACGTATGGTATAGTCAGTTGTGACTGTCATGACCGACCTCATGAACATAATAATATTGGGGTAAAACGTCAAATAGGATTACAAAATCGATACAATTGATTTTGAATGAATAACTTTCAGACTAGTATATGACGTGAGTCGATTCCACGAACAATAACTATTGCAACTCATTTTCAAGATGCATCTTTTGACTACAGATTCACACTCTGTCTGCGTTAGAAGACTGTTAAAGTAGCAGTAGACAATAGTGCAGTAAACTCTCTCCCTCCCATGCACAGTCATAGTCAGTCACAGAACAAACCTCAGTGCTAAGCGTGGCTGAACTGCGAGGTCTAGTGATTCTGTTAGACAACGCAGCGTACTCTAAAATATACAGTATGTGGACTCGTCTGTTCTTTTCATTAGAACAGAGCTCCAGAAAATATTTCATTAACTTAAATACAGAGAGATCAATGTTAGCGTTCGGAAGTAGTTTTTATGTTTTTAGTCAACTAATTTCTAGGATTATTATAAAAATTTACCTACTTGCAGAGGGATGTCATATCTACGCATGGTATTAAGTACATTTGTGATAAGCCTGCTCAAAAATAATATACTCAATACTCATGTTTGAATTATGCAAAAAAATTACTTTCGTCGAAAATGTTCGGCGAAATAATACGGAGAATCTGTTTAAAAATGGGTACATTATTTTTGAATGGGTTGGTGACAAATGTACTTAATACCACGCATAGATATGATATTCCTCTACAAGTAGGTAAATATTTATAATAATCCTACTATTAGTGTAATTAGTTGACGGCCAATACATCTGTAAAACACCTACTGCCGAACGCTCTTAACAGTTGAAAATTGTAAATGCAGTGCTGATTTGAACAGCAGACACTGTCTTGAGATGACAGTCATGTTTGCAGTCTCAACAAGTGCAAGTGTTTTGCCCGAGGATGAGTCTTCAAACGTGTAACAGCAGGGTGCAACAGGTGTTAGCTAGTGTCGAGGTAGTTTTATTTGGTTGGCTATAGTTAAATCGAGACGATGAGCATCTGATTCAAATGATGACGATTGTGAAATAGAGGATACAAAACTTGCTTCCAACTGGTAGATATACTTATTTTTTCTTACTTTTTCTTACTTCCGAGAAATGAAGATGGCATCAGTTTAGCGATGTTGCCGAGTGTTTGATATTGTTTGAATGTACGTCGTCCCTATATATAGTTTTAGAAGGGATACGTCCCTGCTTATAAACAGCTAGTATATCAATAATTCTCGGGAAGATTGTAAATGATAGGCTACACCCTGAAAATCAACGAAGAATATGATTTCAAAAATGTATTTTTAAGCCCTGACTTACCGATTCCGATTGAGGTCCCATGGCAAACTTTTAACAATTAATCCGAGATTGACTAATAAGAAACTAAGAAACTTGGCACCTGTAGCTGGTCTGGAAGCTAATTCTAGACTAAAAAATCTGAGATTAACAAAGTTTAGTGATTAACGTAAACCTCAAATAACTACCAAATGACTAAAAACTTCTCCTGTGAACAGGCGGGCGACGCTTGCAAACCACGGCGCCATGTTGCAGAACCGACCGTGACAGTCTGGGGTGTTTGTAACCTAAACATGGGAAAGAAACGCAGAATCGTGATGAATTAACTATATTAATGGCCCAAAAGACACGCTTTATTTTACTATGCAAAATTAACGAATATTCGAAACGTAATTACATCGTAAACAACATTGCTCAACGGAAATCTGTAACAAGAAAGTTAGAATCCGTTGCGTTCTCTCAAAAAGTATCGTTCTAGATTCTAGATGAATGATTGAGTGGCAATGAATGTAAAAGTTGTACTGACCACCCAAGAAAATTTCAAACAGTTTTAAACGTTTATACGTGTTTGGCTCAATACAACGTTCATTGGTCTGTAACACAAGTTGTTCTATAATATGGTTTTGATTTGACGAAATTTCTTGTAAATGTAAATCGTTTCTATCTAGATAACCGGATTCAATTTGAAAATAGAACTTAACTAGGCCTAAATCATAATTAAAAAGTATGCTATTTCAACGTTATTTTTTCAGGGAATAGTTTTTAGTTTGGACAGTGTGTGACGAAAGTAAAATTATAACCTCTAAACAATTAATACAGTTTTTGTATTTCCTTGAAAATGAAATATAGACAAGAATTGTACTAAATTAGTATGAAATATCCATGCATGTTCGCTCTAAGTTATAAATAAGTTGGTTTTGTTTCCCCTGAACAAGAGACCCACCTGTCCCCAACTGTCCCAGCGGGGATGGATTTTTCAGAAGTCATCTTCCTATTCTACATATTGAACAGCGCCAAGGGCGAACATGAGGCTTGACAAACTCTCTAAACCCCTCATTCATGGAATCATAAAATGCATGAGTAGCAATTAACTCAAAACATATACAATTGTCCTGGCCTTGATTTATTTTACCGACCAATCATTTCAATCTATTTAAATATAAAGTTGTGAAAGTAGCATAATTTTATTTCGTTTCTTAACTTCATTTATATTTATTTTCAAATATTAGTCATGCTTACCTTGACTTTATTCAAGTACTTAAGTGAAACTTTACAATTATAAAATCAAATCAAAATTGCAAAAATGAGTACTTGTGAAAACCGTTGGTGAATCTAAGTGACATCGACCTCTCTAGCCTTGTCATCAATCTGCGTTGTTCTCTCAATTATTGTCATTCTACTTGAACTTAATCATACGCAAGCTGAACGCAATTTCAATTGTGTTAATAAATTTCTCCACTAAAACACTTATTATTTGTAATTTAAGTCAAGATTGTCAAAGACAGAAGGCAATTGCTTTGTATTATAATTATTCTAAATGTCATCTCTCCTGGCAATCATGTTATTATACGCATCAAGAAAACGTCATGTTAACCCAGATATTAGAAAAAAAATATGTCATCACGAAAAATCATTATTCCAAACGAAAACGAAATTGCAAAAGTGAGAAGTGACAAGGCCGAATACTGACAAAGTCGATGTGACAGTAGCGCACGTATACGTCATACTAACCCAGTTACATTCATTTTGTGCTAAGTAAACTCTTTGCAGCGCGGACGAACACACAAACACTCACTTGCGTCATATTTCGACAATGAGATCACGAGAGTTTAGGGTCTGACTTGTTGTGAACAGAGGTGGTAAAATATGCAATCAGAAAGTAAAGCGATTATCGAGAGAAAACACATTAATAAGATTCATACATTCGCAATGGTATAATTTACACTTGGACGGGATTCTAAGGCAAGCCACACAAACGGTGATCTCAATATGTAAATGTGCAGAATTTAAAAGTAATATGCGCGTAACACTTCAATAAACAATGCGCCATCATTGTATGGGATTACATTACAATGTTGACATTATGGTTGACGTCGGTCGGTCTGTAAATACTAATAAGCCTCACCCTCACATGACACAATTGCAACATATTTCCTCATTCAACTCCGTTTGTTTTACAGATAATGTAGTACGAATATATTCAATTTATTTCTAAACATTTTAATATAATGGATTTGTACTTATACATTTATATATATAACTTCTGTACTATATAACTTTATTTATCTAGCTATTTATCTAATTTTGATTCTGTAACGCAACCAAGTGCGTATCTCTACACTCGGGACACGCAGTGCTATAGGGGTGATGTACTAAACGAACAGCGACTCATGCGTTTAGATCGAATCAATTCTACACTCGGGACACGCAGCACTATACTAACGAACAGCGTTCAGATCGAACGGCGATCATCTCATCTGATCGTAAGTTTCCCAGTCAGGGTCGCGATCTAAAAGGTAATGTTTGTTTGAGTGGCTCACGTCGAACACATTACCCAGTTAGCTGAACGCTGAGTTCTTAGAACAGATCGAGTGACCTGTGGTTGGATATGGAGCGATGGTACACAACATTCTTTAGCACAGCTATAATGGCTGACTTAGCCAATGGAATGTATATCTTCATTTGTTAAATCAGTCATTAGAAGTGTAAATACTACCGGTTAGATCAAGTGCTCCAGTTGACAGAGCATAGAGAAGTTAATTCTTACTTTGATTGTGATAGCGATAGTGATAATGATCACTGATCAGTGATCATGACATTCATACGTTGAACGAGTTACAAACCCACGTCCGAAGTTGAAGCTCGTATCACGGACTATACTAGGCCGTTGAGAAGAACATAAATTGTTAAATACATCCTTTTGTGCAGTATATATCCATATATATTATATTATAACCTAGCAAGATTGGTACATAGTGCAGTTGAGCTGGGTTTAAGCAAGTCCCAGCCCGGGTAATCTTTATTGCATTCATACTTGGGCATATTGCATTATAACTCAGCAATTCTGGATGCAGTATCATTCATAATCGGTTGTATTTAAATTGACATATTTGGACAAGAGAATTACAAATTGTATTAATTAAAATGAAAGTTATAACTCTGCATCCTTTTTTCCTGTAGATATCACTACAACACGACACGACTCATACACTTAGTATTGCAGCTATCAGTCCTCCTTGTGCAGATTGTCTTTACTATTAGCATGACGAATGATGCTGATATAGCAACATTTACGATGGTAAAACGAATCTCATAAACTTCAAGATAGGGAGATTACGAAACCGTTATTATTAATGAAATTCCATTTACCATTTATGTTAACTAATTTACGAATAACTGATCATCACAAATCGCATATATCCGAGCTACGTTTGTTGTTGCTTTACGAGTTTCTTTCTGCCTTAGTCGGAAGAGATATATGAATTATTATTATTATGTCCCGTTCCTTTTCCACAAGTTAATTATCTTTCTTTAGCCGCATATGGTGTTTACATTGTATCGTTACGCTTGCTTAGCTTACAACTGAATTTACAGGTCCGTGACTGGCAAGGTCATCATACTCGAATTATTGCTAACGTTATGGCAGTGTGGTTCAGACGACTTTAGACGGCTATGCAGATCACTGAACTAATAACAGCTATAATAGTGACTGGTCGTCGTTATGCAACCTCATAAGCCAAGTGTGGACATCACATGTTCGTGTGTTACATATTTGCTTCAATCTTCGGTATTCCTTAGTTATAAAATGTCCTTCCTCTCACTAAAAGTTAAAACTAAGCTCTGAATCAGTAATCTTATGTCTTGTAATGTCTTAACCTCCTGAGTACTTAAATTATGTTAATTTGTTGAGATTGACGAGCATGTAAAAATGTAAAATGTACAGATTCGGACGAAAAAATATTTCGTTTCTTATATACGTTTAGACAGCAGTAGGCTACTTACGAGTAATTACTTATGATTCTTCATCTCTATTATTACAATTACTTTATTGACCTCACCACACAATGAGGTCGCTCTAACGTATGTCGCCATGGTTACGGTCGTAGATCAACGGACTACTTTTCATTACAAAAAGTCTTCCGCTAATCATCGCTTACACTTTCCTCTTGTGTTCTCTCTGTGTCTCTTATTATCACACTTTCTCTCTCCCCCACTGTGACCATATTCGTCGAGTCACTGTCACAGTAATTGCAAGTCACTACATATCCGAATCTCCTATACAAATGAATCTCTGTCTGAATTGTATTCATTTCGCAAACACAACGTTTTGATTTAGAGTTTTTGTCGAAACTACCTGTACGATCTTGTCGTAAATATGCGGTACGCGTACCAGAGAGTGAGTTGAGAAAACGTGCGACGTAATTTGTCAAAACCGATTGTGAAACGATAACAATTAAAACCTTCGCAGGAAACGTTGGCTTTCTACGACACACGGAACAAGTGTGTGTTATTATCTTGTGACTGACTACATTGCTCCTATTCATGTAACCGCTTTATCGTCGGCCGTATTGTCATAGTTCTATCTACTCATCCCATAAATCAGCACCAACAACTTTCATTTAGAAAACAAGAATGCTATCAAGGTAGATTCCAAATTAACTTTTTGTGTTGTTTTGTTTGGTTTGGTTTATTCCCAAACTTTCTTTAAAAATGCGTGAGAGAGAGAGCACCTTTTTGATTTCTGCCAAGCTTTTTCAGGAAACTCTGGTTGATTGTGTTTTGTATCGTCCGTTATCTATGACGGGTCACTCTATTTACAAACGATGATAATCTTTATAATTTATTTATCTTTCTAATGTTTATCCTATTTAGTTATGAAACTAATTTACGAAGGAGGACTGCAATAATAACAAGTAAACCACGTTTCATCATTTTTGTGGGGTGCATTCCCACATTGAATATACACTATACGTTCTGGTTCTGGGTAAAGAATGAAGACTTGTGAAGGTATATTTTTAGCGCATTACGTTCACTAATATATCTTAAAAATAATTGTTAGTGAATTCTTTTTGGTGCATGATTTGTTTCAACCGTCACTGATTCATATGTTTCATACTTGAAATATAGATCTTCGATTGGTTATCGCTCAATCGTCGATGGTGTTCGGAGCCTACACGGTTGGTTTAGTCGCTTTAAATTAAAGTTCCCACTAAAAATCAGTCTTGTTACTGAGTGGGTACACTCTATAAATAATAATTTAATTTATTTTTTATTTTTTTAAATGTATTTACACAATACAAACTTGATCTTTCGCATGTTGTTTACTGACGACCAAAACAAATTGTGCTACCATTAGTAATCACTGATTATTGTGTTCGGGAATACATAGATGGGTGCAACGAATAAAAACTTACACATATTTACTACATTCCATTTCCATACATTTCAACCTGATCAAAGAACACTATCTACTAGTCTAGTGCAAAATGAGTGATATTGAAACTTGAAAGCAATGTCTTGCTTGTTATCTCCATCATTGGCCTGGATCTATCAGTTTACATATAGATACATTCAATAAATCAGACGAGGTCGATACATTGGCTAAATTCTGCATCTGTGCCAAGCAAATATTTACTCAGTGATTCTGCGTCTGCGCAGTGACTGACCTTTGGTTTAGTATTCGTAGTAGGCGTTCTGATGACTCGGACCGAATTAGCTGCCAGAAATACGTCACATTCACAACCACGTGTGAATCACTGGTTAGCCGGGGACATCACAGACGAACCTGTTTGGACAAGCAACAACTCACAACGTAAACATTGACCAGGCAGACGTGTTTAGACCTGTGAACATGAAAGCTGTTCCATGCGATTTCGATTATACGTATTAATCCAATCAAATCTCAGTCAATTTAACAACTGTTAATTTTAAATTAAATTACACTGAATACTGATTATTATCATTTTTTTAACGTAGTCCTATTATAATAGCATGGGTTTGAACATCGAATCATTCTAACTAGAGCAAATTTTTATTCAATCACTATTACATCCAGTGATGATGATGATAATAGTCAATTACACGTTTGCTCGGTTCAAGAACGTGAGCTTGGTTGTTTATTGGGGCAACATCCTGAAGTGATTGAAATGTTACGTCAAAGAAGGCAGCTAGCGATCCGCGTAACAAGGCGTGACACGATACTAGTTCGACAGTTCTGTGAGGCATGGGTACAAAGCAAAATATGAGGCCCCCATACAAACATACGTCACATAAGGACGATCTTGTTATTATGTTGTGAGTTCATTAACGAACACACACCCTTTATCTCGTATTGAACATTTGTTGTAGGGTTTTGTTCATTTTAATATAGTAAACGCATTGATCATTTAAATGTAAATGTTTTTAAACACCTGTATAAATGTATTCAATTGTTTAAACGTTAACCCATGATTCTAAATTAATTAAAGTGTATTTTGTACACGTGCGATTTGAGAGAAACATGAGAATGGATGTTTTATTTTGCATTATTCATTCACGTTTACACTTAGCATACGTCCTTAGTGTGAAGACGGCCAGTATAAAGTGGCCAGGTTATCAAGAACTTCCTTCCGCTCCCTAAACCGAGATAGTCATAGATCTGATATAATTTACACACAGTACTTTAAATAAATACAGTAATACAACATAAAACCTTAATTAATTTAAATACCGTTGTATCTCTATCGCCAGCTAAATCTCTTCCTCCCATCAGTTACCAAATGATTCAATGAGTATTCGTAGACACTTCAAGTTTTTTTTATATAGATAATATCGCGCACGGGCTCTTGGCCAACACGTAATAATCACCTTCAATTCGTACTTGGGAGATTTCTTTAACCTCAAAGAACCTTTAGTTTACTAACGCAAGATTAAATCTAGATAAAAGATGTATCGATTGATGTTACTTTCCCAATAATTTCCGGTTACAATCGTTTCTAACTTTGACCATTAGAGATGTTTGCTACTGAGAGAATAATAATGATATGTGTCCAGTAAACATATTGGATCCGCCCTAGGCTACTTTCCACTTCGTCTTGTGTTTCTCCAGGAATCCACAGGTCTTTCACTATTTTTTTGAAACCGTGTGTTACTGATACTAGAGCAGTTTTCCCCTTCTTTTGAGACCAGTTTTTCAAGTTCCGATTTCACGAAGAATGCTGCGTCCAACCCGGATCTTTCTTTTCATTTGATATATTTTCTCAGGCTTTTCTTATTTTTTTTTATCTCATACCATAAACAATCATTAATATCTGCTCAGTTCTTTGCCGAACGTCTCCAATCTTGGCAATTTATAAAACTAACATCTGGAACTAATTAATTAATTTTATTAAGCAGAAGTCAAACTGGCGCTAAAAGAGATGATGAATGGGAAAGCACCCGGAGTTGATGAAGTAGTTGTGGACATGATCAAAGCAGCAGGAAAAGAGGGGGAATACTGGATTTTTAGAGTGTTAACAGCAGCATGGAGAGATAAGAGGATTCCAGAGGACTGGGAAAAGGGTGTTATCATACCAATATTTAAGAAAGGGGACAAAAAGCTCTGTGGAAATTATAGAGTTGTAACTCTACTCTGCCATTGTGCTAAACTATATGAAAAAGTGCTAGAGAAAAGAATGAAAGAACATGTGGAGAAAAGCTTAAGGGAGGAATTACATGGGTTTAGAAGGGGCCGGTCAACAGTGGACCTGATTTTCTCAATACGTCAAATGATGGAAAGAGAAAGGGAAAATGGTGAGGAGATATGGATGGTCTTCCTAGACCTAACAAAGGCCTATGATAGAATGCCCAGAGAGAGAGTGTGGGAAAGCCTAAGGAAAAAGAAGGTTGACAGAAAACTGGCGGAAAGAGTGCAGAGCATGTATATGAAGAGTGTGAGTTGCGTGGAAACCAGGGAGGGCAGAACGGATTGGTTTGAAGTCAAAACAGGTTTAAGACAAGGAAGTGTGCTGTCACCGATGCTCTTTAATATAGTACTTGACGAGATATTGAGGAAAGTGGAGACAGACGGACCGGAGGCATCTAGAACCTTAATTTATGCTGATGATGTTCTAATATGGGGAAAATCACGGGAAGAAGTACAACAAAGAGTAGATAAGTGGAATGAAGGGATTCAAGAGTTTGGATTAGAGATAAGTATGGCTAAGAGCGAAGTGATGGTTATGGGGAATAAGAAGAGGAAAGCGGATAGACCAAAGATTGTACTGCGAGGCGAAGAACTAGTAGAGACTGAGGATTTCAAGTATCTTGGAAGCATCATCTCATCTGATGGTAAAATTGACAAGGAGATTGGAAGACGAACGGGGACCGCTGAAAATTTTTTCCAATTAGTGAGGAAACTGATTTGGAAAAAAGATATACCAAGGCAATGCAAATTGGTAATATACAAAGCATATTTTGTACCAGTACTCACGTATGGAGCGGTGACTTGGCCAGTTGGGGGAAAAGAAGAAAAAGCAATACAAGCAGCAGAAATGAAGTTCCTAAGGAGTGTGGCAGGAGTGACCAAGATTGATAAGATAAGGAGCTCAAAGATAAGGAAGGAACTTGGAGTGGAGAGTCTAAACTTTAAGCTGGGAAAAGAAAGATTGCGGTGGTTTGGCCACATGAAAAGAATGCAGGAAGACAGGATCCCGAAAATTGAGTTTGAGAAAGAAGCAGGGAAAAAGAAAAGAAAGAGGGGAAGACCAAGACTGAGGTGGGAAGAAGTGATAGCAATGGACGTGGAAAGAAGAAATGCAACTTGGGAAGAGGTCAATCAGGAACGATGGTGGGAAGAAAGAAAAGTATGGACAGAATTTGTAGAAAGAGCAGAGGAAGAAGAAAGTGAAGAGGAGGAGCCGGAGGAAGTTAACATGAGGGAAACGTCAGGCATGGCCAGCCGGCTTCGATGTACCTAGGGGCCAGAATATGATGGGATTAAGTTCCTATCCCCTACCCGACTTCATTGTTGGACACAGGGAGCAGATATAAAAAAAAAAATTAAAATTATGTAAAATGATTTATTTATTTTATTTATTTATTTTATTTATTTATTTCATGATACATTTCTATAGCGATTTTTTGATTTGGCACTGAAGGAAGATAAAGAACTCACATAAGGTAGTCTTGTGCGTGACTTTCCTCAGCTTCCGTTCAGAGAATCTTACATTGGTATCACATATTATATAACGTCTCATATTTTAACTATAGACTAAACATTTAAACAACTATACGTAGAATAATAGTATAAGAAAATGCTCAAAACTGAGCAATGTCGATTCAGAGAGTTAAATCAGATCTGTAATAAATCAATGGTTACTAATTATTAACTTAATATTAACTAAATTACACATATACAAGATTCTTTGGTAGTAAGGATACAGTAAGACCAAAGGAATAAAACAATTAAGTCATTTTGTATTATTCTAGGGCTAATCCTTAAAACTTACAATACTACTTAACACTAATTCAATCTAAAAACTAAAAACTACAAACTAAATTCAAACAGATGATGCGCAATAGGATATATTATAATATATTTGAATATTAAATCTAAATAATATAAAATACGTGCAATTGGATTTATTGTAATATATTTTATAAATACTAATCTTAGCTAAGAAGAAAGTCTTAAAAACTAGAACAAATTATGTACAATAGGATGTTTTTTGTTTATTTTTTATTTTATTTTTTCCAGACCTTGTACGTTAATAATATTTTGATGTATGTTTCTGAACTGTTATGTTGTTACTTGATGAGTATTGTGTCTTCTGGTTCTGACTGAATCCAGTTCTTAAGTAGAGTTTTCATCTTATCTTTTGGGCCAGGTTTCCAACTTAACATGCTATAGAGTGCATCGTGCCACATTATTAGGGTTTGTTGGAACGAAATAGTGAAGCTTAAGACTAAGTATACCTAATGACCGGAAAAATCCTGGGTTCAGTTTTTATCAACATACCCGTTGGCGGGAATCGACCCCGTAATCCTCGAATCATCATCGATCAATGTAATTATATAAAAATATAATCGTAAGGAAGTAATCCCTGGAAGTTTTTCAGACTTGTAAGAACCATTATCATCAATTATTTCGCACGTACTTTGAACGAAATGTATTCGAGTACAACCGAACCCTTTCTCCTTTCTTCTGGGCTGTTCAGTAATTTGATTAACGACTTCAGTGAACTCACAAGTATATTTTAACAAACGCCCCATTGACTGATAAAAAATGCCTATTTGATTTTTAATATGGAATGATCCAGATAATTATGCACACAGTTCGTATCTTAACACAGATCTCTCAACAATTGGCATGCAACATTGCGCAAGTAAAAATTTAACAGTGCCAATAAATAAATATGTTTATTTTTATTGATGAAAGTCGAAAGGCAATCTATAAAGCGAATCGAAGTATGAGTGCAAAAAACATGTACAAATACAGATTCTTAACCGATGTTCTGACGCGCGAGTGATAAGTATTAGCAAATATAATTGCCACTTTGATTCTTACTACACTGTTACGATCTGTTTAGTTCGGTGGCGTGCGGTGAGGTATGTAGGAGAGGAAGCAATAAGTTACAAATTTTTCAAATTGAATTCTGCAAACTGGCGAAAGGGACTGGGGTGTCATGCACCCCCGTTAGAGGTCTTCAGTTTTAGGTCACATTTTTTCAGTGTAGCCGTACCAACTTCAAATTCTTCAATTATTGTTTTTTAATTGATCGCGTATCAAAATGGTGTTTTACACAAATTTGCGACAAATACATTTATACAACGACCTAAAGACCTTGCAAGGCACGCGATCCTCCCTTTTAAATGAATGCTCTGTCCTTTTCTATTTTTTTTTTTGTCGCGGTCAGACCCGACCCTCCGACGCACTGCTTTTCGTCCCATTTAAAACTGCGTATATACTCCGACTTGTCTATTAGGTTAACTTGAAAGCTATTGTTATTTCTTACGGCCGAAAATCCAAGGAGAACGCACTGCTTCTATGGTCTGTTAGCTGTTAAGCTGATGTGATCAACGACAGAAAAACATCATTGAAACTTGTTTATTTAGGGGAACTGTAGATAGAGCAGAATATATCAATTATAAATTAAATGTAGGAACAAAATGTTGACAAATGAGTGGATTTTGAATGGGAATAAATTGTAAGCACTTAGAAAAAATGATATTTTGGTGGCAGTAGTAAGGGTGTTAGGGGAAGCATTGCTTCCCTTGCTTCCCCTCACCGCACGCCACTGGTTTAGTTTAGACGTAGTATAGTGTATATTACGTAATACTAGTCTTTCAACATTTAACTATAAGATATTCAACCTTCTAGTCCAAGGAAGATATATATCATTACAGATTACGTATTTCCGCTTCTGCCAGGTGAAAAGATCAATTAAAATGCAAAAGAAAACACACTCAGTAGATTTAATAATTATCTGGACCCCTCTCTCGACCACTTTCTAGCACTAAAATTCGTCACATTTTTTAAACGTGAATGTTGTGTGAACCTTAACAGTAAAGACTATAATTGTGGCGCTCTCCACGTCATCATAATTCGTTCTCGAGCTCATACCATCATTTACAAACCGTTTAGTATTTCATTTAAAATTATGTAATCTTCTAGCTAGAACGATTGCAGCGGTATATGTTTATGCTTGCTCACTTATGTCCTTCAACAACTGTTTATATATGGAATATTTCGTTGATTAATTTTGCAATTTGAAAAAACAATTTCATAAAATGTGGTATAGTTTGTTTTATTTATTGTTATTAGTTTTTTGTTTGTTCTGTAACCACAAAATGATTTCGTGTTCATATTTTGTGCGTATGCAAAAAACATTTAACTCTGTGAAACACTTGGAGAAATAATCGAAATACGGAGTGTTTTGAATATGGACCGATGCTTATTGTAATTATCAATGGGCTGAGAAAAAAGTTTCTGGTATTTTGCCAGAAATAAATTTTCAGTTCATTTTCTCGTAAATACATATTTTTTTCACAGCAATGAATGCTCAATAAGATGGAGATTTTCATTTACTTCTACTACTAAGTATTATGTTTGTATTAAGAACGTGACATATACATTTATATTTTATAACTTAAAATTCCAACCAACCCAAAACAGATGAGCATTACTTATTGTGTTGTGTAAAGGAGGTGATACAACAATACCACATGACAGGACAGTTATTTAAAACTTCAACGTCTGTCTTTAAATTAAGACGGCCTTGATTGGTCCTAATTGAAGAGGTAAACAAAACAAAAGTGAGCCAAACTGCCCCTTGGCCGACGTGCTAGTCCTCACGACAATTCAAGACAAGGCCACGGTCGTCTTCCTTCCTGCCCATTCAGAAGGAAGAAGGATTCAACTCGAAGCTCGGGAAGTTTCGCGGGTCGAGGTCATGAGAAATGGCCGTAAATGGCTGAATTCACCGATTACTAGGCCGAGGCTAGTTCGACGTCCCCTCTGCTCTACGGAAGTCGGATAGACCAATTATAACGAAGCTAATTTGTAGGTTATGACGTCATCAAGCCACCTGTACTACGCGCCTCGTTAGTCATGTCGGTGGAAAAGGAAACTGTACGATTTCTTGTGCTGCTTCAAGTGTGGTACTTATAAATCATCAACTTCGTGAAATGGCAATATTTAGTTTTAAGAAGAGCCTGAGGTTTAATGAAAAAATGTATTCCAGCAAAAAAACTGCGCAAATTTAAAGTGTGTGCACCAATAATTGTTTAAAATGATTGCACTAAATTTAAAACTGTAAAATAATTCTTAGATGTGGTTTAGTAAGAACTAAAAATGACACTAAATTAAGGTGTTAAGTAATTAAAATAAAATCTATACTGTACTTTCTGATAGTTTATAATACAAACTATCTATACACTAACTGTTAATTAACTATAAAATCAAATATATTATATTTGATTTTTTATATCCAATATTACGTTACGGTTATTTTGCGCGTTTTAAATGTTGTATACTCACTAACTCCAGGAAGACGGCTGCGCCAGGTCACATGCGATGCATCTTCTTGCCCGCAAGTGTTATTTGCTCCAAGTGAGAGTAACAGTGATTACCATAATATAATATAGGAAACTCACGACTAGTTCAAATCCCACGTATGACACGAGCGCGATTCATTTCAACTAACTTACTAGCATGATTCAATTAGCCCTTGTTTTTCCTCGTGTTATTTCACGAATTTAGTCTATTTATTTAAAGGTCCGGATCTGAATGCTAAGCACTATCACGCTGGTGGAAAGCCTTGGGTCCTGAAGTAAAAGATGAATAATTTACGTATCATCTTAATCGTGTGTATTCCTTCTATCATATCACTTGAACCTTGCGCTACGTGTCTAAAAATACGTTTTATTTGTATTTAGTAAATATCACGTGGAATAATTAGAAACAGCCTTAAAGGTCACCATTCTGTGTTGAATCACAATTTCCAGCTCAAACACACAACACGGTTACCAGGGTATCTAATAGCGAGGAACCTCTGTTTTTAAACTGCTTTGGTCATTAGTGGTATATATTATAAAGTAATACTTTGTATTCCTTCTCTGAGGTACATTACATGTTGCAACTCCCTATGATTAACTTACATGTTGAAATCGTCGTAGTTTTTCGTAATTAAACCTGAACATAAATGTTTTTAATATTTTATATTCTCTTTCGATATTTCCAATCGTAAACTGTCGGTAGACGTTGAATATTAAAATTATAGCTAATATACCTTATGAAAACCTAACCTTTTAGATACTGCTGCTGTAAAGACGTATTTCAGAATTCACAGTCAGTATTTGCATTAGTACCCTACTAGCCGATAAGAGTCATGGCTCAGTCCTTGCACACGAGATTCTAGTTCATGAGGTAAGGATGCAATTTCCCCCCTAGATACCCTGATGGAAGGTTCTTCCCACGATTTTCCTCGGTTGTCAAGCAAATTCAGGAGTTTTCATTTTTAACTGCCTAAATACGCTCAGTGATATTCATCTGAAGATGTAATCAGACAAGGAGGATCACTTACAAGATTACTTTCCGTCGTGGTGATAATAATGAAGTAAGACAGATTTGAGATTACCATTACTTCTGTTGTCTTACACCGAAAGCCACGTAGGCTGGGAATTTGCGTAGTTCTAGCTAGACAGTTCTCTTTTTTACTGAGAGCATTTCCTTGTATTCCGCCTGAGTATCAGATAATCTGCATATAATGCATCTAACACTTGCACTTTCCTAGAAGTGGGAAGCAAAATAATTTCTCTTGTTGACTTTTCAATTCGCGCAATTTTGTATAGCTTTAAACCTTAATACTCTCACAATTAAAACATTGTCGTCTGGTCGTTTTTTTTCTCAATCTCCTGTGAATGGTTTGTGAGAGCAAAATGGAAGAAACCGAATCACCGTTGGTCCCGACTTTCTCGGTTGTTTTTTTTTTACTTTATCGTGATGCACGACGCACTTTTTAACACCTGTATAGGTGATTGAAACTTTTGCCCTGTGCCACCAAACAACAGAGATCGATTCTTTTATTGTACATAAATGGACAATAAAATACACATTTATTGGTAGTACGTTCTGAGTTTGTTTTCCTTCAAAATGAGTTGATTGTTTTTAAAAGAGTTTTTCTGCACGATTTTGTGTGTACTGTACCAGTATTGAATGTTCTTGTTATATTTACAGCGTTTGCCGCACACGATTCTCTTTGAGGTGATTGTGTTTTAAATATCTGATGGAAAATGACAGTTAATCCGTTTTAAGAAATAAAGTATACAACAACATTCACAGACATGCTTAAGCGCAGTTTGTGGACAAGATGAATTCTGAAGGACGTTTTATGAAAAGACACATATAGGTATCAAAATATCTACTTATTTAAATATGTGTATAAAAATTTCACTACATACAGCCAGTATAATTATTATTATTTCTGAAAAACACCCTTATAAGGTCTCAAGTATTGCCTGAATGCATATTTCACAGATTCTTACCAGCACGGGCTACTTTACTACTGTACATAATATGGTACAGCTCTGTAAATATAATATACGGAGCACTGGACAACATCTCGCATTGCCGTCAATAAGATGACTTGCATTACTTGTGTACATAACCACACTCGGTACAAATGCGTCGTTAAGGTCGCTAATTGTAAGACTGCGTCAATGCTTCCGCTATTTACGTCAATAACGAACATTATTCATAATAGACTTGTCTCGAAACTACCCTACCCGCTTTTGTCATAGGCGAGTGATTATTATTTGCCAACCCGCGAGCCTTACATTCAAATACCGATCACTGGTTGGTCACGAACTTCAGCATAAGAATTAAATTAGCTTTATAGAGACAACTTAATACCACAACACAACAATTATTCAGGATAGTATTTTATCCCAATGGATGGAAACAAAACAAGCAGCCGGTAAAATGTGTACACCGCCGAGGAAGGAACATTACTCGTTGGACATTGCACTGAAGTACATGATTATACCTTCAGTTCAACATGTTTATCTACAGTAGACAGTGTTTCATATTGTGGTTGTAATGCTAAAAGGATGCCTCACTGTTTGCAGGTGCCCAGGATGTTTCTTGACGCTCGTCTGCTAAGGCCGACCTTACACTATGACATATCGTAGTGGACTCGGTAGAGGCCTGACGCACACGATGTGGAGAATGATGTGGCTTGTGGGCCTCTGGGGCCTCCTCGGAGTCCTGCGCGGAGCCCTTCCGCTAACCCTCAGTCATCTGGACCTAGAGAACCCCAACAAGTAAGTCTTTCACTTGATGTAAATGTACTGCGGGTCATTTCGCAAGGCAGCCACTCATTTCATACTGCGCCTAAAATGAGATTGCAAAATGTCTTTCCTTCACAACAAGATAAGGGGCTTCACTGTCTCACTACGTTTTTCTACAATAGCGCAACAATATCATATATGTGATTTACTGATATGATGGGATAGGTAGCTTTACCTATTTGGTATGTTGCTCATAGAGTACATTTCTTATACGATGTGGCGAAATGCATATCGTTTTACATCCACGTCTATTACCACTTATCAGTTTAATTTTTAATGTTATGGTTGTTAAATTTTATACCCTATACTACTTTAGCCACTAATATTAATATGTTGATGAGAAATTTCATCAAGTAATTTAATGTTATTACCAGTAAATTGAAATCTTACAAATTAATAGGATACTTTTCAAACGCGACTTTTTCCCTTCTGTAAATCATCATGTAATTACGTAAAATATTAATTTAATTAGAAATTATCCATATAAGGAATCCTTTTTTCAAACAAATATCAAATGAATTATATTTAAATGTCAAATACTGTAAAACGATTATATAGATTCGATCCAATGAAGTAACACAACATATGATGTCTAAATGTGCAATAGAACATGTAATGCTACAACACCTATGTTTAGTTACAACGCGTGGCAACTACGTTTAACGTTGTAAGTTTTTCTGGTGTAATTCAACTCGAAGTAATACAGTGTTAACCGCATCTTAGCAATAATTAAATAACTAATTGAGAAGATAGTGGTTACGAAACCTGTTGAATGAATGAAAGGTGGCCTCGCAGTGAATAACCCGAGTCTCGATGTAATTAAGACAGCAAATGATGATGACTAATTAGGAAGATGATTCGTCTCTTCATCGCGAACGAGAACATTCAATTAAACCGTGTAGTAATAAGTAGAGAATTGTGCAACATTTAAGTGAGACGTGTAATATTTACACAGTCAATTCTCAGAGTGCAATGATGAAACAACGCAAACAGACATTGTGATTTTAATTTCTCCACCGCGGAGTAAAAACAAGGAAGGTCACTGATTATTTTTTGTTTTGATAGTTGTTTAAAAGTAATAATATATTTGTTTTACTAGTTTAATCGTTGTCCTGATAATTTGAGTTCTATCTATATGGTTCCGTAGTATTAGAAACAGTAATATCAACGACACTTTGACGGCACTTCAATAATCTTGGACCATTGTGTTCTAGTATACAGTTTAATGATAATTATGGTGTATGTATGGTGGAATCCATAATAATATTGTTTGTTTTGATAACGTTGTGTGTATTTGTTTATAATGGCCACATTACATGACTTCTGTATCACTTGCAAACCGAGGCCCCATAGTCCCAGTAATATAAGCAATTACTCTGTTATTGTGAAAGGAAGCAGAATCGAGTGTTGTAACGTTACATTTTCAAGTGTACTCATTTTACTACAGGACTTCGTTGTTAATTTGAATCATAATTGATAACCAACATTCGTATTCTCTGCTCTTAAATTCAGAAGATATTGGCCCACATTGCATTCTTGCATTCATTGACAGACCGCGTGGGTGGGAAGAAATTGTTGTAGAATCTTACTACAAGTATGAAGCACAACTGCCTTACTACTGCGATCAATCCTATTTTACAGTTTTTGTGGTTATATTTAATTTTACTACAACAGTTGGGCTATACTACTTGATTCCAGCTCGAACATTTTCACGGCCGAAGAATTCGATATCGTGATATCGATATCGCGATACGATATCACCGTTATCGATATTCAAAAGCGAAAATCATTTAACGTAGATAGCTGTAAAGGAATGTAGAGTATTATAGAGAAAAGCACGATTCCACTTCGGAACCCCGGGATGGTCAAAGTGATGAGATTCAACGGTTTGTGTCGTTATATGAGGGCGTTACTCCAATGTGTTCAATACTTGAACTGAACTGAAACCACAAATAACATTGAAATGAAACTCTTTATTATCTAGAGTTGGCCGTTGTGATCGCAAGGGGTCTCGATTGAAGTAGCGGGGTCGAATCGCACTAACGGATTTCTTGACTGAATGTCTTGGTAGGTAGATACTGTTCTTCAATCATAAGATGAGCTATTTTACTATTGCCTATTGCAGTACTTGATTTATCAAAACACTTCAAAATAAAATATACAAAATATGCAATCAATAACATGCAGAAAATGTATAGCAACGCAACATCATAAATGAGCAAATTAATAGACATGCTAAAGAGAGTCCCCACATAGGGACACTCTGCACTAACTGTCTTCCCACTTATACATGAGCGAAAATTTGCGTTAAAAATAAATAAATAATTTCAGGAAATCTTAAAATAGTTAATGAAATAAATACTAGTCCACTTCCCTACTGGAATACCAGATGGGTAGCGTCACACGTGACAGGTCGTATAGCCTACACGGATGTTTATTCTCTTGTCACTTTAGGCACTTTTTATAAATAATTACATTTAAACCCATTGACTTTGTTGTTGTTTATACTTTGCCAAGTGTGAGTTAGAAGAACGGCGTTGTTTTGACGCAGTATTCTGCGAATGGAGTGTTATAGAATTGATACTTGGAAATCTTTTGTTATTCCCATTCCTTCCGACTTTCAAAAAGCCAACCGATAGATAGAATAAAACCTGGAAAACCTGGTTTGCTACATGTTCAAGAGATAGAAGTTCTAAAGAATTATCACTTGGAAGTATAACATATGTCTTCTGCAAAACTGAACAATTTTACATTCTTGCGTAACTAACACCTGTACACATTTTCTAATGCTTTTATTAGGTCATAGAGATTTTGGGTCACTTTTCTTACGTTCCTTTAGTAAGGCCTCCAAACCAATAAAATATTGCCCAATATCTCTGAAATAGCTATTTATGACGGAGGTTATATTATCCACCCAAATTAATAAGTTCCCACGTATATACTCAGATCAATGCGTGTGATTGCGTAGCAGCTATCTGGACAAATACACATTCGCTCATTTCAAGGTTTTTCAAACGGAAATCGTGAACACACTTTCGTAAGATTTTAAAACAACAACTTGTCTTACTCACTTCACAATCTCAGATGAAATCGACTTGTTTTAATACACACACGGTAAGAATATTTCCCACGTTATTGTGGATACAAAGACCGTTCGCAGTCAAAACATGCAACCTCACAATTTGGTGGCCATCTGGAATGCAATATATCAATTTGTACATTGTACTGCATTTTATTAAAACTTTTAGCTCAATATTTTAAGAAGCGAGATAGAAAATAAATGTTCATTTTATTATATTTTAAAAAATAAAGAAAGTGGTAATAAAGAATACTATTATCTATTTCTGTAATTTTCATGCTAGGGTGGAATGCATCGCATGCGAACAATCAGTTAGTTGTAAGTTGCACGGCAGAAAGAAATCTTCGCTGTGATACGACGTTATAAGAGGACAACGCCCGTGCTGACTGGAGCATAAATATGTTGGCCAGCTGGGACTCGAACCCAGGACGTGGGGCTCTACGCTATCTTCCCTCTTGAGATTTAGCTTGAGCTTGAAGGAAGTCCACAATTTTCTGGGCTATGTAGCCAGTTGGGGTAATTTTTCAATGTAATTGCTAACACACATACAGTATCACATACAGTAACCAATGCAACCTATTAAAATAAAAAAAAAACTAATTTTACGGTTAAAATATATTTTTTGGGAAATATGAGTATACATAACTGCACGTGGAATTGGTTTATTTTATTTTAATGTACGGAAATGGTAACTGTACTAGTGTCACGTGATAGCTAATTACACACTTTAAAAAAGGCAAGTCAGTTAGTGCCATTCATTTCTTCAAAAGTCAATACCGTGGTTTTATCAATAGCTACGGTTCTGTAGCAAATTTGTATTTTGATTCGCATCATCAATCCACACACTTTTCAATAATACATTATTTGGGATATGGCCTACTTAACTACAGCTCATATTTTGACAACATGCTGATCGAGACGATGAGTAGATGATATCCATGCTGAGCCAGTATTCGAACCCGCAACGCATGAAGACGAGAAGCAACAACTCAACTCGACACGGGTGAGGATGGAGTGAACAAGCTCACTGACTGACTTGAATATCTCGGCTTCGAGCCACCGTAGTCGCGTGGCCGGCCTGCCTGCATTGCACCACCGAAGCGTGTTGCATACATCATTGGGAGAAATACCGCAGTGATCCAAAGCGGCCTATCATAGGGTGACTTGAAACTGGGCTCAAAGAAATTGGCAACTACTGCTCATGTGATTTACATTGGATTGGTTACTACCATTTTCATTCTTCGGAGCGTAATGATTAAGTTGCAGTAAAGCGAGCTGAACATACACGTGGCCGTGTTTTGTTTTAGAAAAACATTAAAAATGCACCAACCAAAGAAAGATACAACAATGGAGTTGTCTAGCAACATATTTTTTGTCTGCAAAGTTACTTTGTGATGTTACAGCACCCTCAATCGTATTTCGTAATTAATGAGGCATTCTAGCTCGCTTTGGAGGTGCTAGCCCGCTTCTCCAAGCCGACTTGAGAAAAAGCGCTGTCAAGGTGTATATTATCATATTATGTCAGGTCGCTTTCAGGCCAAGCCGGCTTGAGTTAGGCCGCAGTATACGGGATGATGCACTGGAGTTAGCAAGGCATTTCAATCCGATTTGAACCGAACCAGTTTGAGTTCAAACCGGGTTGAACTACCTATTTATCACGCATATTTGAAGCTGCTTTCAAATCAATTCGTAAGTGAATTGAAATCAAATCTCCCGCTTAAGCCTTCTAGATTTTTTTTGGTTGACAATCGGAATCTTAGTAAGTTGATATACTTCTAAAACGCATGACGGTGGTATGACTGGTATCGACACATCCGTGTAAGAAGGCAGTGCAGTGCGCGCGCAGCTCTGCAGTCGCTGCAGTCGGTTTGACGTATTTATCAAGGGTTTTCAATGCGATTTGATACTTTCAATTCAATTGATCAACTGGATTGAAATGAAACCGATTTGGCCCAAATTCGATACGATTACCAAGGTTTTCAAATCGGTTTGACTCGAAGCGATTGCACCACGCCGGTTTGAAATGCCTTGCTAACTCCAGTGATGGAGATGCAAACAAAACACGCTGCAACGCCTCCGAGTCACTTCGGCTAACAATACTAGGAAGCCCAGGGTAAAGAGCGTGAACACACTTAGTGCAATGCAATAGATAATACAATACAATACAATACAATACAATGGATTAGCTGTAGCCAAGTGAGACGGTGAACAAAGAAGGATGGTTCGTGTGGTTTTACGTACTTTATTCTATTAATGCAATTATGCTATCCGTGACGGTGAATGGGTGCTACAAGATGAGAACATAATTATCAAACCTATGTTCTTGAGGATTTCATTTACAGCTAGGATCTGTGTTTTCCAATCTCGGTACTCGGGACAAAACAGTTTGCTGGGTAGGGGGGGGGGGGGGGGGGGAGAGAACACCCCCTTCTCCCCATACGGTCGTCTACCTCTTAAGTCCCAAAGACTACAATAAACAAGTATAAATTTTCTAATTTTCAGCAAAAGACGAATGTCCCCAGTTTGGATTGCACTAAATAATTATGTCAGCACCTCAACACTGAGTTTGAGTTTGATGGGTAACCTGCAGGCTGCAACCCAATTCGAACTCCTAAATTTTGTATATTTTTATAAACAGTTGCGTAGGAACAGTGGCGACGCCTCTTACTTATTGATACATTTTTGAATATTATCTTATACAGCTAGCACTCTTTACTATAATTATGTTAATCGATAAAGGTAAATTCTTACTCTTGGTTGAATTGGGTATATTTATTGGCTACAACGTCTTGCGGTATTGTTGGGTCCATCATGTCGTCAATTAGCCTGGCCCAAATCGCATCACATAACTGATACGCAATTACATTACAGTTTAGAACGTCGATCTACAAACAAATACCTCAAGTAGACCTCAAAATAAGATTACTTACTGACATAGAATAGAAGAGCCGCGGGTTGTTATTTGGCACAATGGATCATTGATGAGAGACTATGGGTGTTTGTAAAAAGCGGTTTGTCGATAGTTTGAGGCCAATTAGCTGAGGAAGCGCGGCCGTCTCTATCTCAATCTCACTCACCCAGATATAGTGTGCGGTGGTGACGTAGGCTGGACGCACCTGCATGCGGTGGTCAGCTGGAGCGTCAAGTATGTTAGCACCTGCATGTGTCCATGCGGTGGTCAGCTGGAGCGTCAAGTATGTTAGAACCTGCATAATGTGTCCGTGCGGTGGTCAGCTGGAGCGTCAAGTATGCTAGCACCTGCATAATGTGTCCGTGCGGTGGTCAGCTGGAGCGTCAAGTATGTTAGCACCTGCATAATGTGTCCATGCGGTGGTCAGCTGGAGCGTCAAGTATGTTAGCACCTGCATAATGTGTCCGTGCGGTGGTCAGCTGGAGCGTCAAGTATGTTAGCACCTGCATAATGTGTCCATGCGGTGGTCAGCTGGAGCGTCAAGTATGTTAGCACCTGCATAATGTGTCCGTGCGGTGGTCAGCTGGAGCGTCAAGTATGTTAGCACCTGCATAATGTGTCCATGCGGTGGTCAGCTGGAGCGTCAAGTATGTTAGCACCTGCATAATGTGTCCGTGCGGTGGTCAGCTGGAGCGTCAAGTATGTTAGCACCTGCATGATGTGTCCGTGCGGTGGTCAGCTGGAGCGTCAAGTATGTTAGCACCTGCATAATGTGTCCGTGCGGTGGTCAGCTGGAGCATCAAGTATGCTAGCACCTGCATAATGTGTCCGTGCGGTTGTCAGCTGGAGCGTCAAGTATGTTAGCACCTGCATAATGTGTCCGTGCGGTGGTCAGCTGGAGCGTCAAGTATGTTAGCACCTGCATAATGTGTCCATGCGGTGGTCAGCTGGAGCGTCAAGTATGTTAGCACCTGCATAATGTGTCCGTGCGGTTGTCAGCTGGAGCATCAAGTATGCTAGCACCTGCATAATGTGTCCGTGCGGTTGTCAGCTGGAGCGTCAAGTATGCTAGCACCTGCATAATGTGTCCGTGCGGTTGTCAGCTGGAGCGTCAAGTATGTTAGCACCTGCATAATGTGTCCGTGCGGTGGTCAGCTGGAGCGTCAAGTATGTTAGCACCTGCATAATGTGTCCGTGCGGTGGTCAGCTGGAGCATCAAGTATGCTAGCACCTGCATAATGTGTCCGTGCGGTGGTCAGCTGGAGCGTCAAGTATGTTAGCACCTGCATAATGTGTCCATGCGGTGGTCAGCTGGAGCGTCAAGTATGTTAGCACCTGCATAATGTGTCCGTGCGGTGGTCAGCTGGAGCATCAAGTATGCTAGCACCTGCATAATGTGTCCGTGCGGTGGTCAGCTGGAGCATCAAGTATGCTAGCACCTGCATAATGTGTCCGTGCGGTGGTCAGCTGGAGCGTCAAGTATGTTAGCACCTGCATAATGTGTCCGTGCGGTTGTCAGCTGGAGCGTCAAGTATGCTAGCACCTGCATAATGTGTCCATGCGGTGGTCAGCTGGAGCGTCAAGTATGTTAGCACCTGCATAATGTGTCCGTGCGGTGGTCAGCTGGAGCGTCAAGTATGTTAGCACCTGCATAATGTGTCCATGCGGTGGTCAGCTGGAGCGTCAAGTATGTTAGCACCTGCATAATGTGTCCATGCGGTGGTCAGCTGGAGCGTCAAGTATGTTAGCACCTGCATAATGTGTCCATGCGGTGGTCAGCTGGAGCGTCAAGTATGTTAGCACCTGCATAATGTGTCCGTGCGGTGGTCAGCTGGAGCGTCAAGTATGTTAGCACCTGCATAATGTGTCCATGCGGTGGTCAGCTGGAGCGTCAAGTATGTTAGCACCTGCATAATGTGTCCGTGCGGTGGTCAGCTGGAGCGTCAAGTATGTTAGCACCTGCATAATGTGTCCGTGCAATAATTCAGCCTGATGATAAGCTGAGATATGTCCCCAAAAGTCAGGTTTAAAATAACGAGTTTTTGGAACGATGTTTCTTACCTATATAGATAACATAGAGGAAATAAAAAATCCCAATTTGTTTAGATGATTAAAAATAAAAAAGTCAAATATGTTTTAGTAATACTAAATCATGTAGTTTTATGATGTGATATCTAGTTGAACAACAACACTCATTAGATGATCCACCTGTGGAGTAGAGTATATAAAATTTGCATAATAAAATGTAATTTGTTGACGTTATACGACGTCGCATAGGTTAAAGGTAATTGTATGCCTATATATTACACAAAATTATTTCTAACACAATAAATACATAATTAATAACGATGCCAGGAAAATAAAAATCAGAACTTCATCCTTGAAACCGATCACATGTGTTGATTATTACGCCACGGCACTTGTTATTCTGTTATCTTAAATCTTTGGCGTGAAAACGTGATTTCACAAGCGCGAGCTTTAATAATCATGCAACAGCAGCGTTATTTCACGTGTTATATACACGA
This sequence comes from Isoperla grammatica, assembly GCA_945910005.1. Classification (NCBI taxonomy): domain Eukaryota; kingdom Metazoa; phylum Arthropoda; class Insecta; order Plecoptera; family Perlodidae; genus Isoperla; species Isoperla grammatica. Next base: position 15,728,130 of record OX246737.1, read on the forward strand.
GATACGATCGGCGATAATGAGGTTCAACGAACCTCCCAGTGGTTTACTGACCGAGTTGTCTCATTGGTGGCGCAAGGGTGCGGGTCCGACTACCACCATCGGTAATGTTGCCTGAAGGATCCTCGTGAGGTCTTTTCATAATAATAATAATTTTTCGTAGGAATACCCGTTAGGGTGCACACCAGTTTTAACTGATGTGCGGTGACTAACTAGGTTATTAGGGTGTTTGGATAGTTGGGAAGGATTGTCCGAGGGCTGATAGTATGACTCAATCCCAGCATTCGCCTTTACGACTGAGAAAAACCCCGGAAAAAACCTTCAGTCAGGACGGTGGCCGGAATCGAATAAGAGTCTCGCGTTTTACCGCTGAGCCACCTCTATCGGTGTCTTTTCATCCCATTGTGTTGAATCTCTCACTTAGGCCTGCTTTACACGGCCAAACATTCCCATTCAGCTTCAAGGACAAAAGTACATGACAAACATCCGGGATACAGTAAAATGCAACAATGGCTAATTTTGATTGGTATTTTTTGTACTTTAATAGATGAAGAAAAAAATGACCATGGTAGTACAATACAACAGACTTGGGACGCATTTCTCTGGGCAGTGTCCGTTCCTCCTGACTACTTCAATTCAGTACATTAATTAGTTTGATAATTAAATAATTATAGTGTTTTGTACTTAATTATATTGGAATAATTTAATTTTTAATTAACTATCAACATAAATAATAATAACAACATAATCATTAAACTAATTAATTAGAGAATGAAAGAAAATGTTCGTAGCATCATGGGGGGTGTAGTAAACGGGGGAAAGGAAGCAAAAATGATATAAAATTAATAACATCATCTATAAAAAAATCGTGTTGCCATTTAATTGTACTTTGCATTGTTAATAATTATTTTGGAATAGTAGTAAATTACATGACTCCCGACCAAGACAAGGTAAGTTTTCTTCCATACCTTGTCTTGGAAGGGTTGTTAGCTGCAGGTCTAGCACAGCCTACTAGTAGCTGTTCATGTATAACATTCACCCGAGACGCATGGCTGTAAAAACATTCATTCTTATAAGAAGATATTGTGCAATGTTGAATGTATCTCTATTCTCTAGAGACCTTCACGCGCAACAAACAGCAAGACACTAATAACTATAGCTTTACACCACTCGGAAGCCTTTATTTTTATAAATGAAAGGAGTGACAAAATCCTAATTGTTAGTAAATGATATATTAATGTCACTGTAAGTAGGCGCAATGGCTTTCATTTGATTACAGAATAGGTAGTTAGGTGTAGGTAAATCGTTTTTCAGTAGACATCCGGTGATTAACACTGTCGGGAGTGTTGTGTTACGACAAATGTGTAATATACTATAGTGTTGTCGGGCGGGATACGCCCAGTCTCACGCAATTGACATTAGGCAGGTACTTATACTTACTGAAGGGAAGTACTACTTACTTTACTACTTACCTCATTGTGTCGCGAAAGTAAAGAGGGTCATTCGGACTACCTCAACATTTTAACACTGGAATGTGGGACAGAGTTAAGTGCATTCTTTCTCGGCCGGCTCCATATAAAGTGACATAATTAGATCAAGGATGTTATTTGATACATAATAGAATTCTTACAAGACTACGAGGTATACTTTGTGACAAGGACAAATTTACGAAAATATAGTGTATCTATAGTGGTATCTAAATAACTTTAAAGATGCTATCGTCATAGATAAGACAGTGCCCCGATCAGCGAGCCCCGATTAAAAATATCGATTTCTCATTGGTCACTAGTCACTCGCCAAGTTTACTAGGCCTAACAACATATCATCCAAAATGGTATTAGTAATATCGGTGATAACAACTACTTAAACTACACGTACTATAAATAAATTGATCCTTTTTCTAAATAATTAAATATCAATAGAGATTGTAATATGAAGAAAAAAAATATACATTATAATACAAATGATTCCTGTATCTCTAAATGGTTAGTCTGAGAACATTTATAAACATATCATGTAACAAATAGTTGAATTCTACCACGGCACCATTTAAAATGATAACTTCCCAGCATCCGTTCTACTGTCATATGGTCAGATTATATTGTATGCTATGCCACGATGTGTGACTTTATGTGAATTTGATAGGGGTATAAAAGTACCGTAACTAATAATATGATAAACATGCCACATAAATAATCGACAAATTAAACGCGACAAATAAAACACGCGCCTGTTCTGCCAAATTGGTAGTTAAAATATAAACACGCCAGTCAACTTCACGCGCCTGATTTGTCGGTAACCCAGTAAACAAGTAGTAAAAGACTGCGTATTTAGGTTACGTAATGGTTATAAGCTTCTTCAGTAAAAACATTTACGACTTATATTCTATAATAAATCACATTTTAGTAGGTATACCAATTATCGCTACACCTACTTATTGAATATTACAAGAAATGATTTGCGATGATGATCTTTGGGCTTAATATTTTTATCTTAGATTTTTAATGATTTACACAGTTGTTTCTTTTACGTCCGGTTGAGAAATGTATGTATTTTATTTTACCAAAGGCCGTTTTGTCGGCTATCACAACTTGAGAGTGCGTTGAGTAATAATTCCGAGGCAAAGATGCAAAACGTATCGTTTCGTGCATGTCGATCTACTACATACTGAAGGTTCTTAGGTCTACATAGGCAGATTATCCTTCGCGGCTCCTTTATCTCCTATACACAGAACCTCGTTCGGCCATGAGTGAAGTAGTTCTCAAGTCAAGTTTGCGGGGATGGAATGTCCAGGATTTAATTCCACGTCACAACGATCGAATGGGGAATATTCACAATGCTGTCATACCGGATTAATTCCCCTTGAGTCACTTACCTGAAACATGAGCCTTGCATCTTGGTGGCCGTCGTTGCGTGATCTGCAATCTCTTCGTGACGTCACAATACAAATACTTGGGGTTATGTTACTAGAAGAATTCGCAAACACTTGTTACGACTTACGAGTGATAAGTTTATGAGCATAGAAAGTTGAAGAAGGAGAACTGGGCGTTGTCCATTTACATTTTTTACCGTTATATGTTTGCCTAATAACAATAATTAATATAAAGCTATTAACTTAAAAATTAAGGTTTACCATAAAATAACTAATTGGTCAAATATCCTTATTTGGTTAGTTTTTCAAAACGTTTAAAAGTGTCAAAATATAAAAAATCGTGGACATTAATTCTGGGGAATATAGAGGGAGTGTCCGATCTCGTAACCCCAAAACTCTCAAATAATTTTACACCATGTATAGCTCCCCCCCCCCCCCCCCCCCCCCCCCCACCCGAAACCGTTGGATCACAATACTAAAAGTATTTCAATCGTTGATACATTTAGATATATTTAGATGCATTTTACAAAATATGTGCTTAATTCCCTTTGCTTTGATCTTTATATACATGTTGTCCACACCAAATAATTGTTTACTTTTCCATTAATCCCATGGATATCGACTCTAGGCTCTTGTTCTATAAATGCGTATACACATTTGGAAATTTTAACGAAACACACTTTTTCCTTATATTGGTCGACAATTTATTTCTTTTGAAAACGGTTTCACTTTCAGCAACGTCCTCCTCAAATCAGATCCGCTTCATCAGCCAGAGGCCGACCCGACGGCCACTTACGGTTTCACTTCCGTTAATTAATAATTTCGATGTAAGCATCTGGATCGTAAATGTTGTGTGGTGGCTGCTTGATCACCGCCAGAAGAAAGTGGACCGTGAGAGAGTCCACTTTGCTTGACCAGGGAACGTTTGTATGGTCAATTTCTAATAAGCAGGCGGTAAAACGCCGTGTCCGTGTTATGAGAGAAATTACACATGGTCCTGTATGTTCATATTATATAAGTTGCAATCAGTGTGTCATAATTGGATTTTGTATTTGTGGTTACGTAATTATGTAATATATGGACAATTGCGATTTCATTGTCCTGTCCCTAAAATTCGTTTAAGTACCAAATCGAAACGTAATCACACGTTATAAATCGTTCCCCTAGATGGAAATTTGAATCCAATTACAATTTCGACTAGGATGTATTGTTTCGCTATAGAAAGCGCTGTCTGGAATTAAATTTTCAAGACATTTTGAGAAAGATATTACCACAAATTATTGTGGATAGTTTTCCATTCGTCTTTGACCCATTTGCTGACAATGGACACATTTCTTTAAAATAACAGGAAACTTTTCTTGGCTGAAAGTCTAGCAAATAGAATCTGTATAGCATAATATGCATCCTTGAATAATTTGAATGTTATATAATTATTGAACTTTTTGGGTTTTCGTCCTTTTCATAGAGTGATCTAGTTCCTCGATACACTGTAAATTATTTTCATAAAATAACCCCTCTCACGAATGTATTATTTTACAAATTGTGGACAGGTTTTTATGAAATACCCGTATTGAACACGTTTTTTCGAATAAAGTATACACAGGTAACTTCAAAATATAGCAATAATATATGTATATTAAATTCAGAGTTGAGTTAAAAATAGCAGTCCATTGTACTCGTAAAATTACTAGTGTCATTTCATATAAATATGTTAGTGGATTGTAAGATAAACTGTACAACCAACAGGTATTTTAAAGTGAGGGTGGGTCAATATATGCTAACAGCTGAGTTAAAAATACCAGTCCATTGTACTCGTAAAATTACAAGCGTTATTTTATATAAGTACGTAAGTGCATTGTAAGATAAACTCTACAACGGATAGGTATTTTAAAGTGAGGGTGGGTCAATATGTGCTAACAGCTGAGTTAAAAGTACCAGTCCATTGTACTCGTAAAATTACAAGCGTTATTTTATATAAGTACGTAAGTGCATTGTAAGATAAACTCTACAACCAACAGGTATTTTAAAGTGAGGGTGGGTCAATATATGCTAACAGCTGAGTTAAAAGTACCAGTCCATTGTACTCGTAAAATTACAAGCGTTATTTTATATAAGTACGTAAGTGCATTGTAAGATAAACTCTACAACGGATAGGTATTTTAAAGTGAGGGTGGGTCAATATGTGCTAACAGCTGAGTTAAAAATACCAGTCCATTGTACTCGTAAAATTACTAGCGTTATTTTATATAAGTACGTAAGTGCATTGTAAGATTAACTCTACAACGAAAAGGTATTTTAAAGTAAGGGTGGTTTCATATATGCCAACAGCTGAGCTAAAAATACGGTAATTCTTTCGTTCTAGTCCGCGGTGAGATCGCCTATTTCCGGTATTGGGAAGTACTTCCAGCTCTTACTGTATTATTGACTAGTGCTTATAATGGGCCCACACAAGTAAAAGTGCATTTTAGGGCGATCTAATAGAGGGGTGCTGCATTGTCCCCATGACACCTATTTCGCTGTAGATCAAGGTGTCGCTGTCAATACGATTACATTACAGGATCACATATGATCACATATGATCTTGCTGAAAACTAAATTTGTCACAGACGACAATGTTGATTTGTCGTGTGTGATACGTCTATGGTAGAGGCCAGCCGAGTAGCCCTACAACCTGAATGTTAATTGGATTTCGTTCTGGGAATTCCGTGTTCGCCAGCAAGTAATGCACACATGTTAGTCAAAGAGGGAAACGCGCGTTTAGATATGTCTTGAAATCTTATGATGACTTGATAAACAGTGGTCTCCTTGCATATTTCACAGGTAATACGGCGGGATTCTGAATCATAAAGAACTTTTTATCAGTTCATTTTTATTGTTCTTGTTCTTTTCAATGGTACAGTAGTTATTTGTGGTACAGTTGAGAGTAGTGTGGTTTTTGTTATGTATTCCTGCTTTTTTATGATTTTTTCATTGTAATTTGTACGCGTAGTTCTATTTGCTAATACAATTAAAGACGTTTCGAGATATTACGCCACATCGTAGATACATAGGCCCTACTTGAACGCTGACTTGTCCTCCTTTGTAAATCGGTTTTGTATTTTCGGTAATTGGTTTGCAACAATAGGCCTATTAGCAACCTTCATTAAATGGTATAGATTCCACTTTCCTGTCGCACAAAGCTTTATTGGAGCCCTGCTGGAGAAGATACATTTTCGGATGGGTTTCCGTTTAGATAAAAAAAAAAAAAGTTATACATGTTACATAATATTTATAATATGATAAACAATAATAATATTATACCTAATATTTCAATACAATGAGTAGTGCGCAGTTACTAGTTCTCTTGGTAATGTTCTCTTTTCAGTAATTAGAAGTACCGATGAACGGAATATGATATTGGTGCTTAGTTTCAAATCACGTAAGGTAAACGTATAACTACATAATATAGCCAACGGTTTAACCGCGGTCGCTTAGACGGTTCCCATACGAACACCGAAGTTAAGCAACCTCGGGCTAGGTCAGGTTACCGTTGATTAGAGCAGGTTGGAGGGTTCGAAAGCTTGTGTAACAGCCTCCTTCTTCTCGTCAACTGCTCGGCAGTCCAGGTTAGTGGAGGAACCTACATGGCTGTTAAAAGTTACACCGTCCTTTCGGATGGGACGTAAAGCCGGTGGTCCCCTTGGTACTTTTCGACAGGAGTAGGCTACGTGCCGGTACCAGGCTTCCCCTCCTCCCTTCCTCATTATCATTCATCAATCATCACTAATCAGGCTAAAGAGGGTATTGTGCCCTTTACTGGTCTTAAAAATATAATAAAATAAATTAATAAAATACGTAATATGTACATACATAAATGTGCTACAGTAGGCGTACATGAGATAGCACACCGAAAAATTGTTGCAATATATATGCCCCCTCAATTCTTGATAGTGATAGAATATTTCATAAGTTTGAAGTGTAGGCTAGTAGTGTGTCACAGCTTCGTTTTCAAAACAGTTCTTTAACTATATCTCAAAGGTACTAACCAAACGGTGGTATATACTTGGTGCATAGAAAGATACTATAGGAAAACGCTCTGTGTGGCGCGTTGATACGCGAGCGCGTCCATATCTACGAACGATCTGACGAAAAGTTCTCAAAAAATGAAAACAACAATTAACAACAATTAAAGAATGCGTATTTCAAAAAAAAATTCTAATTTCCATAGATATTATACTTCCCGATATTGTTGAATGTCGTGCAAGAATTTTATTTTAGAATTTCGTGCTAAGAATTTTCGTTGTCATGTTTTCAACGCGGTCCGCCACCGTTACTAACACCTTATTGACAGCAGAAGAAATGTACAGGCTGACAGTCACGAAGAGAAAAGAAATGTAATTTTTGCCTTTAACATGTACCAGGTCGCGTTTATTTATACAAAAATTTACTATAATATGGTCACCTTACATTTTGTCGTTACTGGGTTTCAGACAAATATTTTCGAGTAACTTTTATGTAACTTTGCCAATTCTTATCAGATCGACATAAAATGAACATATTCGTGATCGGAAAAATATCTTTATAAAAATATGGCTCTCATATTTAGCCGCCATTGTGTTTCATTCATTGCAGTAACTATGGTGTAACTTTCTAACTTTTCGAACGATTTTTCCACAAAACTATACACATTCAATCCACATCTAGGTTTGTGGATGGTCCAAATTTCAAGTTGATTGGACTTTCCGTTCGACCGCTATCGACAGACAAAAAAAAAATATATATATCAGAAAGAGTGCCATTAAATTCTAATGGAAACGCACGCTCCATAAGTTATTCCTGTTGCCACGCATATTCAAATAATGTATTTTCAAACAATATGCTGGGGCTCCACTGTTCCAAGGGTTTACTTTCGTTTTGTCCTAATTTACGGTTAGGTACGGGAAACGGTATACCGAAAACATACTGCGGAAGGGCCCCAAGGAGTGTCGGCTTTATAGAGGCAGATGCGGTAACCAGCGGGAGAGATTTTGGTGTAATAGCAACCAACAACAAGAATTCCAGCACATTTAATGGTCTCTTATTTTCTGCATTGCTTGATAATACTAATGCCAATGAAGGCAATGGCCTAAATTACCTTTAAATAGACCAATGTGATATAGCTAACGAAATAACTGTAAGTTAGAGACCCTCGCAAGTCCACCACCCTTTTACGGGACTCGAACTCACGACCCGACCTTATAACCATGGACGACAACAGTTATAAAGTAAACATTGTAATGAGTTCCGATATGAATCCATTTACATTTTTGTCTGACCTTCCAAAACGCAAGAGAAACACCTGAAATAATACAATGGATTAGCGAAGTCGAGTTATATTATGTAGAGTAATTTTCTACTCAAAATGGTTTTTGACAAGATTACAGTACAACCACGTTTACCACTGTGTTGTTTTACTTACTTATTTGAGAAAACTCATTTTCTGACGGTGTGATTTGTCAAACTGTGACGGGTAAGAAGATACAATTCTATTTAGCGTGAATTTGTTACCATTCATTTCAGGTTAAAATATTTGCCTAGCAAGTATTACCCCAAATTGTAAATATCTGAGCTCCAACGTTGCCACTGTATTAGCAACTCCTCATTTCATTACACCAATGCATTTAATATATTGTTTTTCTTGGAAATAAGTCTCATTCCCTACTTGACGATTAGACAACATTGGAGCCAAAGGTCACGCTGCACAACGAGGGGGGGAGAGTTCGTGGAATGTCGCCTCGTCTACTGCATTCCATCAACCCTGACAAACAGGAAGCTAGGATTCGAAACTTGTATACAGCTATTTTCGTTCCGTCTTGATAGCCCACTTTGTTGGGCGTCTTTGATAGCAAATGGTTTGCGTCGATTACGCATGTAGGGTGACCATATGTATTGCTGGACATGTCCTCTTTTTGACATCCTAATCCGTGCCCGGGTTCTTTAAAGAAAAGGAAATGTCCGGATATGTTTTATTTGTTATGAAATGATGGGCCTATCTAGAGTATCATGTACATGTAGAGTATCAATACATTAAGGAAAATTATATATGTACCAGTTACCAGTTAGCAGTTACCACTAGCATTCATTTGTATTACCTGACATAACTCACATTCATTTAAATACGCCACCTTCCATTCCAATTCTCCCCTCTCCCCTAGTATTATATTGTCAGGGTTTAAAACAACCCCAGGCTCGAAACACAATGGGGTTCCATAAAACCTATGCGCGGCTACCTTCTTCTGTGCTTTGCGCTTTTATGTGAATTTGACCAGTCAAAGACACCATGCCCAGACAGCCGTGCGGTAAAACGCACGAGGTCTCTGTTCACAGGTGGAGGCGGAGAGGATGCAGTTCGAATCCAGCCGGGAGCGCCAAAATTTAATTTGTGTATATGTAACTAATCTTAATCAACTTGTATGTATACTTGTACTATGGTCTGATTAAGTGTTATTTCAGGATTTGCAAGTTAATAATCGTGTAATCAATTATATGAAGGAATACGTTTAGTTCTATGACTACCTCCTAGGTTGCGCCACTAACAGACTGCTGCGAGTTTCGACTTTCAAACGCAGCTTTCCATATTTGTATTGCATCTGCGTACTCCCCTTACATGGAACATCCGTGGATTGGCCTTTGTAAAACAGACATGGATTGTGTATGTGTTCCCGTACATGAAACGTATGACCATGAGAAAGATACACAATTCATAAATCTACAATTCCTACACACCCCTAATCTTAATAGTACGGATGTCTATTTTTAGGCCATATGGTATCTTTATTTTAAGTATTCAATGGACTGTCTTTTTAATCGGTATGCATTTGAAATAAAGGAACAAAATTAATAAATCTACAATACCTACACAACCCTTAACTTAATAGTACAGATGTCTATTTTTAGGCCATATGGTATATTTATTTTAAGTATCCAATGGACGGTCTTTTTAATGGGTATGCACTTAAAATAATGTAAGTTAACTTGTAAGATTAAGGTACCTACATATCATTAAAAACAACCTTGTGGACATGCTTATTTAGGACATGGCGTTTTTAATTTAAGTCTCCAATGGAGAGGTAATTAAATGTGAATACCTTTTAAATAAATGTTCCGTATTAATTATTTCATGGTTCCTGCCGATCCATAACAAAATCTAATGGACGTGTATTTTTAAGTAAGGTCTGCCTTTCATCGTAAGTCTTCAATGGAGAGGTAAATTTAACAGTTCATTTACTGGTTGTGCTACTTCCATATCCAGTATACTTTATTTTAAAGGAAAAATTTTTACAGTGTAGTCAGTGACTTGAATATCTTGAAATTGCACGTAGAGTTTTCTCTTTCGTAATATTTAATTAATATCAATAGATCGATAATTGATCGATTAAGATCGATAGAGTCTCTCTAATACTTTTTGCTTTTACAGATCCCTCTTCGACACCGTCGATACTATTGACTATTTCCTTGATGGTATCTATGAAATAATTGTTGAAGGCATCTGCAATATCATTTGGAGAAGATACGCTTATTATAAGCTCGATGATTTGAGCAACGTGTGCCATGACATAGTGAATGTGATCGCGACTTAATAAATGTGCACACATAGAAGATTCACTGTATTTGTTCAAAGCACATTCCTGCACCATATTACTAAGGGAACACAAACCCTCAAATAAAACCAAAAGTTCCAGAAGGCGAAAACTTTACCAGCCAGTCTAAATCAAAATGCGCTCAACATCGAAACCTTCACGATATAATTTTTTCTGTCATCCACAAATCCACACCACTCAACTTAAAAGTCATAAAAAAATTAGCTCAACATAAATAAGTCTACTTATTCTCTCAAGTATGAGTAAAAAATATAGTTTAAATCAATTCTCATGATCGGAAGTCCTAGACGACATTCAAATTATTTAAATATGTGTAATTGTTAGTGTATACTTTATATCTACAATTACATGAGTGTATTCATGATTGTATCGATATAAGCTTCGTTGTTTGGAATCAAGGTAAATCTATAGAATTACACACCTAGCGATTATGGTCATACCAAAGATCGCTGCTCATACCCCCCCCCCCCCCCTCTACCCCAGGAAGCCTCGCGATAATCTTGCGTAACGTTAGTAGTACGACAGCTGTTTGTGACGTATAAAATCTCCTCGTAATTAGATACGTGCGTAGATCCTGGTTGATACGAGGTAAAAAGTGTGAGACACAACCGTGACAGCAGCCGAATCACCGATGGATGTGTAGCCGCATTCCAGGTTACTCGAGTGAAAGCATATGTAACCGGTATATTGCAGAATTTTTATATTTTGGCACAGTCTCTTTTTCTTGAAACTGACAATCATGAAGGCTCCCACGACCCTTAAGTTATGTTTGACCTCGGGTTTTCTCGTACACACACCCTTAAGATTTAGACAGGGTTCGAATCTGAAGTAGTCCCTACTTCTTGTCTCAAGAAGTTAGAATTACATTACTTGCTTAACCTTAGCAAGTACAGGGAGGTTTGAAGGGTTAGAAGGGTTTAGTGGGTTTAATTATATGTGAAGTCTTGTATTATTTGTAATATTTTAATCATTAATTTCAAATTAAATTTTGGATCCATTGATCAAATTGCATGGCAAAATATCTCAAATATGAAAGCACCATAAAAATGTTACTTTCAATAGCGAGGTTCATTCATACAATACATGAAGGCAGACAGAATATGTCTGCTCATACACAAATATATAATTTAGATGTCTTTGAACAAAGTTCAAAATAAATATTACATGTGAACGATTTAACGACTATAGGTTCCACCTGACATTAAAAAATTGCCTCTTTTTTATCGTTGACTTTTATACTTATGACTTTTATGACATTTTATGACTTTTAAGGACTTATATTTTGATCAATCGAGTCTTGTATAAAGTGGCTGATCTTTTGGACTGACATTAATTTTTTTGTATTAATGTTTTTAAATTTCATGTGACTTTAATGTATATTTTGTATTTAATATGAATGTAATGTGACGAAATCAGTTGTATGTACAATCTAAAATGTATGAATGAATTATAAATTAAATTTATGAAATATGAAATATAAACACTTTAAAAACTGATTCAGCGCATTCAAACACCTTTCATCTGAGACAGTCAAGGGTCAAGTTCGAGTTCTCGTCAGAAGAAGCCGAGTATCAAACGAAATTCACTATACGTATTTATTATTTAATAATCAAGTCTCTACATCTCCCCCCTCCCCCTCCTCCTCTCCTACCCTACACTCCATCTCCCATACTGACACATGCGTGATGATTGCTTGTTCATAAAGTGATAAAATAAACACGATTAGCTTACATTTATTATGCTTGTCATTTTTAATTTGTGGAAGTACTACAAAATGAAATATTATGCATTCAGTAAATTAAACTTGTGGGCAGTTCATCTATGTTGGTTCGATGGTCTACGGTTGTTTCTACCCCCCCTAAAATAGCACATTTAACACTCAAATATTCAATAGCAATTAGGTCGTGGGACCTGACTTGTCAGAATCACGCCTGATTTGAAGCTGTCATCACAATGGGGTCTCGAGTATTGCATAACAGTGTCTCGATACATTACCCAGAGTTGTTCATGCGTTGAAAGCTCGTTTGAAAATCGTGCTGCTTGGTTTGTTTCTTACTGAAATTTCTCTGAATTTCCAAGTTAATAAGATTCCCACGTCTCTTTGACAAGCAAGGAGACAGACATGTACGTATTTATTTACATTATGGTTAATCGCAAATAACTCGAGAGAACTCCACCGTAGAAAACACCGGCGTTGATTTGAGGCACGTTGGTTTTAGATTGGAAGATCCATCTACGCGTGGATTGGGTAATGTAATATTCATCTTCACGCGTCGTGCACAATTGTTTTGGCCACAACCAACATTGCACTCAGTTTTATTCTTTGGGGTAACGATGTACTCGAAGCCTACAGGGTTGGTTTAGTCACTTTAAATTAAAGTCCCCCACTGCAAATCAGTTTAATTACTGAGTGGGTAGACTCTAAATGTGAATTTATTTATTTATTTTAGGTAAGGAGTCGGAAATTGACAAGTAGAAGTGGGAAGATAGTTTTATGTCCGGTCTTACGAGTTTAACTAAATATTTTGGGTAACAGCAGACTTGGTTTCAAAGCTTCTGATTGGTTGTCTGGTTGCCAGTATGAAAACAATATTAGAGGATCGTAAGTCATAAGATCGGACATTATAGAGGTTAGTTGGGGAAATGGGAGGCCCGTTTTTCGTCGCCTCTTACGAATTGTCGAGTCACCATGGACCTAATTCTACCCCAGGCTATAGCACTCAAAATTGGAATAGTTATTCAAACGGCACTTCAATCATTTCATTTTTACAGACTGTATAATATGTAACGTAATTTTACTTTAAAACGTTAATGCAACAAGTCTCCTTGCTACTAAAACAAATTACGGTTACTTTAATGAAGTAACGTTCAAACGAGTTTTCAAATGAAGTTACATAATGATAATAATATGCAGTTAACAATAAAATCACCATGACTTGTTAATATACCCTCAAGAATACATCACATTATATTATAAGCAACCATACAAAGTGGTAAATTTAAATATGTATGATTAGATGCTGTATGTATCCTGATTGACCCAATAAGCAAACGTTAAACTTTCGATTCGTAAAAACACAATATATTTAATTGACCTTTTGTTGCCCTCGTGACTAGACTGGCGGAAGCTGCCTGTTTGTAGGTCGTATAACCACCCTGTCTGTCGGCAAACTGCTAGGAGGCCATGAGCGTACGCTATAGCACAACACGAAGCGTGTGCCATACAGACAGCCTTAGGTCGTGACACGTCTCGTGTTGTTCTTCACTACCACAAGGAGAGATCACGATAACGGATCTCTAAGGACTAACGAACACGATCCACGTGACACGTCACAGCTGACGTCGGTATAAACTAAACTAACTGGTGCAACAATTAGCACGTTCATATTAGTGATACGCGATACCAGAAGAACGATGTTTTTGCTTTCGACAGTCCCGCCCGTCAGCATAAATATTTATTGTTAATTTCAATACCGTTCAGTTATAAAACTGATACATAAAGAAAAAACAACAAAAATATATACTTTCTTACAAACATCTGACGTAAATTATGGCGTTTTCCAATGTGCTGCACTGAGTGCGCCTAATGCATTAAGGGCCGGTCTTACAATCTCCTAATAAGAAAGTTATTTGTAGCAATTAAGCTATTTGGAGGATTTCAAGGGTTTTGATTGGTGATTGCCATGGAGACAACAAGCTATTCGACGAATAAATAGTTATTGGGACATTGTAAGACTGGACCTAAGTGTTGTATATTGTTGTTTAATTGTTAGAGGCGCACTCAATGTGGTCCATTGCAGCCATTGTAAAACGGCATTAGAAAATCCACAACAATAAAATATAATTATGTGCCATTTTATGGTCCTCCTTTGTAAATCAGTAAGGCACCTCATGCGTTTGGGGCGCAGGTCCTTAGCGTGTGCCACCTTGAGACGTGGGTTCGAATCCCGCATGACACAAGCTTCTTGGTATTGGTTTTGCTTCATATATCACGTACACCTCATCGTCTCGAATAGCATGATTGTATACAGACGTAGCAGCAGGAGTAATCGTAAATAAGTATTATAACTAGTACAAGATGCATTTACGAAGACTTGCTAACAACAGTTTCTACAAATTGTAAGTCAGACAATATTGAGTTATTTGCGTCATCGATGTAAATGTGGTTCACACTGGCATGGAATGTCGGTTATGTCCAACAGCAGCGCTTGTAATGTAATTCTAATCGATTATTCAACCAAAGTCATGCATCTTCTCGTAAACCGCAATATTATTGATCATATTATAATAACATACCAAGTGGATAGGCTGAAGGTCTACGTTTACAAGTCTAAATCACAAAATTACAGCTTATTATATTAGTATTACATAAGTTGTAAGAGTATTCATATTTATTGGTAGTTAACTATTTCACAAATAAATCATAGTACATGTAGTGTCGTATTATACGACAATAAACATTATTTAAAACTACAGCCACTGATTAACAATTAGAAATTAGAAATTATTTGAATATTATGGATATAGTAGATTTGAAGGAGGTATCACACCCCACATAAATAAGAGTAGATATATTAAATACTTATGAGAAATATCTAACAATAATATTTAAGTAAAACAAGATTAAACATCCATAAAAAAAAAACGTAGTAGTTTTTTTCAGGTTGAGTCCTCGATTAACAAATTTAAATTTAAAATAATGAAAAGTCAATTTTCAAGGTTTTGTATTATCTATTGGCCTGTACTTGACTGATCAGTAGACAGGTTCACGGGAACCAATTCTCTCTCAATATCAATGAAAGCAATGCGTTTAATCCATCGACCGCAAAATACTTCCATTACCATTATTGCTGTCATTACTCAATCGCCGCTATTATCTGTCTATTCTGAACCACAGTTTCGCATCGCCAGGCAATCGCGAGGAAGGTCAGTGTTACCAATATATACAATAATACAGGCAGACCGTTATGCGTGTGCAGTGTTGTGCAAGGGGAAAGCAACCACAATGCATTGTATCCACAGAACGATTGTTGTCAATACAATAGATCGTGGACATGGACGATGTAGGCAGCGATGAATATCATGAATAACATAATATCAACGTAGTGTCAACCAATAGACAACCTTGAGTTATTTCATACTTATGTAACCCATTCAGTGGTCACCACCCCCCTCCCTCTTCATAAACTTTATTCTCAAGTAAACTTCTTATCAAATAAATTGTTGTAATGACGTCATAATCAGCAGAAGAAGAGAAAAATATATGCCAATTTTTAGAAGAAGAAAAAAAGACTATGGCTTCCAGCAGGAAAGAAACACATACGAAACAATTAAGCTTGAACAAATTCTTTTCCGGTAGGCCCCTTCGACGGGTCCGAATTTATAGTCGACCCCCAGCCCTAGGGGCGCCCATTGTTGCCAAGGATTTGTTTTTCTAATGGGAAATAACATTCACACAGCTGTTACTAGGCAACTTCGGGTGCCTCTAGAGCTGGGGGTCGACTATGAATTCACCTTGGAACGAAAATAGAAAACTACACACCTTGATGTTATTATTTTATACCCTAATGAGGGCGGTACTCTGATTGAGATATCATTTAAAAATGTGACGCCATAGAAACACGTGACATATGGTTCTCCATTACTATGTCGAAAACCTATACCAGTCTTAATAATAGGTAATACATTTTATTGTATTCATTTCTCCACACTCAGTTACAGGGAAGGACATATTTTCAGTGTGACATACCGTTGTTCATTTTTTATATATATTTTTTGTATTTATTTATTTTTTTTGCGTATAATATTCATTTATACAATCCCCCAACCCAGACCGTGAATTGAACCCTGGCCCTTCTGCATTGGATTGGAACTCAGAACCGCAATGCACGAACCACTGCGTTGTAACCACCTGTTACGATACCCCTGGTCGCCAGGCAACACGCGTGACTCTAACAGGTCTCGGATCATGAATGACTACAGCGTTGACTCACGTGTAAGCAAGACTTGAGCGTCTGGTGTAACCAACAGCCGGGGGTCCCCGAGAAGTAGGACAAGACGATCCGACAGTAAACGAACATGTTTTTTGTGAGAAATTTGGGTGTGGCGCGTATTTATTTAATTATTTATTTATTCGTCGTAAGTACATCAGAATCGCCACTAGACGCAGGAAATTAAGCATATTTTACACGCATTAACCGCATTTTAGTTTTAATTACGTTGATGTTAATGGACTATTGGTATGCTACGCCACAGATAAATAATTGTTGCTACGCACATCAAGGCAGAAAGTATTTGGGCAACGGAAATGGGCAGATGTTTTATTAACATTGCAAAAATGTTAATACAGTGAAGACCACAATAAACAATAACACTATTTGATTACAAGACGGATCATCAGACAAGACAACTATATAGGGTATGAATAAGAGTGAACCCTCTTAATTATATGCACATCCCTCACCCTCCAACGTACTTTATGTAGCTAACTAATAAATATTAAACTTAAACAAATCTATAACCGTATTTTAAACATTTCAAATAGTATTATATGATATAACACATTTATATGGAATGACAGTTATTATTTTTAATTTATCTACGTTTTCATAATATTAGATATAAGCAATAAGTATTTCACATGTGAGAACAAACAATTTAGGTGGTCCGTGAAAACCACTTTCAAAAGATATGTTTCGCTCTACGTAGAAGAATGCTGTGCTTATCTGCGCAACCTCTTTCAGTAGGTCTGTGGCTCAGCGGTAGCACGTGCGCCTGTACAGGTCGTGGCTTCGATTACCACCACCAATCGTGACTGAAGGGCTTTTTGACATGTCCTCAGCCATAAAGCGAATCCTATAAACAATATTTATGTATCACAAATTTATTTTATTTACCCAACTATCCGAATATCATAACAAGCCACACCAGATAAATCTGACATATCCAAGTTGCTCTAGGGCTAAAAGCCCTAGATCTCCGAAGACTTGCTAACTTTATAAATGGTTTAGTACCAACAACAATACTTAATTCTTCGGGAAGCAACTAACTCCAAAGTACTTTTCCACACGTCGAACTTCGGCGGCTGGGGTTCCAACCAAACCTCTTTTCTTTCAAATATCAGCTAAGTTTATTGCATCTTAAAAGCCTCCTCCAGTACAGGAGCAAATTCTGGGTGTGTTTTTGTGCAGAGCTGACAATGATATTTTTAGCCTGTATGTCTAATATTTGGCAAAGTTTCTCATCGAGATGATAAGCATTTTCGCCAAAATAAGAGACTTCAATCCCATGTTTACCCTCCAGCGAGCAACAGTTAGCTTTGGGTTGGTCTCGTATATTGAATACGTTGCATCATATGGAGAAATACACACGAGCATATGATTGCGCTGCGTGGTTTGCGCTTCACTGACCCCAGTGACCCAATGCTTGTGAACATGGGCTAGCGTCATCACGATCTTGTCAGACAGGTTGGCCTACCACCTCGCCAGACAAACTGCGAAGCGTCCAAACAAATGACTGGCGCAGTCTTCATCCATTGTTCCTTCAATTAATGTCGACCTATAAAAAGCTGTTCCACAACCTCTGGCCTAGGAACGGTGGCCGTCTTTTGTGACGTAACCGGTTAACCCATTGAGCTAAGCGACATCGGGGCGAGTCGGCAGCTTTGTTGGGGGAGTGGGAACTGTGTACATACTGCAATCCGATCCCATTGACTAATTATTGTTTTCTATACAAAATATGTTACCGTGTTTGCACATTTTATTTCTCGGACATGTATATCCTACTCGTTTGTGCAGCATCCTTTACTTTTATCTTAACCTTTTACCTTATTTTTTAGCGTCATTTTCCACTGTTACGAGATGACTAATGACTACTAAACTAAATCATCTGGTTTTTCTGCGTGCCCCCATGGCAGTAACCACCTCCCCCCCCCCACCCCTCCCTCCCTCGGATTGTTTCCAGAAGCTGTGGCGTGAGTTCGCGATTTGAAGAACCACAAGTTCGTCCAGTAGGCCTTCATGGATTCTTCTTCATGCAACAGGTGTAACTAAAACCCCCCTTGTTTCCAGGAGTTGCGACGGCTTCGCCAGCTGCGGACCCCAGTCCAAGAACCCCGAGTACGTCCACTGGATGGAACGCAACTGTTTCTGCGACGATGACTGCGCCATGTACGGCGACTGTTGTGTCGACTCCCCCAACTACGTGTCAAGTTCCGAGCAACGACGAGGCCTCGCCAGCTTCCAGTGCGTCGCTCTCAAGCAATACAGTGGTGTCTACATGATAACCACGTGTCCGCCGGAGTGGGGGGACGTCGTGGTTAGAGAGAGGTGAGAGAACTGTTGCCATGGTGATGCTTGTTGCCATGGGATTGCTTAGAGTATCTTCCATGTCGGGTGACGTCTTTATCAAAGATTGGGGAGAGAACGGTTGCTATGGTGATGGTTGTTGCTATGGTGTAGCTAGAGACATCTGATCTTTGAAGGGGGACATGATTGCCAGCAGAGTGAGAGAGAGAGAGCGAGCACGGTTGCAATGGTAAGACTTGTCATTGCGGAAACGATTGTCTAATCCAGATTGGAGGCAAATGGGAAAATTTTAATTCAGTTTTTGTCTAGGTTCTACCATCAAACTACTGCAAGCATGACTAAGACAAGAGTTACCTAGTTATGTTGTAGACCGTCACACTAACACTGATATCAAGGTTGTTTTTTTAATGTGGAATGTGTTTCATTTTCAATAGGGAATTCTTTATTTAATACTGCGTATTTTAGAACAATGTATAATCAGTCCCCCAAGTTACCTATCTTGTTTTCAATCCATGGACACTTTTCTATTTTTTTCCCCCACTCTCTTTCAATTGTCCATATCTGTTTTGTAGGTGTGAGGGTGAGTTCGACAAGTCGACTGTCCGAAGAAAACAGGACATTCAGGACATCCTCGAGAAGCAGACTGTGAAGTTGGTGCGCGGAAAGAGGGACGAGGATCTGATCCGAGCTGTCTGCGAGCCTTGCTTGATTCAAGTGGTCGAGGACGAGGAACTTTGCATCAAGTGCGAGAGAGTGATGCGGCATTCACAGGTGGGTTTCACTCGCAATGGGTTGACTGGCAATAGGGAATAGATTACTGGAAATATTTAGGATACGGCATGAAGGTGGTAGGAACAATTAGAATTAGGTTAAGATAAAATATACTTTCATCGTCAAAGATTTATATTAGGATGACCTAAAACTCTAAATAATAATTTTGTATAAAAATCCCTGCTGTAGGGGGAATGCCAGCTGTACCTCTTTGTGACCCTTTTCAGGTGACTAACTAGGTATATTTTGGTGCTGGACAGTTGGGAAGGAATGCCCCAGGGCTATCTGATAAAATTAAATCCCAGAATTCGAAAAGTATGGGGAATATTTATTCAGAATTGTCTGTCGAACCGGGTGCGTTCAAAAATTAGTTTTACGTGAGCCACCTCTCAGGTATTGGGTCAAAGATAAACGTTTTTTGTGGACTTATCCAAACTAAAAACTAAATATTACAAACAAACAGTTTCATGAACCATGATATTGTTACAGGGAATGAGTGCAAAGGATCCCATGTCAGACATACCTGTGACGAGTGTGCATAGCAACCTGACCTATCGCAACTCGTTCTGTGCAATCTGTCATGGCGACTTCAAGGAGGAGACGTCGGTCCTTTGGCAGCCGAGACTGGAGTGTCCGAATGTCGACGATAACAGCAACCTCACTCGCCAGGTTAGTCAAACTTCTTTACTGACCCTTAGGTAATGGGTGTTCCTCAAGGATGTGTCGTTGGTCCTTGAGGTAACCGAGACTGGAGTATGAATTGTTATGTTGTTGTTGTTGTTGATCATGATATGTGCTTGTTACAGATGGTGAATGAAAAGTTGGTGTACCACCCAGTCTTCCATGTTTGGGGCTTGAACCTTACGAAAGAGGAAGCCGGAGACGATGAAGAAGTATTGAAGGAGCGGAGGTTGAAGAAGACGACGTCGACCACGACCGCTGCGCCGGTCCTGGTGCGCACAAACCCTCTGCGCAGCCTCACAGACCTGCGCGATAGACGCAATCTCGTCAAGAACCTCCACTTCCCCAATAGAACGACCTTCCAGAGGGCGCGCGCCCTACAGAACGTCACCCCCAAGACAGAGTTCAAGGAGAGCGACAACAACACAGTCACCCGCGTGGGTGTCCCCACGAAGACTGACGACACACCCACGAAGCGAACCTTCTTTGCGTGTCACGTGGATCCAGTGTTGCCGGATGTGATATCGAAAGTGGTTCGTCGATGTTCTCCCGATATCATCAAGAGTTGTGCGACGAAATGGACCAACGTCGATATCCGTAACCGATGCGAGGCGTACACGCTGACCATGTACGAGGGGTCGAACTCGTATCGGAATCCACATTGCGCGATTTGTAACAATGTACCGATCCAGAGTCTTGAGTGTATGAGTCCACTTAACACGTTGCGTTCGTTCTCGGCCAAAGAGTTTAGTCCCAAAGCGTTTTCTGTGTTGTTTGACTTTGGCTCCAACGGAAATAAAAGAAGTGGTGTTAGTAATACAGAAGTGGGGAAGAAAGTGATGTGCACAAATAAAGAGTTGTATGATCCGTTCTTTAAAAAGTGTAGAAACGTTTTCGACGTTGAAGGTTCAGAGGTAAAGGACAATCTTGTCGAGATTGAAATTGAAGCTGGAAACGTAACAAAAAAGTCTTCTCAAATCTACGAGTCTGATAATCTTGATAACCACTCATCGGAAGTCAATTTCCACAACTTTTCAAAAGATTTCCTCACCTGCCGGAAGATAATTCTCGATCCCGACGACTTTTCTCTCGAAGACAATAACCAGACCATCTTTATAGAAAAGTACAAGAAGAAATACGACACCGGAGACTTTCAGATCCTGCACAACGGGTATCTAGAAATCTGCGCTGACTACGTTGTTGAGTACGTCGACAAGTTCGGAATCTACATGGGTTACATCACATTCGTGGGGCTGGGGGTGTCAATAGCCTTCCTCGTGCTCCACCTCCTGGCTTTCTGCCTCGTGAAGGATCTACGCAATCTCTCCGGCAAGAACCTGGCGAGTTTCTGTGTGTCCCTCCTGTGCGCGTACAGTGCCTTCCTCATCGGCCAGATGTCGATAGACAGGACGTCCTGTAAGTTCGTCGGCTTCTTCACTTACTACTTCTTCCTCGGATCTTTCTTCTGGATGTTGACCATCTCGTTCGATATCTTCCGAACTCTGCGGCTCGCGACCTCCGAGCTTCGAGTTTCTCTCGGATCACAGTTCAAGAAGTTCTTATCGTACTCTGTGTTCGCGTGGGTGTGCCCCTTCGTTCTCCTCTCGGCCGCAGTGGCGCTAGAGGTCACGGAACACGAGTATGGACCAGGGTTCGGGGACGGTGCTTGCTGGTTCGCTAACAAGAAGGTAAGATCAACGTCCATTTATTTAAGACTATTCTCTTCGGGGATTCTCTAGCCACCGAAATAAAATTTATTTTGTAATGCATAAACTAGACCGACACACGTCTCTGGAGGGGCGGAAATATTTGGCATCGTTTCAGCGTTGTGGTCTCTGTATAATTTAAATTATTTCAGCTAATATCTTCTTTACAGTCGATAGTTGCAGTAGATTACAGCTCGAAGAATAGGGTTGACTTTGGATGTGAAAGAATAGGACACTGATTTATACACCACAATATGCTCGCATCGTAATGGTCAATTATTAGCGTATCTGATCTGATCAACCTTATACACTGTCGTTTTTTGGTTCCAGGTTTGTGATTTTTAATTCGATGTAAATAACATTAAAATTTAAGACTAATTTTAACTATGTTCTATAGTAAATATTAGGTAGACTCGTTATTTCAGGGGGTGATCAAACTTATTATTCATTATTATTACTTCCGAACATTTTCCAAGTTACCAAATGAACTGGATGTTCCCCCACTAGGTATATATACTGTTCTATGTCATGCAATGAAACACATCGCCTTACCAAATCTAAAATAATCCCAGCACAGGTTATAAATAAATGAGCATCTAATTAATTCAACAACGTTGCTCTTAAACATTCGGCAGAACAACTGTGTTTGCGCTATTTCGCGCTTCAATTTCATGTGTTTGCGCATCAAGGCTCACTGATTGTTTACCCAAGTGTGCGTTTGCTAATGTAGTATTGTGCAAGAAACAACCGTTTGACCTTGTTCTTTGGGAAGACGTCAGTTGCTCCATTTCTCTTTCTAACATTCTACGCAAAGACCTAGTTAGTTTCAATGTAGGCATACGTTGTTAGTGATTCTGAATGTCATTCTCTCCCACTCAGTAATTCGCAGATGACAACTTTCCTAGCCTAGAGTTACTCCTCCACACATCGTCTGCCACTCTCTCGTCTCGCGTTCACTCTTTGCGCTCACTTCACACGTGTACTGTTTGCTCTAGTTGCATTCTACGGATAATTGCATTTAGCTATTCTGGCAATTTTTTTTTTATTTTATTTTTGCAAGTAAATTGAGTCTATTACTGGCTTAAAACTCAAGATCCTCGATACTCAGTCATTCGAATCTCGTGGTTACAACTACAAGTGAAGACACTGGAAAGTGAAGCCAACCAAGACGCATACTGTTCACATTTCACAACCGTGTAGGAGAGTAGACTAGGTACTACAAGTGTGAAAGAGGCGTGACTGAGAACCGAGATATAAATACGTAGGCGATGAAGGGCCGGCGGTAGGCGACCCCCCCCCCCCCCCCAGATTAAGTTTAGCTCCCTTGGTGGAGTTCTCCCTTGTCAGCCATCTTGTGCAACAAGTTTATATTTAAAAAAAATTATCATCACAATTTTACAAAAAGCATTGATCTCAATTGTATTAGCATTGCTGTAAGCTCTTCATTATCACAATGGTTCTATTTTACTACGTATATGTATATCGTACTTTTTCGTGTGAGCTAATTATTTTGCCTAGTTAAAGTACCTCCAATTGGTACCACTAAGAAAATAATTCAGACATTGTAAGTGTATATTTCTATGTGGGACTGTAGGAACTTATTTTAAATCCAAGTAGACCAAACAGCAGCCCGCACGTCAAAGCTTTGACACTTTATGCAATATCACCATTCGATGGAAAGTTCCTCGGTAATGCTCGCATCAAACACCTCGCACCTTGGGAGAGCCCCAGCCCCCCCCCCCAATTACAACAACAATGGTATTCTTGGACGTATTTTTTAAGTGTGAGAGCCTCGTGGTTGGGTTAGTCACAAACACGTAGCAAACAGCGATTTCGTGATGACGTGATTCGGTCACAGAATATCAGTTGGTTAGTTCCAGTCCATTGGTTCCACAACAGCCTTGTTCGGAAACTTTCCCAGAATTAGGTGACCATCAATATTGTAAAGGAATCTAAACAATAGACTAGCCACTTCCTAAAGTATTTGTATTTTACATTATTCCTCTCCTCATTTGTCGTCAACCCACCCAACGTCCAATATTTTTAAGAGACTCTGTACTCGAGTACGAAGCTCAGGTGACAGCGAGTGCTACCAACTATAAGAAAAAAAAGGAAAGACTTCCGCCAATATTAAAATTTAAAACCGTGCAAAATGATCGATTTTTTAAAATTATATCTCAATAATTATACACCACGTAAAAAAACAGTGAAAGAGCTCAATTTTGATTCGAAATAACTAAATATTGCTCAAATAAATAGTGTCATTACAATTGTTGTTTTATATAGTTGATTACAAAGTAAATGTGAGATTCCGACCCTGACGATCACAAAGTGGCAAACATTTTCAACGTAGTATTTAGTTTTTGCAAGCCTACGATGAAACCGGTTTTTACTTTTTCGATGTGGTTTAGCATTACTTAGATATGGTTGAAACCCGTAGATTTGCGGTTTTCATGTTGGCCGTAGTATTTCCTCTTCATTCATGAGTACGACTTAGGTTTTCATTAACTCTAACACTTCCCGTGACCAATGAAAAGTGCGCGGATCAAAAGATGCGAAAATCGTCATTTTACCTGTTTAGCTGGCAATCTGAATGGAAGAACCATTTATTTACATAATAAGCAATACACAGATTACATACACTGTGTGTAAAATTTCCTTAGTTACTAAACCTCAACATTTTAACAAAAATAATACAAAAGCACAATGATTAGAACAGATGTATAAAACAGACATGTAGCACAGACAATGAGGAAAAAAGTCGAGCAAAACCCTCTTCAGGCAATGAATTCGTATTGCGATACCAATGGATTGAGCGACGGATGAGTCTCAAGAATGTAGTAGCCAATCATATGTCGTAACGTATGGAGCAGATGTTCACAACCAGACAGTTCATCACCTTGAAGAGGACTTACCTATACGTACAACACACTTTCACAGATTGAAGTTTCTCCATCAGCTACTGAACGCACAAGGGCTCATTATATCCGACACAGTTGTCATTCAATTACTAACTAAACAATGAGTGAATCGAAACCGCAAAGCAATATGTGACCCCTGTAGCAATGGAGGTATAATCAAATGGAAATTGAAATTTTAGTGAATGGAATTTGTTTTTAGAAGGGGTTTCTAATCGGAAGATTTGAAGTTCAAATAGTTCACACCTTTAAAAAATGCATACTCGTGATTCACGATTCGCTAATTACCAAAATGATGCGCTGTAATCAAGTTTAGAGTAAATGGCATCGAAATGCCAATGAGTAAACGAACGGACCGTTTCGTTTTGTTTTTCAGTCTCTGCTGATATTGTTCGTGGCCCCGATCGCTGTGATCATGACGCTCAACATAGTCTTCTTCTGCTTCTCCGCGCACATGATCTACAGCACACGCCACTGTACTCTGTCGCGATCAGTGGCGTCCAGTACGAGTCGGACGAGGGAGGACTTCAAGCTGTACATCAGGCTGAGTCTTGTGATGGGTCTGACGTGGGTCATAGGGCTCATCGCTGGCTTCTTGGACGTGGAGGTGAGTAGACATGATGGCACGCCACTGTGGTGCAGTCTTGTGATGGGTCTGACGTGGGTCATAGGGCTCATAGCTGGCTTCTTGGACGTGGAGGTGAGTAGACATGACGGCACGCCACTGTGGTGCAGTCTTGTGATGGGTCTGACGTGGGTCATAGGGCTCATAGCTGGCTTCTTGGACGTGGAGGTGAGTAGACATGATGGCACGCCACTGTGGTGCAGTCTTGTGATGGGTCTGACGTGGGTTATAGGGCTTATAGCTGGCTTCTTGGACGTGGAGGTGAGTAGACATGACGGCACGCCACTGTGGTACAGTCTTGTGATAGGTCTGACGTGGGTTATAGGGCTTATAGCTGGCTTCTTGGACGTGGAGGTGAGTAGACATGATGGCACGCCACTGTAGCGCGGTCTTGTGATGGGCCTGACGTGGGTCATAGGGCTCATAGCTGGCTTCTTGGACGTGGAGGTGAGTAGACATGACGGCACGCCACTGTAGCGCGGTCTTGTGATGGGTCTGACGTGGGTCATAGGGCTCATAGCTGGCTTCTTAGACGTGGAGGTGAGTAGACATGACGGCACGCCACTGTGGCGCGGTCTTGTGATGGGTCTGACGTGGGTCATAGGGCTCATAGCTGGCTTCTTGGACGTGGAGGTGAGTAGACATGACGGCACGCCACTGTGGCGCGGTCTTGTGATGGGTCTGACGTGGGGCATAGGGCTCATAGCTGGCTTCTTGGACGTGGAGGTGAGTAGACATGACGGCACGCCACTGTGGCGCGGTCTTGTGATGGGTCTGACGTGGGTCATAGGGCTCATAGCTGGCTTCTTGGACGTGGAGGTGAGTAGACATGACGGCACGCCACTGTGGCGCGGTCTTGTGATGGGTCTGACGTGGGTCATAGGGCTCATAGCTGGCTTCTTAGACGTGGAGGTGAGTAGACATGACGGCACGCCACTGTGGCGCGGTCTTGTGATGGGTCTGACGTGGGTCATAGGGCTCATAGCTGGCTTCTTAGACGTGGAGGTGAGTAGACATGACGGCACGCCACTGTAGCGCGGTCTTGTGATGGGTCTGACGTGGGTCATAGGGCTCATAGCTGGCTTCTTGGACGTGGAGGTGAGTAGACATGACGGCACGCCACTGTGGCGCGGTCTTGTGATGGGTCTGACGTGGGTCATAGGGCTCATAGCTGGCTTCTTGGACGTGGAGGTGAGTAGACATGACGGCACGCCACTGTGGCGCGGTCTTGTGATGGGTCTGACGTGGGTCATAGGGCTCATAGCTGGCTTCTTGGACGTGGAGGTGAGTAGACATGATGGCACGCCACTGTGGTGCAGTCTTGTCATGGGCCTGACGTGGGTCATAGGGCTCATAGCTGGCTTCTTGGACGTGGAGGTGAGTAGACATGACGGCACGCCACTGTAGCGCGGTCTTGTGATGGGCCTGACGTGGGTCATAGGGCTCATCGCTGGCTTCTTGGACGTGGAGGTGAGTAGACATGACGGCACGCCACTGTGGCGCAGTCTTGTGATGGGTCTGACGTGGGTCATAGGGCTCATAGCTGGCTTCTTGGACGTGGAGGTGAGTAGACATGACGGCACGCCACTGTGGCGCGGTCTTGTGATGGGTCTGACGTGGGTCATAGGGCTCATAGCTGGCTTCTTGGACGTGGAGGTGAGTAGACATGACGGCACGCCACTGTGGCGCGGTCTTGTGATGGGTCTGACGTGGGTCATAGGGCTCATAGCTGGCTTCTTGGACGTGGAGGTGAGTAGACATGATGGCACGCCACTGTAGCGCGGTCTTGTGATGGGCCACACGTGGGTCATAGGGCTCATAGCTGGCTTCTTGGACGTGGAGGTGAGTAGACATGACGGCACGCCACTGTAGCGCGGTCTTGTGATGGGTCTGACGTGGGTCATAGGGCTCATAGCTGGCTTCTTAGACGTGGAGGTGAGTAGACATGACGGCACGCCACTGTAGCGCGGTCTTGTGATGGGTCTGACGTGGGTCATAGGGCTCATAGCTGGCTTCTTGGACGTGGAGGTGAGTAGACATGACGGCACGCCACTGTGGCGCGGTCTTGTGATGGGTCTGACGTGGGTCATAGGGCTCATAGCTGGCTTCTTGGACGTGGAGGTGAGTAGACATGACGGCACGCCACTGTAGCGCAGTCTTGTGATGGGTCTGACGTGGGTCATAGGGCTCATAGCTGGCTTCTTGGACGTGGAGGTGAGTAGACATGACGGCACGCCACTGTGGCGCGGTCTTGTGATGGGTCTGACGTGGGTCATAGGGCTCATCGCTGGCTTCTTGGACGTGGATGTGAGTAGACATGACGGCACGCCACTGTGGCGCGGTCTTGTGATGGGTCTGACGTGGGTCATAGGACTCATAGCTGGCTTCTTGGACGTGGAGGTGAGTAGACATGACGGCACGCCACTGTGGCGCAGTCTTGTGATGGGTCTGACGTGGGTCATAGGGCTCATAGCTGGCTTCTTGGACGTGGAGGTGAGTAGACATGACGGCACGCCACTGTGGCGCGGTCTTGTGATGGGTCTGACGTGGGTCATAGGGCTCATAGCTGGCTTCTTGGACGTGGAGGTGAGTAGACATGACGGCACGCCACTGTGGCGCAGTCTTGTGATGGGTCTGACGTGGGTCATAGGACTCATAGCTGGCTTCTTGGACGTGGAGGTGAGTAGACATGACGGCACGCCACTGTGGCGCAGTCTTGTGATGGGTCTGACGTGGGTCATAGGGCTCATAGCTGGCTTCTTGGACGTGGAGGTGAGTAGACATGACGGCACGCCACTGTGGCGCGGTCTTGTGATGGGTCTGACGTGGGTCATAGGGCTCATAGCTGGCTTCTTGGACGTGGAGGTGAGTAGACATGACGGCACGCCACTGTGGCGCAGTCTTGTGATGGGTCTGACGTGGGTCATAGGGCTCATAGCTGGCTTCTTGGACGTGGAGGTGAGTAGACATGACGGCACGCCACTGTAACGTCTAACCGCCCAAAGTACTTGAATTAACTTATTTAGACAATGTGACAAGACAATGCGCACGTGTTATTCTTGTTATAAAGTGGCCTACTAGCTTTATTTCTTTGTGCATTATATTTAAATTTCAATGTGATGAGAAGAAAGACGGTGAAGACAGTATACAACATGAAACTAATTTTAAGGCTTTCAGTTATTGAAAGTTATAGCCTACTTGAATGGGATGTGTGTTAGAAGTATTACACATGTTCACTGCTCGAGTACTTCGCATTACAGAAATACAAAGAGCTTTCTTCTTACATGAGAGCTGATGTATCCCTACAATAAATGTGTTTTATTCTTGTATGTTCAGATTCTGTGGTACATCTTTATTGGGCTCAACACGCTGCAAGGACTCTTCATCTTCCTGGCCTTCACGTGCAACGAGAAGGTGGTGCGAGGGGTGAGGCACATCCTGAGGCCAACCCGAAGAGGGTCCTCTCAGAACGACAGAGGCAAGCGAGGTCCTCCCAGCTACTCCTGGTCTGGCGTGAGCAGTCTCACTCCTCACAGCGACGACACCAGGAAGACTGAGATAAGCTCTCCTGTCCCCGTGTCCCACACAAACCCTGACACCTTGTATTAAACATCGGGACAGTGTTTTCTCGTCCAGTAGTAACGTGTAGACCAATGTTTTCACGACGGTGAAAGACTGTCTCCAGCCTGTCCCCGTGTCCCACACAAACCCGGACACCTTGTATTAAACATCGGGACAGTGTTTTCTCGTCCGGTAGTAACGTGTGAACCAATGTTTTCACGACGGTGATAGACTGTCTCTAGCCTGTCCCCGTGTCCCACACAAACCCGGACACTTTGTATTAAACATCGGGACAGTGTTTTCTCGTCCGGGAGTAACGTGTGGACCAATGTTTTCACGACGGCGATAGACTGTGAATTAAATTGTGGTTTGTCTAAGTGGTCTCCAGCCAAGGAGATGATAGCACAGAAACTTGGTTTACCACCCCTTGTCGACTATGTTGTCGAAAGACCAACAAATATGATTTTGATAATATTGTATAGAGTTCTCAATTTGTGTTTCTATAAATTAAATGAGAACGTGATAGAAACAACTACCCACGTCAAGAGTGGTCGAGCCGCCATTGGAAGTGCAAGATATTTTCATTCAGAATCTCTGACGCCTTGAAGAGATAGGGAAGAGAACGGTTAAAAACAATTTCTGTTGAGTGTATTAGCCAGCAGAATAGGCAAGGAGTTGTAACCTTACATTTACCAAACTAGTAGTGCCAACGGTCGGTCAATCAATGTAATTTTTAACTTGTCAACCTCTGTAAAATACAATAGCAATTTCACTGTGTAATTTAATAACGGTGACGACAGCGACAGCTTCTTCAGTTCTGTAGCCGGTGTTAAATTTGTCACGTGGTACATTGATGACTGCGTCAATATGGTCATTAATTTGAAGGTATTTCGTATAAAATCTTGCTTTAATGACAAAATGAATTGTCATTCATTTATAGATGTGCAAATAAATCATGAAATTAAGTCATATCTATCTTAAATAGAAATGCCCCTCGAATTCTATAAAACACTACAATCTGCTTCAGCATTCACTGACCTGAAATGCACAACATATAGAAGCACTGCTTTAATCGTAATATTAAAATGTATTGTCTTCATAATATTATGTCAATATAATTGTTGTTTGATTTCGTTGTTTATATAACCAGAAGGAATCATCTGATGCCAAACTATAGCACATTATTTAATAATATGTCACAAATATTTTTTAAGCAAACAATGTTCAATTTTCTATGACATTATATAATATGTAATTTTGTACATATTGACTAGATTTTTACCATTATTTTGTATCGTGTTATGTTGTACATTATCATATGCATTAAAAAAAATCATAAACTATATTAACATAGATTGGCAAACCTTTCCTTGCTAATATCTAACTTCTTACGACATTCTTTTGGCAAATTGCATTGCCAACTATGGTTCCGATCTTAGTTTCGATCTTAGGACAGTGTAACGTGGATATCTATATGTCATCATCTATCTCATCTGCTCATAATGTTAATTCATTTAGAAGTGTGTGTATATAATAAATATTTGTGTTGTCTTTGTATCACGCTTTCCTCTTTATTATTCACTGTCATAATATGTTCCTTTCCCTCCATCTCCGACATACAAGTAATCTATTTCATCCACGCAAAGAAAAAGTGCGTACGTTACTTACTTTTCCAACGTTCTCATATATTTTAACATCATAATTAATTCTCCATTATCACTGTGTCACTTTGCATTAATTTCTAGAACATAATAATTAATGAAAAGTGGGCGTGCATTTGTCATAATTACATTCGTATATATGTGTACCAGCGCATTGTGTTTGGACATGTCGTAATGTTGCATTGTGTTGCCATTCTCAGCCGTATCTGATGCTCGGACTTTCTATTGTGCTCTGGGTGACAGGTGTATGGAGAAAGACTCAGTGCGAAACCACGTGACCCTACGTGCGTGCCACGTGCACGTACTCCTTGGAACATGGATCCGACGCTTCGGGGCTCGGAAGATTTCTTTCGGGTTTCAATCGATTATACAGATGGCTACTTCTATCCGGTCGATTGTGAATAACCATTGTGCATGGTGTTGTTGAATACTTACCAAGATCAGAAGTATCAAACAGTTGTTGTCGTTTTCATACATTTTTAGAGATTCTGAATCAATGAAAAATAATTAAAATAAACATTAAGACACAACGCAGTTAGATCATAAATTAAGTTGTGGTCCATCTGCTTCTGTAACCTGATTGTAATTGGTACATTTTGTTTACATCATGAAGAGCTGAAGTTGTGGGAAGACGTCGTTTGGATGTGCGAACTGTCTCCGGTTCCATCGATAACCGATAACTTATCTACGGCAATTATAGGTAACATTTTTGTGCTGAATGTCTTCTCCTTCCGTCTTTATTATTTGATTAATCAATCGATCATCATCTCGATTACTCGTTAGTTAAATATTATGACGTTTGTATCTCAAAGTGACAAACTCCCATTTTAATAATGTGAATTTAGTGTTGATGACCCTTAAATTAAAATCTCCGGCCGATCCGTCACTATCCCATAGTTCGCGAGTGTATTTTCTGACGAGCACATTTTTTCATTGTATTGAAATTGAACTCAGGGCATAAGAATTCATCGTTTGGCAACTTTACACACCGTACTACTTTTATTCGAAATGGCGCAAAGGCCATGGATGGACAGCTGCCTGCACGGATACTCACTGAGGATTCGAGCAGGTTTTTCATACACGTGCGTTCAAATCTCCAGCAGCTGTCAATGCAAACGAAATGTTCTAGCCACAAAACGTGGTGTTTCAAACGTAATAAGCATCATTATATATACCCTATTGAGTTCAATGAAGATAACTTAATGCATGGTTATTATGTATATAATTACACTTTCATTTTCACAGACGGATGAGATCATATACGCTAGCGAATTGAAGCTTATACGGTACAGAGACAGCTGTTATTAATGATAGCAAAGATTACTATGGCGTGCTAATCTTCGCGAGTCTGCCGGTAAAGGCACAATTATGTCATGCAGCGAGAATAATCAAGACGATGTTTACAGATGACTTCAAATAAGCGCAAAGTTATTCTATGCGATAGTGTAAGATAAACAGCTGTATTCTATAGCCATTCAAAAAGTGTAGCATTCTAAATTCATGTAAATAGAATTCGTAAATGTTTTCTTTTATTCCGCATCTCATTTCAAATAACTCGAGGGCCCTTCTTAAGTAAGGCAATTCTTCTGATTTGAAAGTACATTATTTCTTTTCCAGCCAGCAGCTAACTTTTTACTCCAAGTTTTTTCTGTGTGATTTCAACTTAGCAAGACAATGTATTCGAGGAATGCGGTCGGAAATATTCAAATGGGGAACCAAAGAGTGGAGTAAGTCAGCTACATTTCCTGCAACAAGGGGAGAGTGCTGCGTGTGCAGTTTAATTACAGAAATCACTCGTGGAGGAAAAATCTAATTAACTGGCCTTGTTTACTCGCCGAAGAGTTTCGCAAATCTTAATGCACTTATTATGTTATGGGAGTTGCTGCACGATAAGTTTAATGAACTCAAGATAGACGGTCTTTGTCTTACGAACTACAACGAAATAGATATACTCAATCTGGATTGATCTGAGATAGAATACAACAATAGAAGCTCATAAATTGCCAATCGCTCGATCTGCTATCAATGTATAAATACATTATTAATATGATCATTTATTCTTAATTCCAATGAAACATATTTAAATCTGACGCTGCAAACAGAAATCACGCAATATCTTCCGGCAAATGTGATAAAAATGTTTGTTGCGTGTGTGATGATAATAAATTAAGTATGTGAAGTGTGTGGAATGATATTAAATTTAAATGATTAAACCCTTTTCGTAATCATTCTAATTATTATAACAACTACCCACAATATCTTTACGTCACTTGACGCTTTACCACACGATCGCTACTTCGATTACGTTTCCTGTATTATTTATAATATTATTACTTTATAACTGCGTTCAATATATTTGCAGCTTACACATAACGCGACGCAACGTAAGGTGGGTGACAAAACGTAATTACGACTTACGAATTCACGGTCCGTAAAACAATGTTAGTAGCTAAGCACTTCATCCCATGTGCAAATACTTGGCGCAAAATTGGTCGATATAAACTGGCAAAACTATTCGTCCAGGTATGACAGAAAGTTTTTGTTATACAATATGGCTCCTGATTGTTGTTTTTTACTTGAACGTAATGTAATTGATAGATTGATTTGAGGACAGGCTAGAAAATAACAAGGCAAATGTACAATTAACTGTGATGTCCATGATTTAGATATAATGTCAGTGGCTGGGCACCATCTTCTAGGTTCTAGCACTAGATGAAGCCGCTACTGGGAGTTCACCATTATAAAGGCGTACTATTTGTTATTCCATGCGCATAGAGCTAGCTACTCCGTGTGTACCGTGATCTTCTTACTTCCAAGAAGGTATGATTTATTTATGAAACATGTTGACAATTCCACATGGAAACAAGTTAACAGTAGAGTACTATATAATATAATAATAATAGCTGCAACTGCAACATTGTATACGGTTACATTGGAGACTCCTAGAACGAGGCACGGAATAAATTGTGTTACCCCCCACTGCAAATGAGTGGGTTGACAACGCAGTGTATTTATTGTCTTCCCACACTAATTTTTAATTGATCACATGATGATACCATTTATTTTCGTCAATCGTTGGTTACACAGATCCAATTGACTATTTACATTCATAACTACACGTCAGTGTCATTAGATTTAAATCAAAATTTTAAGTTAAAACCCCGCCCCTTACCGGGAATTTAATTCAGAAATCAGGACCTTCTGCATTGGAAGCAGGAATAAACTCACAAAACCAATTACCTGTACACACAAATTTAAAAAATGGTGCAATTTAAAATCAAGAATATTATTTAATTGTATCAGAAGTCAATTAATGCTCCCAGCACGGGTGTCGAACCATGGACAGTGTGATGGGAGCGAGTGCGCCTGCGCCAGGTGAAACTATCCACGAAGCCGCGTCGCTTCTGAGAACTCCCGCCCGTTATCTCATCCCATGTTGGTCAGACTGACCCAGTGTTCTGCACAAGTCGACTCTAACCTAATTGTGATGCGTTCAGCTGTTTCTTCGGCCGACAAACAAGGCCAGCGATAACAACACATCAGGCCGCATATTCATTTACTCACTTACTTACCGGTACTTACTTACTTACTTACCTACTTACTTACTTACTTACTTAATTACTTACTTACTTACTTACTTACTTACTTACTTACTTACTTATTTACTTACTTACTTACTTACTTACTTACTTAATTACTTACTTACTTACTTACTTACTTACTTACTTACTTACTTACTTACTTACTTACTTACTTACTTACTTACTTACTTACTTACTTACTTACTTACTTACTTACTTACTTACTTAATTACTTACTTACTTACTTACTTACTTACTTACTTACTATAGTTGCAATAGTTCAACATTGAACTTTGCTGGAACGCTCTACCGGGTTGGGCCCTCTAGAGCAGATGAAGGAATACATAGGTAAAAACGCATAAGCCCGAGGGCTGGGGTGATAATTAAAATTAGTGTGGATATGAATGGGGATAGAACCTGCTATACAATGGAATCAGTGTGAAAACGAGAAGAAAACTGAATTGGTGCTCAGTAGAAGCGTTGAGTGAGAAATGTAGAAGCGAAGAGGAGCCGTCACAGTCTAGGGCTGAACCATCCAGGGCCCAGGATCGCCATATTATTGCTTTTCACCGCTGCGCGATAATCTGGTGATTGGGAACATGCACATTGCTTGTCGATCAATGTTACTCAATGTAATGTGTGGCATGTGATTGGTCTGTTTAGGGAATGATTTGAATCCCTTTACGCCGAACAACAATTAATTTCATAAAACTTTGTCGTTGTTCCAGTCGAGGTTTTGTATAATGTAGCGGTTTTGGTGGGTCCTCGTGGTGACCGCTGCCCGCAAGAAGGCTCTCGTGCACATCTTTTGACATTCCTTAATGCATCTCATACGGCCTTCATCATCTATTCTCCTCCACCTAACATTCTTCTATATTATTAAAATAAATACATAATTTCACATTTAGAGTCTACCCACTCAGTAACGAAACTGATTTTCAGTGGAGGACTTTAATTTAAAGCTACTTAACCAACCCTGTAGGCTCGGAACACCATCGACGAGTCAGCGATAACCAATCAAAGATCGATATTTCAAATACGAAACATATGAATCAATGATTGGACAGTGCCAACACCTGCGGACAAATGTCAGAATCAACTAGGCCGATTCAGAACAACTTTGAATTTATTGACCTCCTGCTGTCTTCAGTGCGACCTGAACAACCCCCCCCCCCCCCCCCCACACTGGATTACCCTTATGACGATCCCGGCAATGGGTGATGGATCTTACACGGCCGGCGCTATATGACAAGCGCTAAACAAAACAAAATACTAAAATCTCACACATGATCGTTGTTTAGTAAAATTCGAACAAAATGTTTTTTGTTCCCAGTCCATACACCTGTGCTTCGTTATTGTAAACAACATTTCAGGGTACAGTTTCAATTAGTTATTGATTGGTTATCGAATCTTCTAAGAAGGTGGGTTGGTTGACCTCGGGGCCCACACTACGGTTTGTGTAACAGTCTTCATGTATAGACCTTGCGGTATCAATAATAATGGCTCATTCATCGGCTTTACATATTGGTTACTCACCACAAGGCCTAACATTAAAGGCAGCTACAAGTGTAAAACAACCGTTGGTAATGTTAATTTGTTATATTATTATTGTTGACTATCTGTGAAAGTATTGATTGGCTATTGTGTAATATACACTGTACTGACATAGTTTTATAAGTATGATAAATATTTGAACTACAGATGAGTAAAAAGTATGAATAACAGAAGATACTTCTTGTGTTGTGATTCATTTCATTTCAATATATATAAATATCTTTTGAACGGAACTGGCTATCGAAATACTCCATATAAACATAATTTAATAACGTGAAGAATCCAATTAATGTGTATCTATAATTTAATGTAGAAAATAAACGTGTGTCAAAATGGGAGTTACACTCTCTATGTGACTGTATTACACTTTTGGTGAGAAAAAGGTGTGAATGTTTTGTGTATATATTGTTTTATTATATTGAGCAAAGATTGTATTTGACACACAAATGAAAAACAATCACAACAATTAATCAACTGACATTCCGATGAGTATTTAGACCTGAACGTACACGCGGCATGTCGAACTACATGCAGTCTACATGCAACCGTACGTGTTCTGACTATGGCCACCATAGTCTTGATTGTTTTCACTGACTCTCATTTATTTAAGTAGCTTAAAATAACACTTTTTTAATTTAAAGTAATGCATTTGTCGCGTTATATTCCTGCAGATTATGTACCTAAAAATATCCACAAACGACAGAAGTGGCCAATTCATTAGATGCGGTAAATGTGACTTCGCATCTCAACCACATGTTATGTTATGCAAAAGGTCAAACAAATAGTCCGTCACAGGTGCTGCTGCCAGTCCTAGTAAAACATGCGATGTGTGCATACCTTTTGCATTAGTAACTATTGTACTTGTTGCGAACACAAGATGTTGGTGTCGCTGTTAGTTAGTATTCTGTCGAGACGGTGACAGATGAGGATGCAGTTGCAGGACAACAACAACAATACCAACAAGACATTCCTTACCGTTCATGTGGGATTCGTGTCCAAGGCGTTTGTACTTGTGTGGAGTTACTTATGTCAAGCCAGGCGCGTCAGGCGAGGCAAGGCTCTCCACAGTCAACGGGCTAAGAGGGGAATCATTCATTAAATTATAAAATTAATATAATGTTTCATAAATAAAGTATACAAAATTTCGGAAAAGTGTCTTCAAATCCACTGACATCGTTTCAAAAATTTCATTCTGTGTAACATTTCCAGTCAGTACGTAATAGGTGTCTATTATTATAAGTGATATTAAAGCTTTAGCGGAAAACTGTAAACCTACTTTCCTGACCGTCTTATTTTTAGAATATTGATATTATCACAGTCATATTCTTATCAACAGCCCCCTAGAGTTACGATAAGAAGTTTCTATAAAAACGGCAATTGAATGTCAACAATGAAAACGACTCGGTAGATTTGTTCGGAATGTAGGAACATGTTTGAACCAAACTAAGTACACGCGTACGAGGTTTCACAATCCCTCACATTGTTTGTATGTAGAAGGGAAGGGGGAACGAGGAACGAGGGCAAACACACGCTGTTCCTGTTCTAAGTTCCAACACACATGCTGTAATTAAGTCGTAAACCACTATTATCGTGACTTTCTTGTTTTCATTGTCTTATATCAATGTGAAGGTTAAAATAATTCCGTTCAAAGAGATTAAAAACTTATAATTTTCAATAAATTAACGTAAATCCCATGAAAATTGAAATGTAAATTTAGGTGAGTAATAAAGGCGCAGATCTTGGCCTTGTAGTTTGTGTTTTCAACACACTTATCAAAGGAATTTTTATGGTTTTATGGATGGTCTCTGCATGTGTTCGTGGTATGTTGTTCGTCACTGAACTTATTAAATTGTCACCATTGGCTATGAAACATTTTCTCACTTAGAGGTTCTTTAGAAGTTGATATACTCCAAATTTGTGAACGTGTAGGTTTCCTCAACGACCCCCTCCCGGCCCCCCATCACAATACACACATAATTCCCTATAAGTACGATAATCAATACTTTATAGTAATCGTATAGTGATGAACTTCAGGGAAAAAGAAAATGCTAATTGACTTTGAACGCAGATTAAGAAAATATGCATACTGATACCGCAAGCCTATACAATATGTGAAAATAAAGACTGGGTGTTTTGTTGGCGTGGGAGGTGCGAAATTTACGTAAATGGCTATTTTGCCAGATTGAAATCTTTCATCACAATAAACGTCACATTGCATTAATCTTATTTTGCCGATATTTCGATTTGGAGTTATCCCTCTCTAAGCCTTCATTTGTTTTAATGAACACTAATAACGCTACTACAATGCATTATACATATTGTATTTTTTTTTATTTATTTATATATAATATAATATTAATAAAGAGTACAAATGTCTCCCACTGATAATCAGTTCTTGTAATGGAGTTAGTAGACCATAAATACCTACAATGTATCAAGCAACAGGTGATCTGTCAACGAGTGTCATGTTATGACGTAATTGCGAGGGGTGGGGGGTGGGACCCGAACATCCCCGACCGTCAGCCAACTCACGTTCCTTGTGGTCGGACGAGACAAACGTTGCCCTCCTTCACTCGAGTCGCTACTTCGGCATCGAGCGGACATGGGGATGAACACCCGATCTGTGCTTGTGCTTCTTGCAGCCACGATAGCAGGTAACACTACACTTAACATATTTTATAATATAATTATTTATTTAGTATCAAGTTCTCCTTTGTATAATTATGTAATTGTTCTATCTCAAACATAACTTTTGCTCGAACTCCGAGTAGATCAACTCATGATTAGCATATTGTATTGAGATCTCAACAAAATGTAAATTTTATGTTTACTTAATATACCTCATCATTTTAGTAAAATATACATAATTAGCACGCAAACAAAAATTATGTACCATTGGAATTTTTTCGACGTATCAATTACGTAGCCTATAGAATCAAATCATTCAGACGTAATGACTGGCTGATGTACGTGGTTAGCCTAACAAAAGGTATCAAATGCGTACTATAATAGTATACCTATTACCTATTCTTCTACCATGAACTGATTTTAAATATCGTCCATGTTTACTCAATTGTGCTGCCACGCGGTTGGGACGTAGGTCCTAAGCGCCTGGCACTAAGAGAAGTGAGTTTGAATCCCGCATAACACATGCGATTTTTTTTTTCAAAAACTATTCTCATCAATGATCCATCATCCGTCATCGTCTCGAATACATCATTGCAATAATAGAGCCGTAATCATAAGAATCATCTTGCTGCGTGCGAGATACTGAATAACGTCAAACAAGTGCGATATCAGTGGGCGTTGTCTGTAGCTGTAGGCATTGGCCTGAAACCATGCGCACCGGGTTCGAACCCCGGTGTGGGTTGTTTCGTGGTAGATTATGCCAATGTCCCCTCCTCATGACCATATGTGCGAGATACTCGATCCAAATGATGTCACTTTACAAACGTGTATGTTAAAGAAATATTACTAGAATGAGAAATGCATATGGGATGTTCTTACGTACATATGTATAATATCATTAGCTCTTAGTCCTTGTTGCCAATACCGCGTGTCGATGCATGTAACCCCTGAAGCTTGTTCAATGTATTTGTATTGATCTCGGTTATTTTGTGTTTTGACATGAAGTGAGTCTGCGTATCTTGTGTTCGATTTTGCGCTGCGTGAAACCATGGTTACAGTTGTGATGGAGATTTCTGTCGCGTCTTAATTTTGTGAAACCTCAAATTCCATTTTCATCGATTCCGTAATTTCTTAAACATTCCAGCAGTCGATTGCGATAGTCGAGTACAACTTGTTCGCCGTCAGCAATGTTACGGCATTAGTCATAGTCACGCGACCCTTGTGGATCACCCGGGCACAGTTTCATGTAAATGTGTGCCCGATGACGAGTCCGTTAGATGTTCACAACATAAACATGCGGCAAGGTCGCGACACGGCCCCACCCAGCCCAGACAGTTCGAATTCCACAGTTGGTGAAATTAAAATGGCCTGCGGTCCAGGAATTATTATTTTGATGAAATCAAATTGAGCATGATGAAATAAAATACAAATCTCTTTTTTGTTGACTCAAACATACAATAGTATTTATATATTGTATTGTATTGTATTCATTGTCGGATTAAAACACTTAGCGCCCAGCTAGGCTAGAACGCCTCTACCCCCCCCCCCCCCCCCCCCCCTATAAATAATCGATATAATATGCACGTAATAACACTTGAAACTGCGTAATACAATGTATGTGTATTTCTGTTGTCAATTTATTAGATCATTTATTTCTTATATCCGTATTTATTAGATTATAAAATGAAGTCACTCTAGATTGTGAGACAGTAGTGTTTCAACGCTTCTTGTATTATAAGTGCGTCGTACTCAATATTACCGTACGTACGTCCGTAATATTCTAAATACTGTTGTCAGTCTTGCAGAAAATCTGAATGGGAAAATCTATTTTCGATGTTATTTTGATATATAAATATTTGCTTATTAGAACAGGGTCTTGTGATGTCCTTGCCTCACCCTCTTATAGTAGATACAATCTAACCCTGTATGTTGTACGTCATACGGTGTCCGGGAAAAATGGAGGAATTATTAGTCACCCCCAGTACTCGACAACAAACACCGTACAAAAACAACAAACGCCTAAGAAGGGGGGGGGGGGGGGGGGGTCGATCTTGGCCGACTCAGTATTCCTGTCATAAAATCTTGTATTTTTTTTAATAGCTGTTTACTTTAATAACAATTTGTGTCGTTCCTTTAAAATGAGACGTAAAGCCATCATAATAAAAATGTTCACACGACTGATACAGTCTAGCCATCTCGGTTCTGCCGCTGTAGCTCTGCCTAACAACAAATCATCAATCAGTTGTTCCGTTCTCAATTGTCAACAAGGAAGTGATTTGGCAGACAGAATTCCCACTAGAGTTGTTCATGAAGTCTGT
The DNA here is from genome assembly GCA_945910005.1 of Isoperla grammatica. Taxonomy (NCBI): domain Eukaryota; kingdom Metazoa; phylum Arthropoda; class Insecta; order Plecoptera; family Perlodidae; genus Isoperla; species Isoperla grammatica. The sequence continues at coordinate 15,768,928 of OX246737.1, forward strand.
GAGAAAAACAACCAACGAAGAATCCTACTATTGTTAGCGAGTTCTAATTTAAATGTCGACTTTCCATTCCAGTCACATGTTCGGAGACGGAGACCGGAAGTGCTGCTGTGCTGACCAATGACGAGCGCTCTGCTCTCAGATGTCTGCTCGCCGGAGAGGAGCCCCACTGCGACGTTCAAAGTAATGGTGAATTCACGACCTTGCGTTGCGTTGCACTGAGCGTTGGACTTTGTTGCGTTGCATTGCGTTGACTTCATCATCTGTTCACGACCTTGCTTTAAACTACAGCCTTCTCGACAGGTCAAACCGCGGATTCAAGGTCTACTTGATCTCCGATCAAGTGGACCTTGCGTGGATTGAACTCAAGATCCGTCGATCTCCTGGCGGAGGTTTGGTAAACCTCAATGTAAAAACTTGGGAGTTTGACGAGTCCCCGCCAGGGGATTTACGGACCTTGGATTGAACCGACGTTCGAGAAGGCTGTGCTTTAAACCGAGTATCCCGGATCATACATGCCGCGAGGATCAAGAAGGCTTTGCTTTGCGTTATTGCGTTGGAAAGTTGAACTAGAACAATGTTTGCAGCATCGCACAGTCGCGCACTGATGATGCTCATGATTGGTTGCTAGGACTTCGAAGTTCAAAGTTGCGTAGCGCAACGCAAGGTCGTGAATTCACCATAAGTGGGTTGATGCATTCATTGTTTCATTTCATCTATGACTGGGCAAATATTTCTCTTTCAGGGCGGCCCTTTGTAGTGTGATACGTTGCTTAGTAACAAATTTTAATTGATTTGTTTTGACATGTTTTGCGCGGGTTGCCGGGGTGGGGGGGGGGGGGGGGGCGGTTGTAAGTGGCGCAAGCCTAGACAAAGTTTTTAAAACCTTGCATTGTGCATCCCGGTAAATGATTTTGATCCATGTTGATGATTCATTAAGAATGAATTTACACTCCTAATTGTGACAATAATAGCAGGGTGCCACCATACATAATATTCTGTCACCCTAAGTCAAACTGTCTCTACCAGTACGTCTACCACAAGTTATAAATTCTACTTAGGGCCGGTCTTACAATCTCCTAATAAGAGTTATTTGTAGCAATTAAGTTATTTGGAGGATTTCAAGGGTTTTGATTGGTGCTTGCGATGGAGAAAACAAGCTATTCGACGAATAAGTAGTTATTGGGACATTGTAAGACTGGACTTTACTTTTCTGTTATGAACTATTGATGGTATTTATGTACTTTTCAATACACTTTTCACAAATGAATATTCTTATTTCTTTAAATTGCGACACATGTTGGCTTGAAGATGCATTTTATGCTTCTACACCTTCAAAGCTTAGACAGCTGCCGCGCTTACGATGAACTGTCAACATTCCCTGCCTTATTACCTCAAATTCATTTTCAGATGAAATTCCCCGAAGAGTGGTAGAGATCTTTCATGACCTGAGCACTCAGACACAAGTCGCTGTTCTCACTGGAGACTTCACTTCCCTTCTCCCCGAAGATATCGGTCAGCTCCCGTCAGCGCTGGTTTACCTCCTTCCGGTAAGTCAGCGTTTACTGCCTGTTTACCCTTGTTCATTGGGCAACCTAAATGGTTGCCATTTAATTATCCATTCAATATTTCATATATGTATTTCATATTTCATTATTATTTTAAGTTTGTCATTCAAAACTAGTTTGTACATGTCCTATTAAATTGGTGATGATCTTTATTTATATTAAAACCTTTGTTAGTAAAAGTCTGTTAACTTATCAAGCACTCTAGTAATGGTACATAGGCCTATGGTATGCCTACCTTGTTGGTACTTTGGTTAGTAGTAGTTGGGCATATCTTGTCAACTATGATAAGCGAATATCCAGGCATAGAAAGTAATAAATAGAAACAGCATCTCTAAAAGGATAGTAGTTAGCAAACGAAGTGCAATGTAATTATTCTGTTACAGCTGACTGTAATGAAGACTATGTCCGGACCGGGTCTGAGAAAGTTACTCCAGAATCACCGCATGGACGTCGCACTGGCTGTGAAAATAATTCAATCGGTAGAGAAACCGGATGAGCGATTACAATTTTTGGATATGGTGAGTTTTACCGATGGGCCTGTATAATAGATGTAATAGATACTATAACGTATTTAAGTCTGTCCAGCTTTGATGTTGTTACTTACTATTGCAACATTTTTTTCAATTTTCGATACAATTTTCATTAGAACTACTGTGTACTGTAGATATACTCGTGTGCATGTTAATCAGGGACTTCAGAAAATGTATCTTCAGTGCTGTAACCCTTATTTTGCTACAGCTGATCGGCACAGAGCTTCCCATCCAAACTTCAGAACATGTATCTTCAGTGATGTAACCCTTATTTTGCTACAGCTGATCGGCACAGAGCTTCCCATCCAAACTTCAGAACATTTATCTTCAGTGCTGTAACCCTTATTTTGCTACAGCTGATCGGCACAGAGCTTCCCATCCAAACGCAGCACTTGTTGGGGGATGCGATGTTTGCGTGGTGGCCCAACGTTGTGACGGGTAGCGAGAAGGAAGACCAGCATATCATCTTGCTGGGGCTCAGGAATGGCAGCCCACTCCTAGCGTACCTGCCAGTTAGCGCAGTCAGAGAGTTCCGCGGGAAAACTGCTGAGAAATTGTGAGTTTATGGAAGTTATTCAGAAGGTCACTATATATTTTTTTTTTGGGGGGGGGGGGGGGATTTTTTAGTTGTCTTGGATTAGCATCATTACAAAAATCATTTGCATTTTCCATAGTGAGGTTTCATTCCATAATCAATATTCAATATACTACACAATAATTATTTAAAATTTGGACTCTTCTTATTTCTCTAAATCTGCCTCGTAAATTTACATGCCCTACCTAAATAATGCCATCTTATTATTACTGTACACTGTTCAAAAAATTGGTTAAATTACTAAAAATGTTTATGAATAAAAATACTGCATCAGTGCAGTATTTTCAATTTACTGCAAATGTTGTAGACAAATACAAGTCCGGCGACATTTACAGTAAAAATACTAAGAAAATGTACTTTAATAAAATGAGCTATGAAGGAAAAATAATGAAACGGCTTCTAACAATAAGTGGTATCACAATCTAGAAATTTAACGGAAATAATGTCAACAATATTACACGAACAATAGTAAATGTAACACGTTCTTTGCTGTAAGTAAACGACAGTTTTCTGTTAATCTACGGCAAATGTTCACTTTATTGTACGGCCATAGTAATGCAGTATTCAAACTGCATTTAGTTGGAATATTATCTAATGTCAGTTGTAAGTAAACAACATTATGTCACCAAACAAAACATCCACTTTCAGTAAATCTACGGCAAATGTTTACTTTATTGTACGGGCGAAATAAGCAGTGTCCGTACTGCATATAGTTGGAATATTATCTAATGTCAGTTGTAAGTAAACAACATTATGTCACCAAACAAAACATCCACTTTCAGTAAATCTTCGGCAAATGTTTACTTTATTGTACGGGCGAAATAAGCAGTGTCCGTACTGCATATAGTTGGAACATTATCTAATGTCAGTTTTAAGTAAACAACATAATGTCACCAAACAAAACACCCACTTTCAGTAAATCTACGGCAAATGTTTACTTTATTGTACGGGCGAAATAAGCAGTGTCCGTACTGCATATAGTTGGAATATTATCTAATGTCAGTTGTAAGTAAACAACATAATGTCACCAAACAAAACACCCACTTTCAGTAAATCTACGGCAAATGTTTACTTTATTGTACGGGCGAAATAAGCAGTGTCCGTACTGCATATAGTTGGAACATTATCTAATGTCAGTTGTAAGTAAACAAGATTATGTCACCAAACAAAACATCCACTTTCAGTAAATCTACGGCAAATGTTTACTTTATTGTACGGGCGAAATAAGCAGTGTCCGTACTGCATATAGTTGGAATATTATCTAATGTCAGTTGTAAGTAAACAACATAATGTCACCAAACAAAACACCCACTTTCAGTTAATCTACGGCAAATGTTTACTTTATTGTACGGGCGAAATAAGCAGTGTCCGTACTGCATATAGTTGGAACATTATCTAATGTCAGTTGTAAGTAAACAAGATTATGTCACCAAACAAAACATCCACTTTCAGTAAATCTACGGCAAATGTTTACTTTATTGTACGGGCGAAATAAGCAGTGTCCGTACTGCATATAGTTGGAACATTATCTAATGTCAGTTGTAAGTAAACAAGATTATGTCACCAAACAAAACATCCACTTTCAGTAAATCTACGGCAAATGTTTACTTTATTGTACGGGCGAAATAAGCAGTGTCCGTACTGCATATAGTTGGAATATTATCTAATGTCAGTTGTAAGTAAACAACATTATGTCACCAAACAAAACACCCACTTTCAGTTAATCTACGGCAAATGTTTACTTTATTGTACGGGCAAAATAAGCAGTGTCCGTACTGCATATAGTTGGAATATTATCTAATGTCAGTTGTAAGTAAACAACATAATGTCACCAAACAAAACACCCACTTTCAGTAAATCTACGGCAAATGTTTACTTTATTGTACGGGCGAAATAAGCAGTGTCCGTACTGCATATAGTTGGAATATTATCTAATGTCAGTTGTAAGTAAACAACATTATGTCACCAAACAAAACACCCACTTTCAGTTAATCTACGGCAAATGTTTACTTTATTGTACGGGCAAAATAAGCAGTGTCCGTACTGCATATAGTTGGAATATTATCTAATGTCAGTTGTAAGTAAACAACATAATGTCACCAAACAAAACATCCACTTTCAGTAAATCTACGGCAAATGTTTACTTTATTGTACGGGCGAAATAAGCAGTGTCCGTACTGCATATAGTTGGAACATTATCTAATGTCAGTTGTAAGTAAACAACATAATGTCACCAAACAAAACATCCACTTTCAGTAAATCTACGGCAAATGTTTACTTTATTGTACGGGCGAAATAAGCAGTGTCCGTACTGCATATAGTTGGAACATTATCTAATGTCAGTTGTAAGTAAACAACATAATGTCACCAAACAAAACACCCACTTTCAGTTAATCTACGGCAAATGTTTACTTTATTGTACGAGCGAAATAAGCAGTGTCCGTACTGCATATAGTTGGAACATTATCTAATGTCAGTTGTAAGTAAACAACATAATGTCACCAAACAAAACACCCACTTTCAGTTAATCTACGGCAAATGTTTACTTTATTGTACGAGCGAAATAAGCAGTGTAGTGCAACAACAGTGTGTGTAACAACATAATGTCACCAAACAAACAAGAAATAAGGAAGGAATAAAGGAATTGGAGGAATGTTGTACATAAACCAATCATTAGAAGTTGTTCTATCCATATAGGGGGTATAATTTTATGCACATTAATTAAACACAGAACACAGTCTCACAGTGGCCGATATGTTATCCCAAAATAAGTACATATAACTGTCTGGGGCACAGTGGGACAATTTTCCATACTGTAAATTTTATTTTTTTAAGTATAAAGTAGTAATCATAAAATTTGTGTTTTTATTTCTACATGTAGAAAAAACTTACCACAAACTTTTAAATTTTATTGAATTCATCAGCCTTAACTTAAAATAGAAATGTGAAATTAGTCCCACAGTGCCCCACTCTCCCCTGCATAGACAAGAAAATAACAAAACTAATCATACATCACTGCATTTTTTTTCCTCGTTAATTTAAGTATACAGGATATGGAAGTAGCACTTTCATATACAGTACTATTAACATTACCTATCCATTGGAGTCTTAGCATAACGAGTAAGATATCGTTATTTCAAATATGCTGTGATAAATATACCCATCCATTGGAGTCTTAGCATAACGAGTAAGATATCGTTATTTCAAATATGCTTTGATAAATATACCCATCCATTGGAGTCTTAGCATAACGAGTAAGATATCGTTATTTCAAATATGCTTTGATAAATATACCCATCCATTGGAGTCTTAGCATAACGAGTAAGATATCGTTATTTCAAATATGCTTTGATAAATATACCCATCCATCGGAGTCTTAGCATAACGAGTAAGATATCGTTATTTCAAATATGCTTTGATAAATATACCCATCCCAACTTCAACACATCACATGAAGAGCGAAATGGATTGACCCTGGACATTATGTAACGACTAAACATTTAAATTTTCTCGCCAGAAAATAATTCAGGTTTTTACTCAAATACATTTCGGTTTCTAATAAAATGTGCGTGAGTGTTGTTATTCAAATAATAACACAGTAGTTCGACTTTCGACGTTCGCAATTCCTAATCACAAATAGCTGTTTTTATCTCGTTGACATCATATAGAAAACACAAACATTATGTGTATGATTTTTTATATCTGCACAATTTAAAAGCCAAAGCTATCTAGTATTTACTATTTGTTACATCGGTATACTTGAGAGGCCCTATTCTGTAACTTTGTATTGTAGATCCTGAAATGAATTCTGATTACATTACAATTCATAATAACAACGTCGATCGAGAATCTTGGAAACTTTTTGATTGCGCCACCAGCAAATCTTATTGTATTGTTTATGAAACTAAATACATATTCTATGTTTTGTATCTCTCGATTGTTAATTTACAGTAACTGATTTTAAGTGGGGGGATATTAAACCATTGTGTCGTACGTTGGAACGCCTCCAAGCCAACGTATACATAATATTATACCCATGGCGTATTTTTTTTAAACAAAGTTTATCGATACGTTATCCTAACACAATTTATATTTGTAACTTGTTGATTGACCGTTGATTGACCGATGTATCACATTCACACGTGCACACAGAAAAGATTTCTTGGGTTATTACTTGTATTACCTTGTTTGACTTATAATGACGTGCCATGACAGGGCCAAAGAGTTTATAATACTGCTTGGTTTAAAAAAAATAATTATCACAACATTTCAGGGAGATCAGGGGCCAATATTCAGGCCGCTACATAAAACTGCGTCTGGTAGAAACTCGGCTATACCGTTGCTGTTAATCCGTCCTTATTCATCTTTATTTTCTCTTTTTCCGTTTGCTCAAATCGAATCGCATGTGGCAATTGTGCAAGTGTAAGTAGTTAATAATCTACTTTGTGTCTTTTTGGGCTCTGGTTGCAAACATCAGCCATGTTTACATGGCTGACAAGAATAAACAATAAATAATAATAATAATAATAATAATAATAATAATAATAATAATAATAATAATAATAATAATAATAATAATAATAATAATAACAATAATTTAAATTAATAAATGTATGATTGTCAGCTTGTCACGGGGGTAAGGGGGGTTACATAGCAATGGAGAGGGGCAGCAGGGGAGCGTCAAACTACGAAAATCTCAAGTTTATTTTGTCAGCACGGCGAGATTTGTGGTAATTCATTTCAGGTAAAATATTTGCCTTCTGCCTAGCAACCCCAAACACAAAGATAATATGTTCTCCAACGTTGCCAGTGCAATATCAACTACTCTTCTCTCGTAAGTTTCTTGGAAATACATCTCTCTCCTATCGCACGGCTAATAGACAATTAGACAACACTGGGAAATTTCCAACAGCCATCTATCCAAAGGTCACGCTAGACAAAGAGGGAACGTTCGGGGAATGTGCGCCTCGTCCCGTGACAAACATGATGCTTTTAAGTGGTCTACAGAAATTTTAATATTGTCGGCTTAGTTGGACAGAGCAATCCTTTACATAGATTGCGTTTAACTTTGATTGTGAATAAATTATATGCATCATATGTCAAACCCATCCCTCGCATGGTAACGGAATTATTTTTAACACTCGGGTACTGACTAGCCAACCTGATAGTCACCTAATCAATAATAGCCACCTAATCATTAGAAAATTATGAACGTCAATCCTCTGACGAAATACTCCATAATTAACTAAAGTCTTTCCTCCTTCCTGGCGAATGCCTTGTTTCGCCCTCGCCCTCCCCCCGCCAGACCAACCCCCCTAATGACGTTACTACTTCTCGTGACATTATTACATTATAACGTATAGTTTATAATCTATAGTTTGTGTTGTGTTTGTTTAATGTTTGCATTCGGGCTCTTGTTGCAAACATTGCATCACTTTTATGAACGAACAAAGTAAATTAGAAGATAACTAGTCCATTTGATGCATTTGAAAAGTGGTAATTCTTGCTCATCCAAAATACTTTATTGTGTGCGTGTGATCTGCTTTACTGTATTGGAAGCATGATTGAATGCACGAGATGACGCGTAAATTCTCCGAAGTCCGTACGCTCATTGTCTAGGACGAAAGATTCCTATGTGGAGTGGAGCTGGGGTATTTCACTGGCCCCCCAAACATACACATCTATCAAGCGCTCCAGCGTTGCCACTGCATTTTCGATTTACTGTTTTTCTTGGAAATACAGTTATATGACTTATTTTTAAAGCGAAGTTTAAAGTAGTCTTTTATAGGGAATGTGAAGTTGTTTTGTTAGGTAAAGAGAGTAGCCCAAGACAGCAATGTTACGCCCACTTGCCCGAGTTCTTATTTACACTTTCGGACAAACATGTAATTGCGTGCATAATAATGATTATTCTTAGGGGCACATGCACACAGGGTAGATGCAATGGAATGGTTATGCCCATAGTTCCGTTTTGTTGGTACAATCAACAAATTCATTTTCACTTACAGTACCCCCTTACAGTACCATATACTTACAGTATACCCATGGCGTATTTTTTAAAACAAAGTTTATCGATACGTTACCCTAATACAATTTATATTTGTAACGTGTAAACAACTGCACTGACGTGATTACTGACGTAATTTTAATTTTTAATAGAGCATTAAAGTTCGTGACACTGGTGTGATTACTACGTTCCTAGAATTTTTTAATTAGCGTTATTTACATATTTAATTAATTAAATTAATCAATGAAGTGAAAATTTCAAAACTTGTAAATAAATTAAATATTTAAATACATACTTGATTTAACCCTGTAGTTTATTTGTGAAAATGTCTCTAAATTCTTAAAAATTCCTAGATTAGATAGAAACACGTACTAAGTGCGCAAATTAGGAAACTTGCAGGGTGAGAGGTTTTTAATGAGAAATTCACTAGATCACGTCCTGGACAATATCCAAGCAGCATCCCATGAACCAAATACAACGCGAATTATTACCGTTGGAGGTGGCTCAGCGGCAAAACGCGAGACTCTAATTCGGAAGGTCGGCGGTTCGATACCGGTCACCGGCAATCCTGACTGAAGGTTTTATTCCGAGGGTTTCCACAGTCACAAGGCGAATGCTGCGATTGAGTCGTACTAACAGACCTCGGGCATTCCTTACCAACTATTCAAAAATTCTAATTTACCTTGTTAGTCACCTGAAAAGGGACACAATACACACCCTATACAGCGGGGATTCCTATAAAACATATTAAATCATACACATACATATATTATTATATTATTTGCATGCTGTTTTGTTATTAGCAACCCGCTTATATCGGTTATGATGAAATTGCATCATTGTGTACCAGCAAGCAAACGTCACATTTCGTTGAGCGCATTATTGGTTTCGAAGATGGGCTTAGCAACAGGAAGGAAGTTGATGGAATGTACAGATAAGCTATTTATAGATACATTTCAATTTCAACCTGAGCGGACGCGACGCTTGGACCCTGACCTGCAGCTGCAAATTATTCGTATCGGATAGCTTGCCAGTGGTCTTCATCGCGCGTCATATAACCCCCCCCCCCCCCCCACCCTTCTTACTCACGAGAAAACCTACGGTGGGTCCTATTAGTAAAAAAAGATAAACTAGTAGAACAGGTGTATACGTATCATCAGCTCAAAGTTTTCTAAATATTGCTATTGTTAATTTAATTTTTTTAAGAACTGGATAGTCCTATTATTTGGTTATTATTACACATACTGTAGGCCTATTCGTCTCTGATTTCTAAATAGTAGTTTACTAATAATGTATAATAAATATTGTATAAGTATTTGATTACATCTTCATATTGTATATTGTATTATGTATTTATATATATATACATTTTTATTTTATTATATTTTTCATGCATGTCACGTGTATATCGCCTCGATTTGCATTGTCGCCTAGCCGTCTGGGGCCGGCGTAGAATAGGCCCAGGGTGACTCTGCCAGTTGTAAGAGGTGACAAAAGGAGACCCTGTCCCTTTTGCCCCCCATTGTCCCACTTTCGATTCCTCCTCCCACTTGGCCCTGCACTCCCATTGTTATGATAACCTAAGGTCTTAAGCGATGTGTAATGGATCTGATTCGCTTTTCATCTACTTATCATAATTCACCCTCTCATCGTCTTGATTAGTCTTGTTGCAAAAATATAGGACGTAAAACCCAAATATTGTTATTATTATTTGGTATTGTTGCCAAAGTATGAGACGTAAAGTTTTAATGATATTTCGCACTAGCCCACTTGCCGGGAGTTTTTCTTCATGTTATGGGCTAAAGAAAGTAAATACACGGCTAATGATTAACGTAATGACTTTCTTTTTGTTTGTAGGTAACAGGTTCTCCTCACAAAGACATACACAACCAATTTTATATACATTAATAATCCACGATAATAATTGCAACCCCACCAACAGAAATTGTGACTGCCATTTGTTATTAAAATCTCACTGCTCAATTCATTTTGGAATAACAGTTTATAAACTTCTAACATCGGACTCCCATATTCAAGCACTCATTAAAAAAGTGAGGTTTTCCTTAATCAACTTGTATCTAATCTATATTTTTCTAATGATAACTATGCAACAGGACAATCTATATATTCACTATGCGATAATTAATTGGGGGGGGGGGGGGTGCTTATGATAATCACATAGAACCATTAAACACAACATAATTTTAAAAACAATTTAAAAAAATACATACGTCATCCCACTGAAAACGTTTATGAAAGTGTAGGTATTTTCCAAATGTCTGAACCATTTGCTTCGTCTCTATATTATGTATTCCCATATATTGATGAACTTGGCTTTCGGGTAGCTATTCAGCTGACGTTTCGGGCAGGTTGCACTACCCATCTTCAGAGCTATAAAACTTGAAGACTGTCACAAGTCACAGTGTGAAAACTACTCGATTGGTCCCATGTGGTCCCCCCCATGTGGTCCCATATATTGTTTACCCACAAAAAATAACTTATTTAAAAATATATCTTAAAATGTCTAAAAAAGTCCACTACACTACACTTTCAAACGCAAAAATGTACAACTCAAAATTACATTACGTCTTGCTAGTCTGCGTTTTGGGCCTTAACCAAGGCCGTACGCAGAAAATAATTTTGGGGGGGGTTTACAATTTAAAAATCTAAAAATTGAATTTGTTGCGGTACCCTAGTACTTACTATACAGTACCCTACTGGTGGGAGGGGGGGGGGGGGGGGGGGGGCGACAATACTCCGTTTTCTATTTTAGTTATATTAGTTATAACAAGTGTTTCACTCGCCTGAAGTAAGTATGGTGACGGTGTAGAAAGTAGCATGTAGAGTATGGTGTTTTTGTTTTTGTTAGAGTAGTGTTATTATAAAACGGAATACGACAGGGCCTAGGCATATATTGAAATATGTTATTCTCGTCTTCTTGGCAGAAGAGTAATTTCGGGGGGGGGGGGGGGGGTTTGAACCCCCCCCCCCCCCCCCCCCTGCGTACGGCCTTGGCCTTAACCGAGTGCCGAATTACAGACACTGTACTTGTATTACTGAAAATATGGACGAGTGTTACTCGAGGCTCATATGTTTTGTAATTTTTATGTCCCAATGGTCGGACACTGTACTGTCGCAACTCGCAATGCTATTTCCTATGGGTGTATTCTTGCGAGGGGCCTAGCTCGAATAAACCGAGTTTAACCATTTTTCCCCGGCCCATGGTTGGCGTAGGCCTAATGTGTTTACTTACTTGATATTTTTTGGAAGCTTGCGGGCAAATACTCTTTTAACTGATGTGCCTCCTTTCAGGTGACTACATAAATACTAGCCAGGATTGCATTACTGTATGGGGATAGTAAAAAAGGAAGGTGAAGGGACGTAGCAGCAAATCAAGAGAATAATATACGCAACAGATAATATTATATTACGCATTACAGTATCGATATGAAGAAGATAACAGTGTCATACCGGAGGAATGATTGGACCAATCCTCAGATGAGTAAATAATAACTGATAATTATTAATTTTAATTTTTTTAATTATTAATTATTATAATAATTTTTACACGAGAAATACAGCACGCTATTTTTTCGCTACATGTCAAGTTCAATATGGGTGTGTGGGGTCTGCGTCTGGGCAACATTCATTTTTGGATTTAGCAGACCCAAGTAAGTAAGAAGAATACGTTCTTATAAACTGCAAGTTTGAACTAGTCTACTATTTTATTTTCATTAAGAACGGCGGAAGAATGCCACAAACAAGCCAAGTATAGCCAGCGATGATCATTGTAGGCCTGCCCTATACTGGACAATAGCGAGCTATTAATAGCCCGGAATGTCCCAACGGAGGGAGCGATGAGACCATGAACAATACAGATCCGCGTAATTATAAAGCGTCTCCAACCAAACCAATAAGCCTGTAATAGGACTAGTAGGAGGAACATGCTAACGCTGGGCTTAACTGAGGCCTACATACAATAAAATAATAATACTTTTATTAACTCTTTAATTAATTTTTATTAATGAGGTTGAAGGGTTATTATTACATCATAGCCCCCCCCCCCCCCCCCCCCCCCAAGCCGATATTTATTTCCGCTCTGAACCCAAACCAAACCAGCGCTCACCGAGAGTTTGGAGTATACGATACACCAAACAACTGTTAGGATTTCAAACTTGTCGACATATATATGTCGACGCAACGATAGTTACTTCTGAGATAATCACGTGTTAAGATTGTAATTTTTAGTTTTATGTTGTTTGGGAAATATGCATCTTCATAAGTATTCATGGTATAGTTAATTGCTAAATAAATATGAAGAGCTAATGTTGACCGTTTAATTATTTTATTTGGCAAGTATGCGTCCTGATGTATAATGTTTTAACTATGGCTATCGCCAAACTATGATTATTCTAAGGGGGGTATTTGCATATTATATGCAATGTACATAGTTTCTACACATGGATCAATTTACAAAAAAACGAAGACATGCACGTTTTATTTCATTCGTTAAAATTGGATTCATCATTTAATATTAAATTCTGCTCATAAATTAATTAATGATGATTAATTAATCATAATCAATTAATAATAAAGTTAATCAATTAAGTAATAAAAGATAATCCGTCTCCTCTTGATTAGGCATTTCAGTAGTTACTAATATAGAATTATTTAATAGCGATATTAGATATAACACAAATGTAATAGAGAAAATACATTTACCACGTATTTCAGTATGTTAATTAAATTACTAATTACTATCAAACTAATCGGATTGTGATTGTGATTTTAAGAGAACATTAAATTTGTATCCGCCAGCTATCACTTGTATGATTATCACGTTGCTAGAATTGTTAGATTCAATGTAGATTGAGATTTCAAATTTAATTAGTGTGATTTATATAATTAATTAATTTCATCAATCAAACGATTGCACATCTATAAATTTTTTAAATAAATTTAATACTTAGATACATACTTGAATTCACCCTGTGGTTTATTTGTGAAAATGTGGTTCCAAACTCTTAAAAATAATTTTTATTTTTTTAATTATGTAATTTGATATGCAAATTTGATCAATTTCGACACCTTGGATTTTGGTAGAGTTTTAGTATGTTAAATAGGATTTTTTTTAGTAGAATCCAGTAGAAAAAGAACCATTTCTGTTGCAATTTGTTCAAGGTCAACCTTCATTCCTTGCCGAGGTGGAGGTGGTAAGGTGGAGGGGAAATAGCTTGATTCTGATACCTTGCATCGTTTATTACATAATCCGTGACGCACACAGTTTGTTTCTTTCGCTGTGTTCCCTATACAAAGCTTTCCTTTTAGTTGATTATATTATTTTGATTATTATTTTATTATTATTAATTAAAAACCGCATGCTGGCTATATTATACAGAGCTTTACTTGTAATTACAATTATATATATATATATATATATACCGGTGCAAGTAGTAGGCCTAACTTTCTATGCGCTAGCTCGAATTTAGGATGTTACTGGTTCGATTCCGGCCACTGACAAATCTGCACGCTATTCGAGTCGATTATTGGTTGGATAACATGCCCCTCTATTCTGGTCTAAAGGTCTAAAGGCTTAGCACGAGCAGTAATTTCTTAGAATAATACAATGAAGATGGACTTTTACGTTGAATAACGTTTGACAAATCTTAATGTCACTTGAACTTGATGTCACACATTATGCAAGATTTGAACCCATGGACATTGACGTCATACGCTTAGGACCTGCGACGCAACTGCATGAACCACCCAGGCGGTTACACATTTGAAATTTCAAGATTTACAGACGTCATAATATCTTGACAACGAAATTAGTCGAGACGAAAACACTTGCCATGCATAAGCTTGGATTCGAACAAGTTGCAGGGAGCAAAGTTGTTTTACGACACCAACGCCTATTCGACTGCGGGCGGTCTCTACTCTGGTATCAAACAGACAACAAATGCTTACTGTAATTTACCATCCAGATATACATAATTGACTAGTGACTTGATGACTTGACTAAGCGAGAGAACAATAGGTTTACCATTGACTAACGACTTGACTAACGACTACGAATCTGGTTGAGCTTTGTTCAACTTCCTTAGTCAACAGTCGTCAATCACTAGTCATTTTTTGTAAGCAAACCTAGACTATTACTTAAAAAAAGTCGATAATCTAATTTTATGAAAATGAAACTCTAGATTTTACGAGGAGCCGACTCTTGTACATTCTATATTTTCAATCCGTAACTTGCCCATGTGTCAATATGTCAGTAAGGTGCGCGATAGCGTACCAAGTAGGAACTGTATTTCCAAGAAAAACAGTATACCGATTAGATGTGTATGTTTGGGGGGCCAGTGAAATACCCCAGCCCCATTCCACGTAGGAATCTTTCGTCCAAGACAATGAGTGATAGCGTTCGGACTTCGGAGAATTTACGCGTTATCTCGTGCATTTAATCATGCTTCCATTCCAATAAAGCAAATCACGGGCACAATAGAGCACACGAACACAATGAAGTAGTTTGGATGAGCTAGAATTACCATATTTTAAAAACATCAAATGGAATAGTTCTCTTCTAATTTACTTTGTTTGTTCATAAAAGTGAAGCAATGTTTGCAACAAGAGCTCAAATGCAAACAAAACACAAACTAGACTATAAACTACGTTATAATGCTATAATGCCATCTCTATGAGAAGTAGTAACGTCATGAGGGGGCTGGGTTTGGTGGGGGGTGGGAGAGGATGGACTTGCTTGGAAGGTGGAAGACTAGTTAATTATGGAGTATTTCGTCACAGGATTGACGTTCATAATTTTCTAGTGATGAGCAGGGACTCGAACCCGAACCCGAACCGTAAACCGTAAAACCCGTTATTTTTCCTGAACCCGAACCCGAACCTGAACTCATATTCCTGAATCGTCAAAACCCGAACCCGATCTCGAACCAGAATACGTAGATGTAGCTATTAGATGTAGCTATTAGCGGTTTAGGTTCGAAGAAGGAATAACTTCACAATTCTATGAAAACCATGGAAGTTCATAATTTCTTCAAATCCCACAAACAAACTAATACTATTGAAAATGAAATATTCTCGAATTTTGGGTGTGGTCAGATTTGCACGTGCTGTTTTGTCCTGTCTGTGAGCCCGGTTTTAGCTACCTTTGTGTGACTTGTGGCCTGGGAATAGTAGGGGGGGGGGGGGGGGGGGGAGAGGATGGCTACGGGCTACCACAGTACTCTTTCTACTTCCGCCAAGCCTGTGAGTTTCGAAGAAATTTAGAAGTAGGTCACAAAGCTACTTAAACAAATACATTCTTGAAGATATTTTGATTATTCGATCAAACAATCAGTTCATCAACAAAAACAAACCTTAAATTTCAACTAAATTCCAGCAAAATATGTCAATTATATTTACGAGGCTTGTGGATGGTCCAAATTTCAAATTGATCGGACTTTCCGTTCGACCGCTATCGCGAGACAAAAAAAAAAAAACAAAAAAAACAAAAAAAAAAAAAAAAAAAACAAACAAACAAACAAACAAACAAACAAACAGAATGAGAGCCATAAGAGTAGAATAAAAACGCTCGCTTCGCTCGCTTAATTATATATTACTTATTATCTTATGTTTAAAAACTTAAAACTATACTAAATATCTAAAAACATAACAAAAACAAATATCTTAAAACAGGCCTACATCTGTTTTCTGCTTGGGACATAAAATGGATACAAATAAAATATATAACAAAATTCACAGATTAGTTTCTCGAAAACCACTTCTCAAAATCAAATGAGAATGGAAGTGAACCTGAACCCGAACCGTAATTGAACCCGAACCTGAACCTTTAGAAATACAAAACCTAAACCCGAACCCGAATTCTCAATTCGATAAAACCTGAACCCAAAACTTAACCGATATTTTTACTATCGCTGAACCTGAACCGAAATTAATTTCGGTTCGACTCCCTGGGAGGTGACTATCAGGTTGGCTAGTCAGTACCCAAGTGTTGAGATTAATTCCGTTACCATGCGAGGGCTGGGTTTGACAACACGTCCAGCTTTATTTTTTAAATTTGAAAATTCTTCAACTCTTCTTTGAATTCACGATCAACAATGTGTCGCCAAGAAACAATGGGAGCCACAAGCTTTCAATGGCATACCGTTACCAAAGATAACTAATTCTACACTTCTTGCTGTTACTTTACACTTGAAATAATAAATTGTGGCTGGGGCCAAGGGAGGGAGGGTCGAGATTCTCCACAACAGAACTGCAGAGATAAATATGTAATTTGCGTTTTAGGATGATAACAGGTTGTCTGCATGGATGATTGAACAAGTTTTCACCACATTCTTCGAATGTATCATTGGTTTTATTTTCATTTGGATCTGTATTGTTTTTTTATTCGTATAATAGAACGCAGCTAATTGCTGAGTTGAGATAGATTTTACGTTAGTATTTTTTCATTATCGGACCGTCGGACGCTTCTTGAGCCGACTGATCATTTCATCTCGCAGGCATCATTGTCCCGCCCGCCAACCCTCCAGAGGCAAGCATGGCAGCCGAATTGAGATAGTGAGACCGTTCCGTTATACTGCGGTTATTATACGTTATGTATTTTTATATGTCACATAAGATTTGCACTTATAGATTACTTATTTATGCCTTCCATGGGAAGGCATACCCCACATCCACACAATAACGTCGCCATCGAATCGATTGAGGAATACGTGGGTGTCTATTGGAGTGTCTGTTTATTAAGACAAAAAAACGCAGTACAATCATTTGGCAATAACGGTCCGTTTTCCCAGATGCAAAGCACACGGACTATTTTACCGGTTCTCGTCGTTTTTGGGGTTTCTTTTTGAGGTTGACGGGCCACAATCATCTTGCTTCAATAAAAACCAAAAGTATTCACTTAGAGAATCTCTAAAAACAGACTGTGTCTTGTTATTAATAATATTTGTAAATTAAAGTGGTCTTAGTCAATCGTAAATTTCATGGCAGGAAGCAATATAATGACAGCCTGACAGGTATTAGTGGTAGGAGGGTTTCTACCTTCTAAACATGCTATCAATAGTAATATGTGGGCAGCTGTATGCCTATGTGCGTACCTATGCCATAAGCTCATCTTGCAGAGGCGGCGCTAAAGAAGTAAGAATAGGGAAAACAGTTTCTCAAACAACGATATGTTTGATTTGATGACATATGATATGATATGTGACATAACCTACTTTCACTATGTGAACACAAACGAACAACCGAACAACTATGTGAACAACCCAAGTCAAGTAACCAAAGGGTATATTCACCATTTCACCCCCCCCCCCCCCCACCCCCCGTTTCACGCCTTATATTTTTATTTTTAGGCTTAGGAAAGTAAATGGTGACTTTGGAGCCGTTCTAGCAACGAAGCATTTGTCCGCGCGGGTGTTCGCACTGTCCAATCACTGATTCATGTTTCATATTTGAAATATCGATCTTTGATTGGTTATCGCTCACTCGTCGATGATGTTCGGAGTCTACAGGGTTGGTTTAGTCGCTTTAAATTAAAGTCCCCCACTGAAAATCAGTTTAGTTACTGAGTGGGTAGACTCTAAATAGAATTTATTTATTTTATTTAATGCGACGAACTACGAAGTTTTCGAAAACTGACCGACACACTTTAGTAGCCAAATATAAGACGTGAAACGAGGGGCGGGGGGGGGGGGGTGATTGATTGATTGATTGATTATTGGTGTTTCACAACGTACTCGACAACTTAGATCATATGACGTCGGTGAGTGGGTGATACATGAGGCCGGATGAATGAAGGGGTGGTGATTGGTGGTAAGAGATTAATGGGGGGACATGATCCAGGGGTTAATGGGAGGAACGGGAAATGGGATGATGATGATGATGATGATGACTGCTTTTCGTCTGACTTCTCCCCCTCGACCAGTCCGGCAAGGGTGGCCCCACCAGAAGCATACGCTTCCGCCGGCATAGCTCACGGAATCAGCAAAGCACGCAAACCTGCCCACCACGATAAGGTAGCAATCCTAGGGCAGGGGCGGGGGGGGGGGGGGGGGGGGTGAAATGGTGAATATACCCTTTGGTTACTTGACTTAGGTTATAATTAGGTGTGTTCACATAGTGAAAGTAGGTTATGTCACATATCATAATGATTCGCTGAGGTCATTTGTGTGTGAGTGGAGGATCTCTTATGGGACTACAATGTTAAGTGAAATCCACCACTGTTCCAGAACCCCCATTTATCCCCTACTACCATAATGATACACAAGTGTAAAAAAGTTCCTACCCCAAAAAGAAAGAGGGAAAACAATTATGAAAGAAACCGAATAATTTTGGCAAGTTGTTTAACTATTAAACTCAAGTTATTATTAATCAAGTTAAAGAACTGCGTTCATATCTAAGACCGAATCGTATCTCGTATAAGATCATTCGTATCTGCTATACTTTATCTTGTTGCTCAGGGTTGAAAATCATGTACTTAAGAAAAATAGTTTTTGAGCAACTAGCCCAAAATATACGTTTTCGGTAATTTTGTCCTGCTTTCTCTTTGGGGGTGATGATTATTGGTGTTTAACGACGTACTCGATAAATATAATCATATGACGTCGGCTAGAGGGTGGTACACGAGGATGAATAGATGAAGATGAAAATGCAACATCCGAATCAGGTCGATTTTACATTATGGGGGTCGTCATAAAGGGAGTCCAGCAAGGGAGGGCAGGGCCAAGTGGGAGAAGGAATCCTAAGTAGGACCACAGATAACAAATTATTCCTTATCTGTGGTAGGACAGTGGGAGGGCAAGGGACAGGGTCTCTTTTTGTCGCTTGCCCTCCCACTGTCCCACTTAGGATTCCTCCTCCCACTTTCTCTTTGGGGTAGGAACTTTTTTACACTTATGAATCATGATTTGCCACGGATGGGAATACATATGATTTTTTAGTTTCTAGCCTGAATACCCTCATTTAATATAATCATACAATATTATCTAATATATTATTATTATCATACATCAAATAGTAAAAACGATTAATGAAATTGAAGAAAAGGAATGAACCGGTGATCTGGATTTTGAATTCACGAATTCATTCAAGCTGAGCATAAACTTAGCGGTAACAATGTGAGCACGTACACGTGATCAGCGCGTTGGTAGCGTTGTTTTCGTCAAGAATTGGGAAAACCCTAGCTAACCCCCATCCGCTTTGTTTTGAGCGGTACCACCACAGTCAGCAGGCACACTCGCGATCTGAAGACGGAGCAGGAAAGTTGTTGACCTGAAGCGCTCAGTGTAGTGTTCAAAGTGTTCAAGAAGTTTTCTACGAGTTGTTGTCGAACTTCAACTTCAAGATATTGAAGGTCAGTATTTTGTATTATATTATTTTCTTATGATAATTGCACCCAAGGGATTGGATAGGTCTACAAATACATCCTAACAAAACGTGTAGGGGAGGGGTCAAAGATATTGTTGGAACATGGGAGGGGTCTCAGCAGAGGTTCAGTAATAGGCCTACTTTTATATCTTTTAAAAGTATCATTTGATGGTATGAAAAAAATCAAACGCATACAAAACTATATTTTATACTAGGTGCCTTTATGATTTTACGATTGGCTTACAATTACTTCGGTAAAAAATACTAAGTGTGGAACATTTCGTTAAATTTTACTCCCATACAACGAGTAGTAGGAAATATTCATTACATCCGATATTTCTTTCTTTCCCGCCTTTAAAAATAAAGACATCAATCAATCAATCAATCAATCAATCAATCAATCTCTCTCTCTTTCATGCATGGGTCCCAGGGCGAAAGATATAACATCTTTTTGCATTGATAATGCATATCAATTAATGTCTAGTATTTTTCATTTATTCTCCAAGTGATGAAAACGGAAAGAAATGAGTCGATTCCACTTTCAAATATTCTAAATGAAAATATAATCATTCGTATCTTCCTGGGTATTAAAAGTTTACAAGGCGGATGTTTTATGTTGGTAGACCTAGTACTAGTAATGTTTAACTTCATAAGTTGGCGAACAACCCCAGGCCATTGTGTTTATAAACACGAGGCTGTGCTGCTGAGTGCTGACTTAACCTAAAAACTTATTATTGTTGAAATTTGGGCACTTCTTCGGTTGGGGTGGTCTTAAATATAATCATCATGTTTTTGCACTTTTTGCGATGCGGTACGCGGGTAGGCCTAGGGCCTATTTCTAGTGAAAAACAACATGATTTTACTTTGGACCCTCCCAACCGAAGAAGTAGGCCTAGCTTAGGCCTACGTAGCCAAGTGGGTGCGGGAAAGACGGGCCTGTACTAGACAGATCCAACTACAGGTAAATTGTGTTTTACTAGGCCTAGGCCTCCTATGGATGGTGCATGTCAAGAAAGTGTTCAAAAAGCAGCATTTCACATTCAAACTAGGGTCTAGGGTCGAGCTAGGTAGTGATGCTAAGCCTAGCCTAGCCCTAGGCCTAGACCTACTGCTCTAGAGTGACCATTTTCATATGACAGGCCCTCTACGGGTAGGCCTAGGCCTACACCCAATTCAAGTAGGTCTAGGCGTAGGGCTGCACTTTTTCTTTACGGACGTAAGAACGGCTAGAAATTATTCTTACGTTCAACCCACTATTTGTTACCGACCGAACCGAAGACGCTTCGGTGTTAGTCGGCCCTAGTTAGGCTTAGAGCTTGGCTATAGGGTTCGCACACGTGACGTCACAGTCGAGCTACAACAATGAAACATATGAGTGAACTGATGGACAAACAACCAGCTGTCACAATAATAACATTTATGAAGAAAAAACAAGTGTAGCGATAGTAAATGCTCGTCAGTTAAAACTTTTAATGATGGACAACAATGTTGTGAAAGTTTTGTATGTTTCTTGTTTGTTTTGAACGTTTGATTTCCAAAATCAGAACATTTTATTTTTTGACAGTTTGTTGTGTGTCCATCGGTTCAATCCATTTGTTTCATTGTTGTAACCTGGCGTTGTGCTTACCCTATATCAATATCAATGATATCATCATCAATATATTTTAAAGTTTATTACAAATTAAAATTACAAATAATGTTTGGCCAACTGTCACATGTCCACACCTAACATCTAAGAAAAACAAAACCCTGTCGGGAGCAACTAAGTAGAACACAATCTAAGTGGCTAGCGGCATCGCCTGCACGTGAACTAAGTTTTTTGTAAACTAAGAACAGCGACTTAAGTATTAAGTGAAGACGAGGTATTAGGAATAATATAGAGATGGCCTGTTTTCAACGTAGGCCTAATAATATGGCTAATTGTTACGTTCGGGAAGCCAAGGTCTAATTTGCTAATGGTAACACTGAATCGAACGTAAGATTTACACACCATCTCTCCAATTCTTACGTCCGACAGTCGGCCTAGGCCTGTTGTTTTGAAGGTAATAATATTACAAGCCTCACTCAAATGAACGTAAGATTAACTATAACCTAATTCTTAAGTTTGCAAGCACAAACGTGAGCGTAACTGTAACGTTTTGCCTATTGTTACATTCGGCGACGGCGATCACGTGGTGAGTGGCTCATCAAGAACGTTGAACGTAAGAATAATGTTTAGCAAATCTTATGTTTGAACGTAAGAATATACACAGCTTTTTCTTTAAGGGTGTGGATCAACCATTTTCACTTTTCTAAAATATGCATTACCCTACATACAAAAGTTTAGCTTTGAAATTGAAACATTAACTTCAGAAAGTACCAACAATATTTTTTTAATTAATTTTTCATCGACTAGTACGGCCAATAGGGCCTATTGCATTTTGTTTGATGCCGCTTAATTATAATTTACGTCCTGCACGAAATAGGCCTACGTGATGATGATACACAAATTTTACTGTGGTTTAACTAGATACCTACTTCGGTCTTGGAGATATAATTTGAAATTAATTAGAATGGTATTGTGTTGATGAATTTTTTTATTTATCGGTACAAAAGCGCTTGTAGTAGGCCTACCGGTAAATAAAAAAAATTAAACATTTAGGTGGGAATTACATGTGAGTTAATGCTTATGTATCCTTAAAGTCGATCCAGCGATAGCCTTTAACCGTTCAAAAAACATCGATTGTTAATTCTTAAAACTAGGCGTATGTTTCTTAATATTGGTGTAAAATTATTTTCTTCCCAACGATATTTTTTAGCATGTACAGAGGTATGAGAAATCGAAAAAATTTTGTTTTAAAATTCAGTCATAAAAAACGAATTCAGTCAATACTTTTTAATTTAATGATACAATTACTATTTTTACCAATATTGACCGAAAACGAGTCGGTAGAAGTATTACATATATACAAATTTAAAACTGAAAAGTTGTAAAGAAAAATGCACTTTTAGTATTACGACATACATATTTATAAATTGATAGGTGACAGAAATTACTACTTGGTTGAGTTAGCATTTGGATTTATAGTTTAATTTAGCCCAAGCCTATTCCTAGACTACTTTGGAACAATGTGGCTATTGTGGGGTGTTTTAAAGCACAGTTTTTTTTATTTTTGATTTAAATCGTTGATTTAAATCAATTTTACCCTGCAACAACAACAAATTTTGTTTCACTGCAATGCAGCTCTGCATTCAATCACGCAAGGCCGTGAATCCGCCCCAAAGGCTTTAGTAAACAACGCATTCATTTGTCCACTGCCTTCCAATTTCAATACTATAATAAAGTAAATTTAATTTTACTACTATTGCAGTGACTTTTTGTATAAACAGTAAACACCTTCTATTGGCTATCAAATATTGGCAAGTTATCTATTGTAGGCCTATAGTTAAAAGATATGTATAGTAATTGTTTACATAATCACACTGCAGGCCTAAATAAATATTACTCTCAGATTCATTTAGGATAATCCGAATTTGTGGCCAAATGCAGTCGCATCTTGGATTAGATTTCATTTTGAATTGGATTTGTTGCCATGGAGTTGTTGGGTTACATTCTATT
Source organism: Isoperla grammatica (assembly GCA_945910005.1). NCBI lineage: Eukaryota > Metazoa > Arthropoda > Insecta > Plecoptera > Perlodidae > Isoperla > Isoperla grammatica. The sequence goes on from OX246737.1 coordinate 15,792,602, forward strand.
TTCCATAAGACCAAACAACTCCATAGCAACAAATCCAATCCTAAATTAAATCCAATCCAAAACGCGACTCTGCATTTGGCCCTTAGTAGACCATTTTGCATAGACTACAAACAAACTTATTACTTGCAGTGTATAGAGAAAACAAATCAATCCATAGGGTAATTATGGATGAATTTTGTTAGCATTTATTTTCCATAAACATAGCAATTAATAATTAATTACTATTTGAAACAGCATTTTATTTGGCCCTATCTATTTCATTTTTTCATTAAAAATTTAAAATGGTGAAAAGGTTTTTGCACTTAAAATGGAAATTGATGTTGGTGTAGACTAGACTGTAGAGTATAGATCGATTATTGAGTATACATACAGTAATCCCTCTTTAATATGAACTCTTAAGGGCCAGTAAAAATCCTAGTTTGTACGTATTATAAAAATTTGTATTAAATGAAATTTAACATTGAGCCCTATACCAAAAGCTTCTGTAGGGACTTTGTCACTAGTTTGTATAAACGAGGGTTTAATGTCAACTAAATCAACATGAAATAAATTCGTATTTAGAGTCTACCCTCTCAAGTCATATAACTGATTTTTAGTGGGGGACTTCACATTACTTCAGCCCTATTGGTACAACTTTTTAGATGTCGATTCAATGTCAATACAGTAGCCGTTATGTGAAGTGAATTTTTTAATTTGACTTTTATTGATTTTTAATGTACTTGAGATATTTAACTTAAGCTTGACGGGTTTTCAATTTTCATGTCTTGTGATTCCAGGCACTGAGCTGTTAACAGCAAAAGTGGCATATCTCGTCGTGGAGCGCAAAGTGCTTGAGGACAGCATGTCTGTATTTGATGCTTTATTCGGTGCCATGATGGCCTTCTTTGTATTCAACATGGAATACCCCAACAAATCGGCATGTTTGTTGGAGTTTCTTCAAAGGTAAGCTCTAAATTCTAACATGTTACATGTCTAGATAAAAATTAAAAATTGGTAGGGCCTCTTTTATAGGCAATCAAAACGCCCATCTGAAGTTACATTCCTGTAAAATGTTAGCTCTTACTTAAACTAACCCCACACTTACCCGATCCAATCATCCCAATCATGAGCTAACAATTTGTTCTTTGCAAGTTTCAACAAGGTTTATACAAAAGTAAAAAATAAAAATAAAAATCTGGTTGTGACTTATTTGTTTGTAAGAAGTAAAAAGTCATATTTTAAAATTTGAATGCATGTTTATATTTTTATAAAAAGCTTTTGAGACATTCTATTTCTTTCACACCCTTAAATCTTAGGGATTTCTTGCACTGTTAATCGGAAATGATGTTTAATAATAGTAGGCCTAAGTGTACCTGGCCCGATACCATAGCGATTCATGATAATGTTCAATTCTTAAATTAATTGCTTGAATGGTCAATTCTGATTCTTGGGTCAAGTTTTCCAATTCTAATCCTTGTAAATTTTGCTGCTCTAGGTTTTTCCACAATAAATTTGAGTCTTGATCTGATAACTTGCTATTGCAGGCAATATATTTTCAATGCATCGATAGTAGGCCTACCAACACACACACACACACACACACACACACACACACACACACACACACACACACACACACACACACACACACACACACACACACACACACACACACACACACACACACACACACACACACACACACACACACACACACACATCTTGGCAGCCACAACAAAAAATATCATTATGGCAGATTCTTTGATGAAATGTTCACATTACAGTATTTAATATTTAAGTAGATGCTTTGATTGATGCATCTGAAAGTGATTATGAACATTAGAGATGAGATGTTTAATCAAAATTTTCGATGCCGTTACCGATTATTCAACCGATCATAATATCCAAAAATTTTACATCACAAACTGAATTTAAGCATTATAAAATTGTGTTAAATCAATTTGATTGGCCTAAATAAATAGTTTTTATTTTTTCCTATGCAAAGTTGGCCTCTTCAGCCATTCTTTAGTCTTGCTATCCATTACAGGACTGCGTCCTTTTTTCTAATTACCTATATTCTGCATATTATTTTCTACTAAACATACAAGGCCTAATACGTAACTAAATTATAATCGAGTATTGAAATTAGTGATGACATCGGGTACACGGGTACCCGACTCCTAGGTACTCGACTCCATTTTTAAGGAGTTGTCTCCTTCGAAAGTGGTCACAGTCTACAGTTCACGTTAAACTAACTGCATTTTTTAGTCACATTAGCAATATGTTAAGAAGCTCTATAAAGTGACTGCCCATTAAGCCACGAGGATCAGAATCACAATTTTGATCATATACACCTATAATGAAATAGCGAAAACGAAACATTGACATTTTGTGGCCGAAAATAAAATATAGATTTTGCCCGTATCTTTATTGTCGATCAAGGAGTCGACAATGTTTACTACCCGATGTCATAACTAATTGAAATGTTGTAAATCTGCTTCAATCTGCCACAATCAAACCAAGCATACATTCCAGTTGGCTAGATAATTCTAGGCATTGTATGCAGGTAGGCCTAGGCCTAGTCCCTGTCCCCTATCCAGATCAGGGGGTCTCATTCTGAATTGACTGTGGTCCAGGCTAATGGGCATGTGCTTTATTTCTTGGGAGGAAATAAAATACATAGGGTCTAGAGGCCTATAACTTGGGTAGGACTAGGCAGCGTAAATAGACTCTATGGCCTTTAAATTTGATTTATTCTTTGCTGTTTTACTACTTTGTAGATTACTAATAATACTGAAGCTAAAAATAGGATGTTTATAAAATTTTACCCACTATCGCTATCACTAGCTAATCGTTCAAGCTACGCATGCCACTATGAATATTTTTAATCAATTTAAAAATATTTTTCTTGTTAGCCATAAAAAGAAAATAGTGTAGATTGAACGATTTCCTGATAGCGGGTGAAATTTTATAAACATCCTATTTTTAGTTTCAGTATTATAAGTATACTACTAAGTAGCAAAACGGCCCGTTCCGAACGCTCTTTAACAACTAATTTTGAGCCCTAGTCCCCTCTGTTCGTGAAAATCGTATTACAACTCGAAAATCGCAACTGACAACTTGCATTCATAAGCCTGCACATTTTGAAAGCAGGCAATTATAATCAACAATCGACTACTTATTAATTGGTAAACTGATTAACTGCCTATTGATTCTATAATCAGTTGATTGGAATCAGAGTTGGCCAATCAATAAATTCAAGGCGGGTGACTCTTAATTTTATTGATCTTACGTTTCATTTTCAAACAGATAATATATAGGGAAGTCTCATGAACTGTTTTAATTTTTTCCCTAAATCGAAGTAAAATTTATTTAGGCTAACCCTTTTATTTTTTATTTTATCATTTTTTCATTGCTTAAATCAATGATTAAAATTACCCACTATTAGCAAGCCCAAACACAGATGGTGGCCTTGTTTCTTTTCATGACGTCATCGATCATTTTTTCACTTTGGCGCTAGGGTTGTAACTGTCATGCGAGTGCTGCACACGTGACACGAATACACACGGAAAAGGTTTACGGCGTTGTCTTTTGTTTTCAACCTGTCAAACATATCAGAAGGCGTTTTTGTCCAGCCGGCTTTTTTGACAAAAATTATTACTTTTAAAATGTCTTTAGTCTATTTTTTTGCTATGATAAGTTAATATAATAATAACCAATGAATGATATATTTATCGTCTTCAATGTATAGTCCTAGCACTGTTAATACTATGATTATTTGTATTTTTTCCCTTCCCTATTATGGATGTGGTGAAATGTCCCAAAAATACCTTTTCAATGTCATGTCGTATTATTATTATTATTTCATTGCATTGTTTTTAGACTACTAGACCTATGTTATTGTTTGCTTGTTTTGTTTTTCTACAGATATGTACTGCTCATAGAAGGAGAGGGAACGAAGACTAAACGAACAAAGACGCAGCCTCGCACGCATGAGCAAAAGCTGCTGACCCACATGCGGAAAGTTTATACGTTTAAACAAACATTCAATCCAGTGTAGTGGCCCAAAATTAGAAACTGATCGGTTGAACAAAACATGTTTCAAATTATTATAGTAGGTGAAAACTAAAACCTATCAGTGGGAATAATATCTTCAAAATACTCACATAGTTCGTATTCGTGGTCTTTTAAGAACGTGTAGATTTCGTGTCTTAGTTCAAATACGCGGTTCAATGACTTGCCATGTGAAAGCCAGCGCACTTCAGTGTACAGCAGTAATGTGACATGCTGAGCACCCATATCGCGGCACAGCAATTGAAATAATTGAGAATTAAGCGCACGAGCCGTGATGAAGCTCACAGTTTTCACTACTATTGTTAAAGTGTCGTTTAGTTCGGGACAAAGTTTTTTTGAAGCCAATGCCTTGCTGTGAATAATACAATCAGTATATTTATTGCTGGATTAATTTTCTTGACAAACGCCATGAATCCAGAGATTCGGCCAGTCATTGATGCCGCTCCGTCTGTACATACAGAAATACACCAATTCCATGTCAATCCATTCTCGGTTAAACATTTATCCACCACTTTGAACACTTCTTCACCGGGTGTTCTTGCACTTAAAGTCGATCGATGATAACTGTGCATGTAATTGATTTTCTTCATATTGCATGTACTGCAAGATTAAATTGAGCTTGTTAATAATACAGAAAAAAAATCGTACCTAACAGTATTAGTTCTGTATTTATTGCGTGATGAAATTCGTTGGAATTCCCTATCTAAAGCATGTTAATTTTACAAAAACCTACATTTTCCATCATATATCGTTGCGTAACTCCGTGATCCTGTAATATATATTAACAAATTTACAACCAAAATGTAGGTGATTTTATGATCAAAATTTAGACATTTAAATAAAATGATCTAACGGGGCTTGTTTTCGAGATATTTGCGTTATTCTGTCAAAACTCACTTAATTTCAATCAAAATAGATATTGAAATATAGTACTTTATTAACAAATAAAAATATATAAATTCAAGAAGTACAGTATTAAATGCTACACATATGTAATAATACTTGAAATTCATAATTTACAACAAAAAAAAGTATTTTTTTATGTCCTTTTAGTTTGAATAGTTTAGTTGTTGTATTGAATGGGTAGTTCACATCATCGATCGACTTTAAAGATTTGCATCCGAGAACTTGATCTGTAATTCCTTCTTCTTCATCGACATAGCGAACAAACATCATTACTTGTGCGTGATTGGATTAATTTCATTATCACATCCCCACTGATAGGTTTTAGTTTTTATCTACTATAATAATTTGAAACATGTTTTGTGCTTTTTTGTAAGAAAAATAGAAGAAAAAATTGTTTTGTGATTATAATAATTAATGGAATTATTGTCTCTCTCATTACGACATGATATTTTGCACACCAACGAAAAAGGTTTTAGTTTTTACCTACTATAATAATTTGACAAACATGTTTTGTGCTTTTTTGTAAGAAAAATAGATGAAAAAATTGTTTTGTGATTATAATAAAATTATGGATTTATTGTCTCTCTCAGTACGACATGATATTTTGCACACCAACCAAATTCCTATCCTATTATACTCCCCATCACATAATATGCTCTAGTGTGGAAACAGTATTCTACTCCCTTTTTTTACTCAACACTGGCTATTTTAAATTTATTCCATCTGTCACAATTTTACTGAAAATGTCTGAAAATGTGGCAGGTAGCACACAGCAGGCAGTCGAATGCTGTTTCCATACTGGAGCATGTAGTGAAATGAATAAACATTTGCAGTAAAGTGAATGCAAATGTCCTAGATTTTAAACTGCATTTATTCAGTTAAAACCGGACATAGAATGATGTTTCCATACTAGAGCATGTGGTCAAAAAAATAAACATTTGCAGTAGAGTTAATGCAAATGTACAAGATTTTAAACTGCATATATTCAGGTAAAACAGGACGTAGAATGCTGCTTTTATACTGAAGCTTGTAGTCAAAGAGATTAACATTTGTAGTAAATTTATGGTAGATGAACTAGATTTTAAATTGTCTATATTCAGTTAAAACAGGACATTGAATGATGTTTCTATAATAGAGATGTAGTTAAAAAATAAATATTTGCAGTAAAGTTATGGCAAATGTACTAGATTTTAAACTGCATAAATTCAGTTAAATCAGGACATAAAATGCTGATTTTATACTGGTGTATGTAGTCAAAAAAATAAACATTTGCAGTAAACTTATGACAGATGAACTTTATTTTAAACTACCTATATTCAGTTAAATCAGGACATGTAATGCTGATTTTATACTGGTGCATGTAGTCAAAAAAATAAACATTTGCAGTAAACTTATGGCAGATGACCTATATTTTAAACTACCTATATTCAGTTATATCAGAACATAGAATGCTGCTTCCATACTGGAGCATGTAGTAAAAAAAATAAACATTTGCAGTAAATTTATGGCAGATGACCTATATTTTAAACTACCTATATTCAGTTATATCAGAACATAGAATGCTGCTTCCATACTGGAGCATGTAGTAAAAAAAAATAAACATTTGCAGTAAACTTATGACAGATGAACTATATTTTAAACTACTTATATTCAGTTAAATCAGGACATGTAATAATGATTTTATACTGGTGCATGTAGTCAAAAAAATAAACATTTGCAGTAAACTTATGGCAGATGAACTATATTTTAAACTACCTATATTCAGTTATATCAGAACATAGAATGCTGCTTCCATACTGGAGCATGTAGTAAAAAAAATAAACATTTGCAGTAAACTTATGACAGATGAACTATATTTTAAACTACCTATATTCAGTTAAATCAGGACATGACGTAATGCTGATTTTATACTGGTGCATGTAGTCAAAAAAATAAACATTTGCAGTAAACTTATGACAGATGAACTATATTTTAAACTACCTATATTCAGTTAAATCAGGACATGTAATGCTGACTTTATACTGGTGTATGTAGTCAAAAAAATAAACATTTGCAGTAAAATTATGGCAGAGGAACTATATTTTAAACTAACTATATTCAGTTAAATCAGGACATGTAATGCTGATTTTATACTGGAGCATGTAGTCAAACAAATAAACATTTACAGCTAAGTTATGGCAGATGAAGTGGATTTTTATTACATATATTCAGTAAAAACAGGAAATAGAATGCTACTTTTATACTGACGTATGTATTCAAATTTATAAACATTTGCAGTAAAGTTATGGCAGATGAACTAGATTTCAAATTACATATATTGAGTTAAAATAGGAAATAATATTACGTTTTCATACTGGAGTATGTCGTCACATAAATGGTCATTTGCAGTAAAACTACTACAACTCTACTCAGTAAAGTAGCAAATAGGAACACTTAATTTGCTGACCAAGTTTGTATTTTTACAATGCATGTTTGAGTCAAATAATCAAACATATGCCGTAAAATGAAGAAATCAGACATGCCGTCAAAAAACTGCATTTAGTTAGTAAACAGTACTTCCAACAACATTTGCAGTCATTCAACGAAAATTTTTTGAACAGTGTAACATTTATTTTTATAAATTTTATCTTTAACTTAAAAGGGAACTGCTAATTTAAGTGGTGTAAAGTAACCTTTGTACCATTTTTTTTACTTTATAGTACCGTAGTATAAAAATGTTTGTGTGGTGCACATAGAACATGCATTTTATGAACGAACTGAACTAGAAATATGCTCATAAACATTATGTTCACACATAAACCACAAACCAGAGCTACTTAATTATGTATGCAACTGCTAAAGCAATGTTTAATCTTCTTCCCCTTGCTTATAATAGCCTGTTCCACCTTCGATCTCGGAACCTATCTGCTCTCCGGCCGTGGTCTGGAAACTTGAAAACTGTTCGTCGTGTCTGGGCCGAGCTTGTTTCCCGAGAGATATATTCTCGTTGGGCCCCTAGAGAGGTTAAAGGGTAAGTTGTTGTACGTAATGCAATCCCCTACTACTCCCACAGTCATAAATCATGTAGTTAGTCAATTTATATTGTTAATTCAAACAATTTACAATTACTTTCATCACCACATTTATTAATACAGTTTTGTTGTATTAAAAATATGTTTCAATTCGCTAATGTTCGATCCATAATGTTCCCAAAGGCAATATATCTTCATGAGCTCTATCAAAGGCAAATATATTATATGTAGGCTTATCCTATGCTGTGCACTCCATAGGGGCCAATATGTAAATGAAAGTTTTGTGCACACACAAAAATAAAATAATACAATTACAAATAATGTGGGTAGAAGGGTAAGCTCTGAATTATATACAATTGGTTCTTATTTTCTTCAGATTTGAGTTCCTGTTGTCGGGTGCTACCCCCAGTGAAATTCAGAACCTCACCAAGGAGCAACTGGACGTCAATCAGAACATCTTCCATAAGACTGCATACGACAAACTTCAGGTATCTGAATACTTACCATGCTTTCTGTAATATGTAAGTGATGTGAGGTCAGTGATAAAACATGTCCGGATAAGCTTTGGTGGAGGTGCCGAGTTAACTCATTTTGATTATTTTTAGCTAACTTGATCCAAGACTGATATTATATTATTACTGATGATTTTACAAGTTGGTTGTAGGACTTACATCGATCATGGAATAAAAATGTGTATTCTATGTGGGAGATGGCAAAAATAAACAGATTAAATGGTAAATGGTATAGGCTGCAATCTCTGGGACACCACAGGATTGTGTGCCTGGGCCTGGATTCACAAAGATGCCTAACTCTAAGTTGTCTTAAGTTAGGCAAATCCTAGCTAGATAAATCAAGATAAATCCGCTCTGAGTATTACTACACATTCACAAATAACATAATATTAGTTAAATTGTTTATATTTCACTATATTTTATCTTTATGAAGTTGCAGAACGACATATGCGTGATTTATATCACTAAGATTTGCCTAAACTAGGACGTCTTAGCGCTTAGGCACTTTTGTGAATCTGGGCCCAGGATTCCAATGGCTAAAAAATAATCCAATCCATCACTTGTATATATGTCTACCTTTGTGCAGGCTCGAGCCGTGTTCAGTGTGATGTGTGGCAACGCATTTCTAACACACGCGAACCTTTCCGAGCTGTTGCCAATAGTGATGCAGTTGTCGCCGCGTGATCTCCAACACTTTGTCATCAATAAAACCGACTTCAGGAACAAGAACATTTCACCAGATATGAAACTGAGCTCATTTGCTACTGACAAGCAGGTACAAGTTATTAATATAGTAGGCCGTTACTACTTAAAATGTCTAGTCATATTCAGTTCTAAAACTGATTTACGTAGGACAACACATTCTTTATTTTCAAGTTTGTACAGTACATGCCACTCTCTCGAAATCCTAACGTTCGATTTTGTCGTTAGCTATAGCCATTTAGGAATGAAAATGGACATACTAATTTAAAGTGTATAGCATTGTTCTTTGAGATGTAGTTCTTACAAATGAGTAATCAAATAATATGCAACATTAAGGCAGCTGAAAATGTGCATGGTAACATGTGGTTGTCAATTGTTCAACATTATTAATTATTGATTTAAATTTGCAAACCTCTAGCAAATTAACATATACCAATATTATGTAAGTAATATAATAATAATATTTCAAGAACTAATGCTAAAAATCAATGTAATGCCGCATAAGTAATACTGATAAGTGATAATGTGTTTGTTTCTGCTAAAGATTGGCGAGTTCCTGAAAGCCCAGAGCATCCTTGAAAATCGTCTGTCAAGCATAGACGCAGATTCATCGCAGAGCATGATCAAGGAACTTGGGAAGTTTGCCTACACATTACCATCCCATATTTTCCAGCTAACTAAAAATGCCTCCGCGAGACAGTGGTCTGATTTCCTAGCATCAATCGACTCCAACAAACTCTCTCGCAAACAGGTACGAGATATTTTTGGTACATTACATGTATTATGGCTAAACATTATCTCTTGCTGCTTCTAAATTTAGAAAAAGTGTACGGTACTGACGTACTGTATCTCTTAATGTAGTGAATTATTATTACAAATCTTTGCATGCACATTACTTGCTGTCAGTTTGCTTGGTAATGTAATCCATAATGTATTGACTTGGTGAAAAAACTTTGTTTGGTTATTGTGTGCAGCTAATGAAATGAGTGTAATTCTAATTGATGATGAAAGTATGGAGATAATCAATTGTATAAACACACACAGATTTTCATATTATTGTAGTATAATTTATTAATGACAGAAAAAAATCTTTCCAAAAAATCCCTACCAGCTACAATATTTTTACCTAAGGTCATAAGAATGTTCGAAATCTTATTACAATTGTTTTAAAAACTACTTTTCATTAGATTACTTTCAAATAGATATAGATGTTAGAGTGTATTAAAATTTGATAAAACAGTTAATGTACTAAATAACTACCAACGTAATTATACTTCAATATTTACCATACTCTGGAACCTTATGATCGATATGATAAATCTTGACCAATAAGCATCATTCCCTGTGCCCACAGGCCACAGAATGAAAACTTTGAACAGAATAGAACCTTGAAATAGTTAGCCCCATGCTTCTAACAACCAACATTTATATAACAAAATTAATATTTTACAAATAAATTCAATTCAATTTTCTTCATTACAAACATCTTCACAACAAAATAGCTTCACCTACATAGCAAGTAGTTTTTTAAAATCCTAACATTACAATAACAAAACGTTAACAACTTTGCTTTGACACTTGAATGATAAGATTGCACTCGTGTTATTTGCTCTATTCTTTGCAGGCATGGCTTGTAACAATCCAAGGGACCTTTTTGAATCCAACAATTCCTAATTCTATGTTGGGTCTGCATGGGCTGCTGAAAGCCATCAACACACGGCAGTTTGTGCAATATCAAACTGGACAAATTTCCCCCAATGTGCTCGATTACCTAGCGTCATCGTTACCGAACTATGAACCTGTCATGTCAGCAGATTTGCTTTATAAGCTAAGAAATCAGCCGGGTAAGATTCAACTGTTATTTTATCACTTAAACACCTAAACACCACCTCCAGTTCAGTCACATGCCAGCAAGAAGATCAGAAGGTAACAATAGACTGGCTGCAGCAATTATTTTAAATAGGAACATTTAGGCCAGTGTATCACAATATTAGACATATCAAAATTTGAATGGTATTGCTATAATCAACAAGCCTAAATGAAAGAAATATATGTATAGCTAGCAGAATGATTTTGTTTGCAGTCGATGTTTATAACTATATGCACTCCATAAGTGAACAGTCGAATTGTTTTTTTGCTAGAATTGCTAGCTCAGAAACGCTAGAATTCCTAATACTATAATGACTTTCTGGAGTTAAGCCAACTTTATCTTCTTGACATAATTACATGAAAACTGTGGTTCACACATTTTTGAGTAGGCTAGCCTATACAGTTAAACACAATTATTATTCTTGGTTTCAGATGAAAAGACGACCTTGGAAAATTTACTTGTTAACGAGGATCCAAACCAATACTTCAGTCTTCTTTCATCTCCACAAATTAAGATGCGAACAAACGAAATGTTCTCCTCATTGAAACAGCTCTGGAGCTCTTTGCAAACGAAAATTGAGAACATGCCGCAACCTCTAGTGAGTATACTTTATGTGCTACAATGTTACGTAAGGATATGGGAGACATATTTTGTGAACCTTGGTGAACGCAACATTTGTTCGATGTGTCCCTCTTTCAGAGAAGCGATAACCTGCATGGTATTTCTCATCTCAACATGATATATTAATGTTTTTGTTATGTTTCAGTTGAGCGTTCTCCTCCAATCAACACGAGTGGCAACGTCAGGGCCGTGGAAGGCCGATGAGTTAACGCAGCACATCGCATTCATGGGCTTGTCTTGCAACGTGGTCGACCACATTGAATCGATAGAGGCTATCGATATTCTGTCCCAATACAACGCCAAGCTACGAACCCTACGGAGGAGTTTCCCCAAGGACTTGCAGTATTGTTGCCAACAGCTTCTGTATCGCTATTTAAAGGAGAAAGCTATCCTTCGTCAGAAAGACCCTCACCAAAATGTTCTCGATGTGCTAGAACCTGCGGAGATACAAGCTGTTGAAGGTATGCTAGCTTAGCTAAACCCACAAATACACTTTTTTTTACATAGGCTTCCTATATAACCATTTGTATTTGATTTGTTTAAATGTTCAATAATATAAAATACTGTAGAACTATCAGTCTACCGGTCCTCATTATTTTCTTATTTACATCTTCACTTATCTTTTACTGCAGTGGAATGTGGTCACAATACTAATATTGATATTAGTTGAAATTGAAATAACCATCAGTTTTTGCCAAGTTTGTTTATCAACATGACTCGGCCTTGTCAGGTTTAACAGTGTGTGTTTATATTGAATATAAAAATGTAGCTACGTCGAGCCCACTTTCTAAACATGATCGTAGAAACTTGAACTTGAATTTGACATTTCAGTCCTCATGTTTTTAAATGTGAACAAATATCTTGTCCCTACAGGTAATCTATTATTGTTGTCGCAATACCGTATGTATCATTCCAATACCTAATCTTGTTGTAAAATTAAATTTTAACGTTATTTCCCGCAGGCTACATTCTTGCCAGCATTTCCCCTCAGGAGATTGAAGGAGTCTTGCATCGTGGCGAGATTCTGCTCATGATTGGTCAACAGCCACTTCCACAACTATGGGAAGCATCTGGAGCAAAACCTCATCATGACAGCTATGCTAAACTTGCTTTAGAAAACCTGGTATGTACAACAATTCAATTTAGCTACAGTTACTATGAAGTATATCTTCATTATCAATGAAAAAGTTTATTTGTTTAGGAGTAAGTATACTTATCCAAGACAATTAAACTTAGGGGTCATCACATAGTGTTTATTTTATTATATGTGTCTGGAAATAAAACTTTTCTTACTTATCAATCACTGACTAAGGGAGACATAAATACTTCTTATTTTGTAACAAATTATTACTTTCTTTATCCCTATTTAGGTTTACATTTTACACTTAACAATACTGTATGATAAACTATTCTACTTAGATTGGCAGTATAAATTTACCACAATTTGACTTATTTAAATAATATATTTAATACGATTTTGTAGGAAAATACGTGTTTGCTTAGATACCTTTTGAACCTTTCTCTTCTCACAGGTCGATGTTCGTAGTAACTTTGAACTGGGAATATCCGAACTGCTTAGCCTTGGAAGTCTTGTGCACTTCCTAACGAAGGATACCATTGAACACATCAAGCCTTCGGACTTCAAGTTCTATCTTGAGGCCCTGGAAGACACTCGGTCTAAGACTCTGTGCTCAAGTCTAGATGATAGGAAGGCTTGGTACGAGCTGATTAAGCTGGCATTCGGGTGAGTTACACCCCCCTTACATACGTAGGGAGGGGACTCGCAAAATGTTCCCACCAAAAGTACAACATGTTTTTCAACAACAATCAACACAACAACAACTGTCAACAGGCTTTGTTCCCAGTCCCCTTTTTCTTCTAATTTTTTTTTCTAACTTGTATTTGTATTTTTTCTTTCCCTATAGGAGCCAAGTTTTGTGAGTTGCACATAGATTCTTATAAATTATGTTCTTCCTATCGGTATTTAGAAATTATTAAAAGTAGAAAGTTTTTCCATTGATCGTTGAAGTGTCATTTTATGTACAGATCAAAAAAATATGGATATTGTTTGTAGCCTTGGACCGAAAACCAACCAGAAAGAGAATGATATCCGATTTATGTCAGTGTATGTAGGCTTATGTGCCATTTTGGTGGAGGTGCCGGGTTTAAATAATTGTATGTTTGCAGTGCACCCACAACGTGGACTGAGACAACTCTGTCTACGCTGGGAGACTGGCTGGTTGCCGTGCCGGGTCAAGCGTTGGACAAGGTGCCCACCAAGCAGTGGACCGGCGCTATCGACGACCTGGCAGAGAAGACCTCCTACCACCAGGAGCTGATGTGGCCGGGGGCCGTACAACCGGTGATGTTCGTCACGGTGAGACCCATTACGAATGAACATCGTGCTATAATTTCTACTTCCTTTTCTCAGTGAATCATTAATTGTAGTAAATCTAAAATGCATTAATAATTGTCCGTCAAACAATGCGTGCTGGCTCATATCAAGCTCATGAACTCATGTAATGTTTTCCATCTTATTGGCAGATGTGCTCGCAAGTGTTGAACGCAGACGAGAGTGTGACCTACGAGAACACTGTGCGCAATCTTCTGAACAGATATCTAATTGCCAGCCAATCACAGTTGGACACGATCGTGGATGCTCACCATCTGGTGGCGAGCGCTAGAGACCCCAACAAAGTGGTGACAGTGGAGGGATTCAGGATCCACAGGCCGGCACTGGAAGTAGAGGTGATTCAGCCAATGGAAGTGACCGTCAAACCGGCGCAGGAAACTTCTGCCAAGACTGTCGCAGATCTACCTAGACCAACCACGGAGGCAGTTGACACTGACACTGAAACAGTCATGCCACATGAGGCGTCTGGAGACTTTACTGAAGTTGAAGATGAAACGGCCGTGACTGGCGCAATCGATGATGTGCATACCGTGACGCAGAACACGTCTGCTGAGACTTTGGGGGAAGAAACTATTCCTGAAGTGATGGATGCAGAGAAGTCTGAAACTGAAGAAGAGGAGCCTGAAACTGAAGAAGAGGAATCTGAAACTGAAGAAGAGGAGTCTGAAACTGTGGAAAGTACAGTCACTGATTTGCCATCTCCATCTCAAGACGTACAAGAGCGATCAAAAAGATTTGTTAACGAAGGTAATGTGCCTTAATCAACTCTTTAAGACAACCGTAAGAATAATAGCGATCACCGCACATTTTCATGTGTCGGCTAAAATTAATCCCCTTCAAATGTTTCGTTTACTTTTGGAATTGATACAAAAATCATAATACCTGAAAATACATTCAACAGTTACCTTCAAATTCTGGTAGTTGTCTTCCAACGAAAGTATGTATTATATCTTAGGTTAAACATGTGCTACCATAAAAGTCGTGTTTCTAGAAAGTAATACAATCAATATTGGATTTGAACCAAAGTATCATGTTTGTGCTTTTTTGGTAAAAGTGAATCGAAGATATTTTAAAACTGTTTTAATTTTTTTAGGAGAGAAATCTGTAAAGCCAGCATTAAAATCTTCTAACATCCTGAAACGAAAAAGGAAAACGAATACAGCTGAGAAAAATGTTGTAAGTGTACAAAAGATAGAAAATGACAACAGAACACGGAGAAAGGTAAGACACCACTCCTCAAGACTGTGTACTATACTTTTGGACAACCCTGACTCAGTCACATACTGTTAGTGCAATGTGCATGGTTACTTTTGATTCAATGCAGTCAATGTTCTAGTAAGAAACTAAACTGTCACTAAAGATTCTCCATAGAGACTAGAGAAACCAAATCATGTAGATAGGTTGTGAATGTGCAGTCCCGTAACTGCAGTGTCCTTGTAAGTCGAGGGATGTACAATTATTTGCAACAATGATCCAACGAATATTGTTTTTTTTTTAGGTATCTTGCGATGCGATCAGAGCCTTGGGTCCAAGCGCCTCCCTTGCCTTGCAGACTTTCGACATCGAAGTAATGGCAATCGACGAGTTGGTTAACTGCCTGGAAGTTTTGGGAGACTTGAAACTGTCACACAGATTGTGCATGAAGATATGGCAACGAGTCAAGAGCGAAAACAAGGTATGACTCGAGCTATACATAAATTAATTGTTCTATTGTAAGACGTAAATACTAAATAGACCTACAAAAAAGAAACATTAAACAGGGTAGTTCTCTTTTGGATTGCATTTCACACGTTCTATGTATCCATGACTCATGCATCCTCATTGCATGTGCATCTAAAAATGTTCCAACAATAATAGGTAATTATTGAGGCAAATGAAATCGACAATGCATGTATTAATAAAAAATGACTAATGAGAATGTCAATTAGAATCATCTCATATACATATTTATTCATTCTGCAGCAAGGAGATTCTTGGTATGTGGCTTATTGTTAATTTACGTTTACCTATGAATTGGTGATGAAAGAAGACGTATTTTCATATGTGAGCTACAATATTATTTATTTTCATCGTCGTAAGCACAACTGAATGAAATACTTATAAATTGTGTTCTCCCTGTGCAAAAACCCGTATTAAGTATGTAGAAAGTATCGTACAATCTCGACAGTATCTTCAGATTAGGCTTAAGTAGGCTATGCTCGAAATTTCGGGAGGTAATTCATATGTATATGGGAACACGTGAAATATTCAACACAAATTTGATATCCTATTTGTTTGTCTGCAGACTGTGTTAGTGTCTGACCTTGTCTACTTGGGCCACCTCGTACAGGCGATCGAGAAGGAAGATGTTGACCAACTACACTTGAACCTGGGTTTGCCAAACACCTTAGACGTGCTGGCCTTGCTGGGTCGAGAAGTGCGCTATGGGAGGCTGGTAAGTCACTTTAAACATCCACACTAAAATCACACGGCTCATAGTGAGTCTAAGAGAGACCCTGATTTTCATTAATTTGTTTGAATTCTAGTATTACTGGGGTGGTTCAGTGCAAATGGGTTTTGAAACAGCTTTTCGAAGGTTATTCCATTGGGTGTATACTGTATAGTCTAGGGTTACTAGCTGTAATACCACAAAAGATAATTTGATTATTTATAATTAAAATTAATAAGTATGTATTTATTGTCCAAACAAAGTTAATGTGTACAAAAAATTATTTCCTGCTCGGAAACATCAGAGATAAGCCTACAACGTATACATTACAAAACCCCTCAAAATGTATACGGACAGGATGACTGGAGGCTGAAGCCCATTTGTTGTATATAAAATTAACACACTGTTCAGGCAACAATCTATTTCTGTGATAAAATGTTTTGTGAAAGACTGATGAAAGATTGTTTCATTTCCATTGAACTTCTGGCAATTTCTCAAATTTAACATTGAGTGGCAGCCCTGTAATTCTCATGAATGTAATAAGCACTATAAGCAGTGATGTACCTTTCAGTTGGAAGCTCTGGGCGAACGGTTCATCCTCAACAACACGGGAGTGTCCAACATTGGACCTGCGTCCTTAATTGCTCTGGGGCGTATTATCTGCGAGCTTCCGTTCAACACGATCCGTAAGATAATGGATCAGTCGTTTCTCAACGTGGTCACAACCCTGGGTCAGGTAAACTCATGCTCATACTGTCCATAAAACTGTCTTCAAGTGGGAGTCCACACTCATCATAGTGATCAAGCTCTCATTTGTTCTTTTTTGAGCACACACAAGTAGTGTGCCTTGTTTGTAAAAAAATACAATAATTGTAAATGGTGTTTAGTTCAGTAATTGAAACCATGTTTGTGTATTTCAGACCCTCTCCGTGTACGATGTCGTACAATGCCCAACAAGTTGCCTGGATCAGATGGCACGGCTGGCGATGGAAGACAACGCGTTTGGCCCTCCAGACAAATGGAGTGCCGAGGATGTTTCAAGCCTTGGAGTTATTTCAGCCGGTGAGAGAATTTTAGCTTGTTCAAATGATTCAGTAACTACAATTTCTTTACTTTTTTTTAACGTGGTACTATACAAACATAAAACTATACAAACATAAAAAGTCTAGATCACGCAATAAAGTTTATTTCCCGTCAGTTTTTGGCTCTCTTCAGTCATATACACTTTCTGTATCTTGGACTTGGTTAACACAAAAAACTTTTGAATTTTCCACATTCTCTGCACGCTAGGCTCAACATATTCTGTCCAGCATTGTTTTGATGATCTCTTCAATTTCTTTCTCAGTAACACTATCTTTGTATGATACTTGCTTATATTTTTAAAACCCCGGAGTGGGTTTTCTTCCAACTGTTTGTTATACGTGGGTGTATCTGCAAGATACTTTCTTACTGAGCTTATGTTGGCATCGTGGTTGTGTTGACCTGAATCCTGGCCAAGTATGGATAGTATGTGGAATTTGTTCATATTCTTATGTCACCCACAACATCCTACTGAGTTTACTTACCAATGTCATAGTGTATTTCACCAACTAAGATTAACACTTGGAATTATTCACACCTTAGATTTCTCATTATTATTCCTCGTGATACAATTATTAGTTTGTTACCTATTTCCTTCCTGTTCAGGTTTATTGGCCCAGAACTGGCAGCTGATAAATGCATCTGCAATGTATGGGTTGACTCCCAGTGCTGTCAAGTGCATTGCTCCACAGGTCTTCAAGGTACGTTACTACTCCCCCGTGTTGATAATATAGGTACTGCTACCTCGTTACTGGAAGCGTTTTCTTGGGATCCTAACGTGAGAATAATTATTCTGTCACGTGTTCTAGGAACTGTCTGCGGAGCAACTTGTTCATTTCACTCCGCTCGCTGCCGCCATGGTTTCTACGGACCAGTTCTCTCGGCTGTCTGACGATCGGAAGTCTGCTCTCTCGCAAGTGAGAGGTCTCCAGCCAATCACGTCGCTTCAGTCTGGTCCCGAGAACCCCACTGAGGATGTCAGCAGTGGTGCTGCGACCATTGGCATGAATACGTGCGTGAAGGATAGGCAACTCTTTCTCAAGTACCTTCGCAACGAGATGTTTGTACTGGTTTACATGTTCATCTTCAGTGTCATGATCATCAATGCCTATTAAGGTGGTATGTTAATTCCTATAAAGTGATAATATTAATTTATTTATGTAGTAACTGTTGATTGGTTACCTACGAATGTGTTTGTTTTATGTGTATGATTTAGTGGTAAAAGAGATACTATTTTAGTGTATGTTTCCACAATTGGGGTATATCACATGTTGTTATTTACTTTGTTTATTGTTTGTACTTTTGAAGAATGTCTAGGCATTAACAAAACTTGTGGAAACGGCATGTATTTTCAATGCAATATGTGTAAATGAGAACATTTACTTAAGCTTATATTTGTACCTATTTTTGCAATGTACTATTTATTCTACTGTACATAATGATGTCTGTATATTTTGTATATATCGTCAATAAAGATGTATTGGTAATTACTAATTAATCGTCCTAATTTCGCAACTACATTAGTCGCCCTTTAATTCAAATTTCAAGGGACCCTAAAACCTCCAAATTGAATTCTACATATATCATGTATACTTACTGAGTTTTCAAGATGCTAATAAAACTACTAATTAGTAATTACTAATTTTTTAATTAAAAGAACTTGAACACTAAGCAGTAAGCACCATACTCAAATCTTTCGCTGGAACTCCATTACTCAATACGACGATTCACACTTCAACTTCAGATGTTCAACACTGAACCAAGTGCCACCAAATATGGCAGACTTCAGTTAAATTATCTAATCTTGTTTTAAACTGGTGATTACACGAAATTTGAAAATGTCTTGGTTTCCAGCAGTAGTGGAACGGTCGCAACACAATCGACTGGATATTCCGAAGCCCTAGCTCGCTGGAAACTCGCGACAACTTTGTTTTACGAATATTGAGATGAAGTATTTAAAAATGTCTCAACAAATGCCACGAGGACATCTCACCTTATTTCAGTCGGGTCTTGCAAGACTCGACATCCTTCCATTTCTCCTGAAGTTCAGGTTGTGAGAAGTTATTAGATTTATTTTATTTCAATACCCATGTTATGTTTTTGCTCTCTCAACTTAGCTTGAAAACATGCCATATAACATGCTTTGTGATGCAATGGTGAAGTAAGGTAACTTTAGATATAACCAAATCATTAATAAGTTTTGGAATGTAGGCCTACCCTTATTGACCACGGGCCGGATTCACAAAAAGTCTTAATTAGGCCTGGCCTAACTTTAGGACACTAGATTATGATACGCCATTGGCTGATACGGACCTGCACATACCCTCGACTCGACGTTACTAAGAAACCCTAGTAAATATTAGGGATGACATAGGGTACCCGGGTAGCCCGGGTACCCGGCTCCAAATATTAACCCGGAGCCGTTTTTCGGGTCCGGGTAATTCTTTAGTCGGTTTCTAGGCTAAATTTACGCGCCAGTATTGCTGCGGTCGATTCCGGTGGAGCCAGCAGGTACGGCAGGCGCCTACCCTTCCACAACACGTGACTCGACGGGGAACAGAACAGACGCGAACCGACTTGCATTCGTTACTGTTTGTTCTTTATTTAAAATTCTGGTGAAAATTCTGGCTAATACTTGTTGACCATCTTACTTTCAAGATTCGAAGTGAAGATAGAAGGCGTGTGCGGTTTCCCGGGTTGCTATTACGTGGAATTTTATTTTTCCCAGATTGCAGTTTCTGATTTTTTGCAATCCTCATTTCGTTTGAGCTGGGACCGTTAACAAATCAGTTTTTCTTTTTTTCTTCTTTCTTTATTCTTTTTTTCTTTTTTCTTTTTTCTTTTTTTTTTTCTTTTTTCTTTTTTCTTTTCTTTCTTCTTTTTTCTCTTCTTTTTCACTTTTATATAATACATAGGGCCTATATTTATTTTTTCCAACAATTTTTTTTGTTTCTTCATGTTCTTTCTTATTTGCATACTTCTATTTTTATTTTTTAGTATGTTGAATTTCCACTTCATTTGATTTTATTTCATTTCTCAATTATTTTTTCTTGTTCTTGGTTATATTTTATATAGTTCAGTAGTTTGTTTTGTTTTTGTTGTTATTGTTATTTATGATTTCATTACTATTCATTATTTGCATAGCTTAGTTTTATTTAAGGTCCTCCTTTGTAAATCAGTTTTTATAACTGAATAGGATAGACATTAAATAAATAAATAAATTTATTTTCCTTAAAATATCATGTTTTATGGACATGCTTCTGTTTTGCATTGAGAGAAGGTTTTTTTACTCGACGTGATTACTGCAGGCGTATTCCAAAAGACTCACCGAGCGGGCGGCATTCATATCAATCGTCCCTCGTCTTTGCTCCCCGCGCACTTCACAAGGCCTAGCGAGGACCTTCAAATCAAGCCTACACATCGAAAAATACGTTTTCAGGATCCGGGTACCCGGGTAATATGAGAGCTGGAACCGGATCCGAATGTTACTACCCGATGTCATCCCTAGTAAATATCAAACACTTGAGACCAAAATTTAGGCCGTGCTTGAGTTGTTTTTTTCAAAGATGGTGTCAATTTGCCTGTGACATCAAAGTGTGAACATAAATAAATATCGTTTATTTACCTTGACATACGCATTTGTTTGTTTTAAAAGTGTGGAGGTATTAGGAAACAAAACACCTAAAACAACGCCTTGCAATATTTCAAGTTAATTGTGATTTCCACGAAATTAGCCATCAATTGGACTGTGTAGTAGGCCTACCAACCATGGATTTATAATAGCACATACGGTACAGTAGACTTAGGACCTGTCCTAAGTTAAGACCTTTTGTGAATCCGGCCCCTGGTCTGACTGGCTCAATAATGCATTAAACCATATTTCAAATCAAGCAAGTAACGCGTTAAATTTCAGTTGTCTCCATAATAAACAACCATCTGATTATTGGATAGTAACTTGAATTGTTGATCATTAGTGAATGGTGATTTTTGGAATGTAAATGGAAACTTCAATATGTAAGTAAACACAATATTTATTATTTAATTAATTAATTAATTAATTAATTATGGTACCTACATTATAAAAATGTATTTTCAATAAATATATCATACATTCATACAACATAGTACTGGGCAGTCTACACTGGTCAGTTATCACATCACATAAAATGATCACTACATACTACACGAAACATTGTATCTCTGCATATCTTAAAGTTTTCCCATGGTATATTCTCAATTTGATCACACTGTCATAATATATTAGAAGCTAATGTTTCACATTTCACACCCTTCTTTTCTTTCTACAAAAAACAATTGTCAATTGTCAAAAATCTTCAACAATTTCTATTTGCTATCAGCCTATCACTTCACAACATACCCTAGTTCATACAGCTGGCTATAGCTTAAAATCTATATAATCAAATTCCAAAACTAAATTTACATAATACATACAATACTTGTATCACAGACAACTTATCTGTGCTTGTATATATCTACTAACCAGTATTATGTTGAAGTAAGTCTAAACAAAGTTAAATTTTTTCTAAATAAAAATTTGAAAAATGTGAAATAAATAATACTGTAAAGTGTAAAGGAAACTTAATAAAATGAAATGATATGTAAATCTTCAATACAAGTGTTCAAGTTACAAATGTAAGCCTATGTACATAGTAGACCTACCAGTGGCAGTATGTAACTAAATACTAAACGGTACTTTACTTTGCTCAGTTACCTGATATGCATTTTGTAAAATATTAATCACTTGGAGGCATCCTTAAAATAAAATGCCACGGTACCTAGTATCTATTAATTATTTTCAAACCTGAACAGAAAATACCCCAGGACTAGTAGTTTTGGTCAAAGTGCTTCTACTCCCCGACCTAACCAATCTATAACCTTGCTTCTCATTCTCGGCATGGACGGAAAATACTGGAAGAATGTAAACTGGCTCATCAGGCCTGATAAAAATTCACAGCCACTATAATGATGAAGAACTGTCAAATATCGTACTTTTGACAAGTCATTTCTTTGGATCGGCACTTACCGTGTGTCATGCTACAAGACTCAATATAACTGGAGACAAAGTCAGCTGAAGACAATTAACCCATTAGGAAGAAAGCATAATTGCAGTTACTTCAGCAAGTACTCTTTACGTTGGGCCTCAACCAACTCTTCCAGTTGACGGCACTTTCCCGTCAGCTCTTCGATAGTGATGTCCCTTTGTGCTACCGTGGTTTTGACCCGACTGTACACGGCCTGCATCTCCCGCTCCTGTAAAATGAATGTGAGTGAGTCCTAATTGTTGATTACTGATTTCACTTTTGTTTATAGTGTGGAACTTGGGACACATGGCTTCTCATTATAAATTTAAAAGATTTACATAAAATGCTCCAGCCCAAGATATTTTGGAAGTTAAGATTAGTGAAAAATGTCCGTGTGGTTATCAAATATTTTCAACTTGAGGGAGGGATTACAAGGGGCAGGTAAACAATTTCCTAAAATAGAGCACAAAATGTGGTGAATAGCCTGCAATCAATGACAGCAAGTTTCAAGTAAGACAGAGACAGCTTGCTATTTCCAGCAAGTAGGTAAAGAGAAGCAATGCCTACCAAAGCTCTGCTTACACTAGAGTGACCTAGCTTTTTCAATACTGGTTTTAGCAAAACATGATGACAGTCGGATACTACCTACCTTGACAGTTCTGAGTGTGCTCAGTTCCACTTCATACTTAGTTTTGCTAGTGGCCAGCTCTGTGCGCATACTCGCCAGCTCTTGCTCTAGAGCTGTCATCTTCGCCAAGAACTCCTGACGAACAATTTCTTTGAACTGCGACCGCTCGGAAGACAGCATTCCAGAGATCTGAGAAGACATTGCATTAACATTATTACTTGCATTCAAACGGAAGAATAAACTCTAAAAACTGTAGCTGTGGAATCATTGATCATATTGACAGTCATGAATGAAGGTATAGATTTTCTAGAAGTAGAGTAGGCCTATTTGATATAAAACAATAACAGAAGTTCTATCTGGTAGGCCTACCTGGTTCAATTAGCTAGCCTAAGTACCATGAATAGTGTGGTTAATTAACTACAAAGGCTATTTTGTTTAATCGTTTATCAAACCCATAAACGTGTTTACACTTTAAATTGAATGTGACCCCATTTCCTGCAACCCATAAATATACCACCACCTGACTGTCAACATATTGTATGGTACAGGTTGTATTTAAGAGAATGACCTTGGGCCTTATGTCTAAGAGCAGAAGTGTTGGTGAACAAGAAGTGGGATATAAGATGACACAAGCATTCATATGCTCAAACAAACGACAAAAGCAACAGTAGAGAGGAATTTGTTGTTGAGAGTACGTACCAATTTAATTATTTTTGTTATTGCTTATTACTTAGTATACCCTGGTGTTTAGTTTTATGTTTATCCTAAATGTTCAACATGTAGACACGACAGCTCAGACAGAACAATTTGGTGGTGTGGATATTTAACGTCACCTTTCTCTCCTCCTGCAGTTCCTTGTCGAGCTGTCTGAGCGTGGCTCTGAGCTCGGTGATGGTGTCTTCCAGTGTGATCACTTGACCCTTGGCCTCGCCGTACTTGGATTTGGCTGACTGCTCGGATGTCTCCAGCTCTTGCAAGTCGGCCTCGAACTTCTCGGTCAATTTCCTAGACAATCACAATTTAAATCAACACAATTTTTAAAAGTCATATTAAGACTTCCATTTCCTCCCGAAGGTTACGCAAGTCCGTCTTAAATTTAATAAATTGATTTATTAGTAAAACGCACTCACAGATTTAAAACTCAAATCAAAAAGAAAGAAATGATGGGTCCAAAAGGAAGGGAAAAAAAAGACAGAATATAATAACTCATTACTATATTACTGTTATATACTAATATGCAGGCAGTTATTGATGGGCTTATAGAAGTGCCCAAAGTTACTCTTAATTTATATTCTAGGTTAATTCCTTTGTTCTGGGTATTATTATTGTGGTGGAAGATGTCAGTGTAAACCTGACAGTGCAGCTTGAAAGATTTACATCTAAGCTTTACCGAATCATCGGAAGTTACAGCTATATAAAATTGTCATGATTATGAATTGAATAAATATAATAATTCATAACAAATCTACTATGACGCTATTTCATAACGAGATTGAATTCGGAAGCAGAAAATTTGATACTTTATAACACACTATTCATCTGTTCACATCAACTCAATAGCTGGTTTACATATCTTGCCTCAATGCAGCTGCACCAGACTAAAGAAACAATTATCGATGTAGATGCACTAGAATAAGGAAATACTACATAGTGTGCTACTTTCTTTGCAAACATACAGAGAATGCAGGACTAAGCAAATTTTTTTTTTTTGAATTTTATACATTTCGACCTATTTTCCGTTCTGTCAACACTGTTTCACTAATTACATAGGTCTACCTGATCTTTTTCTCTGCTCCTTGCATCACCTCCTTCTTGACCTGCTCTGTCTCTTCTGCCAGCTGGGCTACCACTGTGTCTATCTGTCTATCTCGCTCCTTCTTAAGCTCCTCCCATAGCTCTTGTTCTCTGGTATGAAGCTCAGACTCTTTCTGTTTCTTGTAGCTGTGTGCCCAAGCCTCTCGTTGGGCTTCCATTTCCTCCCGAAGGTTACGCAAGTCCGTCTAAAATTGAATAAAATGATTTATTAGCAAAACGCACTCACAGATTTAAAACTCAAATCAAAAATAAAATGGGCCTCAAAAGGAAGGAAAGTTGCTATTAGATCTGGTAATGTGAAAACTTCAGTCTCTCACATCACATGTAATAAAGATAAGTTAAATAAAAGCTTACAATGCCAAATAGAGAAATAATGTTTACATTGAATTTGGCATTTGCAAATAGAAGATAGTATTATTTTACTTGATTTAGGAAGAATTCATTGAAAACTAAATAAAAGACAAGTAGAAAATTGGGTAGATGGCAGATGCATGCACATGTAGGCCTAGGCCTAGATGTACATGTAAAAAACAATACACGGATGAAAGAATGCCTACAGGAAATCAAACAAAGTAAAGGATAAATGTTATATAATTATCACATGAGATGCCAAAACCTGTTAAATAAATTTAGAGCTATAGTCATGGAGGCAAGTGAAAAAGTTGAGGAGTTTCAAGAAACGATTGTGTCAAGCAACAAAGACGTACCGCATGCCGCCTGTTCACGCCCTCCAACGCGTCTTGGTGTTCTTGTCTGACTCGCTCGATGGCTCTCGCGTTGTCTCGCTTCGACTCGACCAACTCCTCTTCCAGTCTCTGCTTTTCTCTCTTCACCTCGTTTAGAAGGCGGTGGCGATGCTCTTGATAGAGCATTTCCTCTTGTTCAACGGCCTTCTCCACTCTGCACATACCAGACACATGGCCAACAACACTAACACTGCAAGTTGTTTCTAGTTAAAAACACACTCATGATTTACTCTCTGTGGATACAAAACTAAATAGTTCAGATGACCATTCCAAACAGTGAACAGTATTTACTATTTAGTGGCACATTTTGTTTGAGATCTTTTTATTTAGATCTCAATTTGGGATGGCGCTGGGTAGTTGAGTACCCGAGTCTGTTTGAATCCAACTAAATCCAATTTCAGTATTCGATACCTTAATCAGGGAACCCAACAGCTTACCTGGTCGGTGACTGCAGGGGTCTTGTAGATAATAAATACACATTAAAAAAGATTTTGTATGAACATACATTTTTTAAGATACGTAAAAAATAATCATGTAGGTACCGTAGTTTGAGTGCCTCCCTCTCCTTGGTGAGAGATTCGTGGTTCTCTTGCTGCAGCTGTTGGCGCAACTGCTCCATGGCTTGCTCGGTCTTACGGGCAGCTCGCAGTTCCACCTCGCGTAGTTCGTGTTGGTGCAGCTGACGCAGCTCGTTCACTTCCTGCGAGTGTGAGGCCATCATGCGAGCCAGCTCGGGTTCCAAGCCCTTCACTGTCTGCTCCTGCAATAGCGATACTATGTGTAACTCCATCAGAAGGGTTATTTATAAACGTAGTGGGAGAAGAAAATATAACTAGAAGGAACTGTGGAGCCCGTAAAGAAATCAACTCAAGTTCATTTACAAGATGGTCAGTTCTTTTTGTCTTTCCTCACACAAATGTATACATAGTTATTAGTTAACTATTATACAAGCCAGCCAGAGTTAAGCTACACTCTCCTTACAGTGAGCTAGTCTCTACTTTAAGTTCAGCTTTCTCATTAAATAATAAATTAACCATTGGAACTTACAAAGAATTATTTTGGCCGAAAATAATGAGTATAATTAAGTCTTGCATACATTTTAAAAGAACAGCAATTGAAAAGACATGCCAGCTCTACCTTGATTTTCTTTGTTTTGGTGTCCACCCATCTGTCCATGCGCATCTTGTTGTTAGCGGCCTGCATGTCCTTGGCCCGCTGAATCTCAACCG
Organism: Isoperla grammatica; assembly: GCA_945910005.1. NCBI lineage: Eukaryota > Metazoa > Arthropoda > Insecta > Plecoptera > Perlodidae > Isoperla > Isoperla grammatica. The sequence goes on from OX246737.1 coordinate 15,819,658, forward strand.
CGTGGCGCTCCTGCAGAGTCTTGATGTTCTTCGTGTGTCTCTCCTCCAGTGTCTTCATCTCCGACACCACCGACTCCACCTTACCCGTTAGCGACTTCTTGTCGGAGATTAGCTGCAAATCAGTTTCGATCTTTCGTCAATTTTACATGTCAATTGGATGAAATCATCCACAGAGACACATTTGCTGAATGAAGAGGTGGTTACACAGGTCACTGAATTTCTTTGTTAAGATGATGTTCACTATTCACTATTCAGTAACTTAAAATTGTGTAGATTAGAACAGTTTACTAAAAACTATCTTACATAGTCTTTTCCATTTTTGTGTACATACTTTTTAAGTCACAATGGTTATCTAGTCTTTCATGGCAATGTAAGAAAAAAAAAGATCCAATTACATTACATTCAAATGTAATATGAACATGTCACTGTAATGTATCAACTGGGTAGCTACAGATCACAACTTCAACACATATGAAGTATGAACTTGATTGTATTGAAATTATAATATATAGATGTAGGCCTACCTAGTAAGTTCAATGAAATTTTAATAAAATGAAATAGCATTGAACCATACTTTAACATAATGTAGAATTGTTGGACATATCAAATGTAATTACTAAAATGAAAATACAAGTCATGGTCCAAGTTTAATGGAAGGTAGGTCTACAGTGTGTGACATCTCGATCGCAACCTTCCAGAGATACTGAGTCGCAACGGCACGTTACGTTACGTTACCCACCTGGTCGATAAACTTCTGGTGCCTGGCTACGGTGGACTCGTACTGGTCCTTCTGTTCCCTGAGCCTTGACGCGAGGTTCTTCTCTGCGTCCTTGATGAGGTCTTCCTTCTTCTCTCGTTCCTCGTTGAGCGCACCCTTGAGTAGTTTAACGCTCTTCGTCTTGTCCTCGAGTTGAAAGCGCAGAGTGAATACCATGTGCGCAAGGTCAACCACGCCTAGGCTTAAAAGCTCTTCCAGTTTAACCGGTTGCACCTCGACAGCATTCTGAAACAATAAGAGTATTTGCTCCTGAAGTCACATTATAATAGACGGTGGCTGACAAATGAAACACATTAGTGGTTACCTGTTGAAAACCTACTTCTCACTAAGATAGGTTAAGCCACATTTACCTCGCATTTTATAAATTCCAATATTCCTATAAGCAGTAAGAATGGAAACAGGGGTGGGAATTCATCAGTTTTAAAATTTGGATTCTTGCAGGGAAACTATGAACAGCTATGTTCTGCAAGTGAGTAGCTAGTAAAGTAACACTGTGATGTAAATTGACAACTACAAATTCACCAAATGAATTGCATGGCTAGTTTAGTTCAAAAAGGTCTGCAACATACATGGGTCAGAATTAAAATCTGGCTAGTGCGAGGTCATACGCACAACTGGACACCTAATGATTAATGGTGTTTTCCAATGGACTGCACTCGATACGAGACCAGTGCGCACTGAAACGTCACAGTGACGTAATGCACTAGACGAGTGGAGCAACTAGTGCAGCGCTCATTGGAACACGAAAATAAACTCTGTGCAAAGATCTAGCGTGCCAAATGAAAAAGCGTAACTGTGTGGTTATTATAAATATTATCATGGGGTCCGATAATGCCGAAATAATAACTAATGACAGTGTGTTGTGCAATGTGAATATTGCTGGTTAATTGCACAGTTATATAATAAGCCTAGATACCAGCATTAAGCCTACATAACCTACAAATAGAAAACGACGCATTGAAATTAGATTGCAATAGGGCCCTAGCTTTGTGTAGGCCTATCCAATAGCCCTAGGACTCAGAATGTAGCCCTGAATTTTTGGTTTAACTTCCTTAGGTTGCAACATTTGTAACAATATTATTTCGTCATCGCTGCTGTCGGAGGACACAAGAAATTCCATCAACAAGTATACATATCTCCCGCGTCTAATGCCGCCATCTTTGCACTGACTTGATTGCACTTGCCTCTGAACTGAGTGCGACTCAGTGCGGCACTCGATGAGTGCAGTCCTCCATTGGAATACGAAATATTGCACTGAGTGCGCACCGAAAAGTCCATTGGAATACGATTGTGGGTAGCGGTGCGCACTCAGTGCAGTCCAGTGCACCCATTGGAAAACACCATTATGCAAATAGAAGTAGAAACAGCATAGATAGCCAATGTTTAAATTATGCCCCAAGCATACCGTGTGAGTGTGAGGGGTCAACAATTACGCAAATAAATACAATACAATACAATACAATACTATTTTATATCTTGAATTTCCATAGAGCTTACTTGAAACAATCCAGGACCATCCCCTCGATCCAGAGGCATCACAGCTCCATGGTTGGGGTTTGGATTACTCCTCATCAACTGGTGACTCATTTTGATGCTTTGCTGTGCTTTGTCAAGGACGGTCATCGATTCCTTATCGATTTGGTCCAAGTACGAGAAAATCTCTGCTAGGTTCGTGCCAGATTCTGTGGGTGCTTTGCGTGCGGAGGCCTGCCGGGAGTGTACAATCTTGTTCAGTTGAACGTCGGGCCTCTCATTGATGATCGAGTCCAAACAGAGAACTAAGAAAAACATCCAATGATTTGTTGAAATCACAATTATGCTTTTGTAACAGCTGTAACATCTTGGGCAAGAATGTGAACAAAACAACCAGATATATTTAGGTAAAAATCATAGGCTACTTCAAATTGTACAGATCCAGAGATTATTATATTATCATAGTGAAACATAAATTTGGTAGGCTAGATTTATTTCTAAATGAGAAAGAAAGAAATGAAACATTGTCTAGTTGTTTTGTGTCGTCATTGCTTTTACATCAACAATTTGAATTCCGTAGTTCGTTGAAGTTCGGAGAACAGATTGCACATGCTTTGGAATTAAATAAGTTTGCTTACAGCAAGTGACAAGGAGCTTATTTGAATACTAAACATATAACTTATATTTGGGACCAGTATTATAATGCCCGCTAAATATTTAGCCGGGAGTATAAGTAGATATATAAAAAACGAAAAAGAACCTGGAACATTCTTAAAAATGTCCTTCAATTGACAATGTAGGCCTATGTGGGGTCAAAAAAGTAAAGTTATAAATGAGAAACTTACGTGACGAGGACTCCTCTCGCTCCAGCACTTGGAGAATATTAATTATATCATCGTATGCGGTCTTGTCTTTGACACCGCTCGTCTGTGTGAAAGCCAACATCGCATCAATGTCGGCCATCGATGTACCATTCTGCGTAAAGGCACCAAGGTCGAAATCACTGGCGGTATCTTTCATGAGCTTATCAAAGTCCGACAAAGTTGTAGAAGGTTGCTTATTTTCAAGTAATGCTATTTCTGACAGAATCTCCTTATTTGTGAGAGCAACTCTATTAAGATCAATTCCATCACACTTTGTAATCCCTAATTGGGACACATCCAGAATGTGGTCAACGTGTTCGGTACGGTCAAAATTTGTTTTTGACAAGGTGTCATCATATCTTGAGTAACCAATGTTATTGTCAATGTCGACCAGGGTTGTAAACATGTGTGTAGACGGGGGTCTGCTTGTTTCAAAGAAGGAAACTTTCTTTTGTGTGTCCTGATCTCTGACTGGCGTTTCATCAAACGAACAAGACGAACTGTCTGGAGTGGTTGGTGGGGACCGTCGAGTAGGTTTAAGAGATGGGAACGAATTTGATGGTCTTTCTGCAACGAATGCACAAGTTACCAAAGACTCGTGAGAAAACCCAGGTTCAGTATCCAATATATGTGCCGACCTATGTGCGGGAGGGCTTTTTAGAGTAGTTGTCATCATTGTGTCATACTCTTCTTGGGAGAACCCTTTATTCAAGGAATTCAATGATGGCTGTGTGTCACGTGATTTACTCATAGTCGTAGGTAATGTTGTTGAAAGTGGCTCACTAGAAGACTGATGACTGGGTTTTATGGAGACTGGTGGCTTTTGAGTGGCTTCAGAGGAAGACGACAGTGATGTAGTGTCGTCTTTTCGAGACTCTCTCGAGCTTGCAGAATCTGGTTCTCTTTGACGATTCTTCTGACCTTTAGACAATGTTTTGTGGTCACTTGAAGTTCTTGAAAAGTTAATGTTGCATGCCCTACTGTTGGAAACTGATTCTAGCGTTAATGACCGAGAAGATTTTAATGGATTGGCAAAATGTTTAGCTTTGTTCATAGCTTCTACACTTTTTGATCTACGCAAAGTCTTTCTGGCTGGTTTTAAACAGACGACGACCTCTTTATCTACTTGAGATGCCAAGCTTGAAGTTTCCGACTCTGTTGACAGCAAATCTCTTGACGTTAGCCGGTGCTGATGACTCCTAGTTGACCTTGACGATATCTGTGGCTTATTCACATAACTTCTAAGTGATTTTACTGACTCATTGCAATCTGGTCTTGAGGAATCCATGTCATCTATGACCTCCCACAGTGGCGGAATACCACTGGTTTTCTGATTGACATCAAAACCACAGTTGTTTGCATAGCTTTTGAAAAGCAATGCCTTTTCATGCAACAGGTACCTGTCCTCATAAGATCTATCTAAATTACATAAAGACAGTGACCTTTGAACACCAAGCCCAGTCTCATCTGTCGTGCAGCCAGACGAAGAACTCCGACTGGTCCACTTACAGTGATCTACCCTCTTAACTGTATCATGACACAATGATGCTGGCTCATCTCTGCTGCTCCTACAATTATATGGATAGTTATCCAAACTTAGACAGTCTACAGGCAAAGATCTTCCACTATTTGCTGTATGGTCTGCACTATTAGTAGGCCCATAGTTTGTAGGCCTATTGCTCTGTAGGTGGGGACTAAACAATGGAGTGCGTCTAGTTGGTATTTGGTCATCCTCCCTACCCTCTGTTTGATTACTTGAATATTGTCTATCCGAAGAGTTGAAAGTATTCCCACATGCACTTTGTGTCCTGCCCAAAGGGAGTTCTGTAACACGTCCAACTAACGACTCTCGAGTACTTAGTTCATTTACCGGCCTATCGTCATCTAGCAAGTGCTTGTCCAGATGCAAAGACAATAAGTTATCATTGTCAAACTCGTCTGTTGGATGTGTTTCATTTCTAGAATTAGGTTTGCTATATAGTTTACATGGTCCATTAGAGTTTTCATGATTTATTTCCTCTGGTAAGTATTCCAAGTGTGCAGAATGTCCTTCTACATCCAAGTCTGAACTGTCGGTGGTGAGACCGTGACCTGCCAATTGCTGCAATAATAGATCAGTCTGCCGCTCTGCCTCCAACAATCGTTTGCTGAGGTACGATTCAGACTCGCTTGGTGAATCTAATGTCAAGTCTCTCTTCAAAGGTAGAGGAGGTTTGGTTGTTACCCCTGGTTGCATGGTAGGTTGGCGTTCTTGCGCCAACGACAGGATTTTCTCTCCCAAACTGTTCTCGGACTGCCCGTACTCATCGGAACGGCCACTGTCTGTGTTGCTTTCGGCTGCATCGCAATAACGAATGAGCTCTTCATCAGTCCACGCAGCTTCCATCAAAGACGGGATCGGATAAGTGACACCAAAATCTTTAAAAATGCTTTTGGAATCAATAAGGTACTTTGATAAAGAGACAACTGATCGGTCTGAGATCTCCCCGTCATCTGGGGAGTTGAATGCTTTCGTAGTGAGTAAGATTTCACTTTTACCAGCCTCGTCGGTGTCAGTTAAGGACGAAAGAGTGAGTGGGTCATCTGCAGAGTTCCCCTGACTTTTACTATCAATAGCCGCACTTTGACCAGGGTCATCATCCCTAGAAGATTGTGAGGACTCTGACAGTAGAGGGTGGCGAGACGGAAACTTGGCAGCCAGTTTTCTGCTCTGGAATGATTGATCGGCCGATTGGGGTCTCTTTCCCCCAACAGGTTGTTTTACATGGTGAGTGTCAGTCTGAAAAAAACAAAACTTCAATCATATATGTATTACCTGAATAGCCATATAGTGCTAATGTGGGGATCTGCTTGATGTGCTCACTATGTAGGGTCTAACAGTATTTTTGACAATGTTTGGCAATCACATGTATTGTAAGCAATGGGGCTAATTACAACAAAACAGTTTAGTAGGCCTACTCTAGATAAGCATTAAGATTAAGGATTTGGGAATATGATTATTTATTAGTCACTTAACTATAAGCATACTGCTATAAATTTAACATGAATCAATACACTATAAAATATGATCTGTTTGCTTTGTAAGCATCCTGCACCAAGTGGTAAACCATTTTGGAAACAATTTGACTAACAATTAATAAAGCACAAATTAGGCTACTATTTCAAGTGTATAGAGTTAGATAATGGAATAATATTATGTACCACTTTTAAAATACACACCTGATGATTACATAATGGGAGAGCAGACATGGGTCTTCGAGGGGCTGGACCAGAAACTGTCATAGATCTAACACTCGCTCTCCCACTCCCAGCCTTGGGACGTTTTGCAAGATTGATTGGCTGACCACTTAGCTTCAAATCGAGATCTTTGTTGATTTGGTCTTCAGACTGCTTCATGCTTGACTTAGGCCTAGGTGTAGAATAAAATGTTCTTGTGAATTTTTAGTAGGCCTACGATTCTCGAACGTTAACTACATTTATTTTTTTGTCTTTAGGCCTACTATTTAGTTAGATAAAACTGATTTACAACGGAATACAATAATACAACTAGACAATTCATTGAGTCCAGGTGTGAAATCATTTTAAAATGTGTTTGGTTATTGGTGGGAGGCCTATAGACTAGGCTAATGGTCGGTGCACAATAGCCCGGGAAGGAGCTTCCCGTTACCGTTAACGGGTCATTCCATATCAAGTCAACCAAAAAAAGGAGAAAATATTCATGTACGCTTTGGATTTTTATGAAATTTTCAGCGTTGGTTAAAAACTTGAAAAAATCACATACGTATTTTTTTTTTGCCTCTACCTTTACCCGTTTTGGAGTTACGGGCTGCCCAAAAACTCAAATTTGGGTCCGTGTTAGCGCACCCCTATATTTGTAACTTTTGAACCGTTTGACCTAGAAGGCTGATTTTTTTTTGTAAATTAACCTCTTATTTCATCCTTTCTAATGAGTCAAAAACATCTACACTAAATTGTTTATGTGTGGTCTTTATAAATTAATTTTGTACTTAAATAAGCCCCCCTCCCAAAAGGGTATTTTAAAAAAAATAAAAATTTTTGTTTGGATTTGTACATATGTTTGTTACATGTACAGCAAATTTCGTTTTGTGGAAACGTTGGGTTTAGGACTCATAAATGTTTAATGCCCCTAATGTGTAGGTATAATTGTCTGGAATACATTATTGTATGTGAAATGCTTATCACATTTTTTTGAAATTGGTGTGTAAAAGTAGGCTTAAGTGCCAAAGGCTTGTGTGTCTTGTACAAACTTGGAAGGGCTGTGTTTTCTACAATCTATAGTAGAGAGAGAGGGCTGTTGCATTCTACTTCCTGTGAGTTGTTCTAGGCCTACTTCCTTGGTGGAAGCAGATGGTTTTCTCAGTCGGCACTAAATGTTGCAGATATGATCTCTGGCGGCGAAATCGTGAAGTAATAGTTAGAGGGCAACAAAGCCGCTGGATGTCATTTGTCAGTGTCATTTGTCAGTGTTCATATAAGAATGGCAACGATTCCAAAGAAACATAAGCGATATTGTTGCGTCAGTGAATATCTGGTTTAGCTGGATATTTGCTGGTTGCGTTTTGTATCCAAGATGCCTTTGATATTATGGGGATTTTGGATCAGGGGACACACCAAGCATCCGAAGGCCCAAAGTTCATGTTCTGATCATAATGTTAATTAACCACATGCAATTAAAAGGCCACCGATTAACACTGCCTCTCTTTCATTGAGGTTCCTTTGGGCTCTATTTGCTTTCAAATATATGTATATTTCAGAATAAAGTTAAAAACTTACTTTGCGCAATAACATGTTTAGGCGGATCCATGATCTCCTGTCAGTTTGTTACCCTCTAACTGTCAGCCATGTTGCGCAGCAGTGGTGCTATCTCTTGACACATTTAGTGTCGAAACAGTGTTTATAGTGTTATGTTTATCTACTAAGGCCATAAGGGATTAATATAATACTGTACCTACATTACATTCAGTGGTATTTCTAGTTATTAGCCCTGTAAGTGTAAGTGTTCAGGCATGTAGGCCTACAATAGGTAATTGAAACTAGCACAGCTCTTAGGCAAGACTAACCTAGCCCCAAGAAAATGGATAAACCCACTCAAAGTTTTATGTATGTTTGTTGCAATCCATTTAACAAACAAAAACATGGAAATCAGAGGAAGAATCTTTTTGGAATAACTGGTGCAATGAAATTCCTCATGCCCCTATTCGAGAAAAGTTCTTACTTCTCACTTTAATTGATCCGTGAATCGCAACAGGGCGAGCTTACACACTTAGTACCAAGGAAAGTGAAGAAGCCTCATACAAACTTGAATCATGGAAAGAAATGGCTTCATCAATCATAATACATTGAACAGACTACGAGCATTTCCTACCATACCATTATTTCAGACATATTCTACACTAAAACTTCTTTATAACGAACTCTTGGGGGCTCGATTATTGTTTTGTTATAAAGAACATTTCTTTATAAAGATGGTACCTTTACATGCATAAGAACCTTTTGGGTCCTCAAACACAGTTAGTTATGTATAGATCATTTTGTTATAAAGACGTTCTTTATAAAGAAGTTTCACTGTAGAAATAAATGTCCCACACCCATATCAACACTCTGGTTTAATCTCTCCATGACTAAAAAAATACCCCATGCCATGGTTGATACCGTGGAGTGATTGTGGGGCTTTAAACAAACTTCAACCAGTTTTATTATATAATATCATATGTAATATAATTGTATATTTGCACATTGCCACACCTTTTAGGTTGTATCTTCTAAACCTGAAGCTTCCACAAAACTAAATTTGCTGTGCATGTAATGCATATATGTACAAATATAATATATTTTTTTCAAAATTTTAAAAATACCCTTTTGGGCAGTAGACTTCTGTAAATCCTAAAATCGGTTTAAATGTGAAGTTATAAACAATAAAGTGCATATGTTGTTATGTATGTACAAAGGATATAATAATAGCACCATTTACCAAAAAAAATCAGCCTTCTAGGTCAAACGGTCCCAAAGTTACAAATTTACGGGCACGCTCAAGTAAACCCAAATTTGGGTTTTTTCAAGAACCGTAAATCAAAAACGGTGAAAGTAAGAGCGAAAAAAAAAAATACGTGTGCGTTTTTTTTGTATTTTTAACAACTGTACCAAATTTCATCAAAATCTAAAGAGGACATGAAAATGTGCTGGTTGATTTCATATGGAATGACCCTAACGTTAACGGGCAATGTTAAATTATAGCGAGTTTTCCTGTTACCGTTATCGGAGCTCCATCCCGGGCTATTGTGCACCGACAATTACACTTCAAAATATGCTTCTGGATTAGATTTGTAGGCATATAGGTAGGCCTAGGCCTACAGTTCTCTTCAAACAATATAGGCCTACCTTCTGAAGCATCGCCAATTGAAATACACTGCTCGGATTAACCCATTAGTAAAGACCCAGGGCTAACAATTAGGCTATATAGGTATATCGAATAAAAAAATGTAATGTTTAAAATAAAATGTCGGTACCTTGTCGGTACGTAGCCTATGCCTCTTGCTTTAAGATGCTATAAAAATAAGGTTATGTAGCCTGAGGTAGGCCCTAGGCCTAGGTCAACGGTACTCTGCCCACGTCTGCGAGACGCAGATCTTGGATCTACTTACTCCTTGTGCTTGGAAAGTTTCTCCCCGTGTTTGTCATTGTGATTCATGGTAGATTTGTACTAAATCGGTATTTGAAATTGAATTTGTTCAAAATTACAATCACAACGTAAACATTCTCCCACTTCTCCGCTTCCCTGACATCACGAGGTTGCTATGGTTACCACAGGTAGAAAACATAAGAAAACAAAACTCTCTAGACCGTTACCAAATGGCGCGTAATTTAAAATATCTTGTGACACATTGAGTAATGGTGAGGGTTTTAATTAATTAATGTAAATAATGTGATGTTATTAATACAATTCATATTGTTAGTAACTAATTGAAGCAACTTACTCTCTCTCGTGTAGATGAGAATACCATGTATTGATCAATTTGAATGAGTAAATAAATAAATAAAATAAAAAATAGACGCGCGCTGCACTCACCGAGTCTCGTGACACGAGATGTTGTGTGGTTTCAGGAAGGGTGTTGGGGAGTTTTTTTTTTGCCTACTATTATGTAATAAATTAAATACCTTCATAAATAATAACTGTTCAAAATGTGTCCGATCAATTTTGTTATAGGCACAGTTTCATGATAGTATTTACCTCGGTTTTACCTCAACTTACTTCAAAATCAAAACAGTAGGATAATTATTAACCACCATAGTTCCCAACTTTCATGTGTGTGAAAAGTGTAGGGTATTTACCAAATTCAGGAATGATGTTTGCATTTTGCTTTGTACAAACGAATAATGTAGATCTAGTGGCATAAATTAACAAAATGACTGCCAAAACGGTACTTTTTGGCACCTCAACGCAGTGTATTTGTTGTTGGTTGGCATTATTTGAAAAATGAATGATACAGACAAAAGGAAAAATAATACACTTGTCTTGGCTTGTGGCTTTTCTTGGCCTTTATTTGTAACCTCTTACCCCTGCTTAAATAGGCTACATATATTTTTATCGACATCATTTCATGCATTTTTGTTTATTGTTTAAATGTCTCAATCCCAACAAACCACTGAAAATGACTGAATTATTTGCGATCAGCTGATTGTAACGATTGTCATATTTTATCTAGCTGATGGTTTTCGAGCTTGCGCAGTTTCGTGGCAATGCGTATTAATATTGCAATACATTTGTTCCTAATAGAGTTGAATTGTGCTATACAATTTTGAATGATGTCATATTGCAAAGGATGAGAGAACTACATATCAAGCAAATATATTTATTTGTATTGCACTCATTTATGATTTTTTTAATGTAGTGCCTGTAATTGTAAAATACCTGCGTACACGTCTACTTTCTGTCGCGCACGGCGCACTTTTTTTGGATGTGATGTGCCAGTCAAGAACGGAAGCCATCTTGCCTATGAACAAAGCTTCTTCTGTTTCAAATAATTTAAAAACAATATTTGGTGTTTATAATTCAGATTGTGATTCATTATTGTATATCTGGACTATGCACGAATTATTGGTCTACATGTTTACATAGCCATGGCTGCTACAAGGAAGTTGCAAGGTAAGAAAATATGTCCTGTTAAACGAGAATAACTAAGCTTGTAATGACCTCTTCGACCTGTTTAAGTTTGTTTATTCAGTTCATTTTCTCAAAATATGCTCTACAATAACATTATATATGTTTGAAATGATTCATTGTTGATTTTCTGGAAGCTGAAGTTTACCACTTAAAAAGTATGCGTTTACTCTCTCGTCAAACACAATGTGACCAAATCTAGGCCCACTGTTTATATCGGCCCCTAGCCAGAGGCCCCTTGGCTTAGTCCACCATGACTGGTTTGTGAATTAATGACACAATATAAATACATTAAGTGTTCGTTTATTCACCTAAATGGTACGAATTTTGGTTTATTTAACTTCAGGCAAATGTAAAGCTAGGTCTAAACTAGGCCTAGATTTTAATGTTCCTAGGGGCCTAGGCCTAGGCCCTCCTAGGGCCTAGGGCTTAGGCCTAGGCCTAGGTAGCTAGCCTAGGCCTACCTAGGCCCTGTATGCCTAGGGTCTAGGACCTATCCTAGCCTAGGCCTACTCAAGCCATGTTTGTTTTCTGAATGTTTTTGGTTTGGGTCAGTCTAGGCCCTAGGCCTATTACTGTCTGTCTAGGCTTAGATAGGCCTAGGCCTACTCTAGCCTAGGCCCTAGGCCCTGTATGTCTAGAGTCTAGGCCTACTCAAGCCATGTTTGTTTTCTGAATGTTTTTGGCTTGGGTCTAAGTCTAGGCCTAGACCTAGACTGTCTGCCCTTGCCTAGCTAGGGCCTAGGTCTAGGCCTAGTCTAGTTGAGGTAGGCCTATTTCAAAACCTACTAAATCCTAAACCATAAATTACCCCCTCCCCCCCCCCCCTTAGCCTGGGCCTAGGTGCCCTACACCGAACTAATCGTAACCTAGGCCTGCGCATAGGCCTAGTAGGATTGAAAAAACAATTTAAAAATTGTTCCCGAGTGTAGCCTAGCCTTTGCGTCTTCCACAAGCAGTCATTGCACAAAAGCCAGTGGCGTATTCACGGGGGGGAGGGGGGGGGACAAAACCCCCCCCTTTTGCAAAGGAAACATGGAAAATGACCGTTTACACTTCATTTCAATAGACAGCATTTCAATAGACAGTATCAATAGACAGTATTTCAACAGACAGTTAGATGTTTTACTTTATAATTATTGTTTATTGTTGTAATTAAAAGCAAAAGTAATACGAAAAATATGCAAATTATTGATTGAGGTTCCTTTTATTAGCGGTGCTAAGGAAAAAATGTGTTGCCAGAAACTCAGTAATCTTGTTTCAGTTGGCCGCTGTAAAACGCACAGATTTGCACTAAAACTACCTTGACGAGATTTTTTTCGGGGGGCAAGCCCCCCGGAACTCCAATTATGTTTCGGCATCCACTCTCTATATGGGTTGAAAACCCCCCCCTTTCCCAATTCCTGGATACGCCACTGACAAAAGCCCACCATTTCACTAACTGCTTGTATAGTATGATGGTTACAAAAGCAATACACTTTGTCTCTGAGTTAAATGATAACACTAGGTGTACATAATTGGGTGGGCTATCATTGTTGTTGCCTTTGAAGTACGATACACCCAGTACCTACACGATACACTCATTGCTTTGCCATGCTCCCAATTTTTCTCTATAGGCCTAGGGCCTATCTTGTTTTGGGACAAGGATGGGGTCTATCTTAGATAGGCCTAGTGATGGCATCAAGTAGGCATACCCGGAAACTGGTTCTGAACCGGTTCTGTAGCAAACCGTTAACAACTTTTCAACCTGTTCCACTCATGGCTGTACGTTTCTAAAAAAGAAAAACTAACTAAAGATGGGAAAATACAGCTATTTTCCAAAACGTTTAACCCCATAAACTAATCGCATTTAAACGGTTAAACCTCCCCCCCCCCCTCCTGTGCTTCAGATGCCCATCAAACCAAAACATTTTGAATAGGCCTACATTGTCAACAATACTAGTTTATGGATCGAGCATAAGCCTATGCCAAAATCACAATTTTTATGATATTCCTATTTTATTTCAAACTTGACTAACAGTAGCTCTCTCTCTCTCTCTCTCTCTCTCAACTCTGTGACAAATTTAATAACCTCTCACCCACCACTACACATTTAAACTGTTAAATGTTTAACCTTCCCATCCCTACCTGTAGGCCTAACGCTAGCTAGCTGACACAAAGTATGTCTAGGCACATTTATTCTGTTCACACAATTATCTATTATCAGGCCTATGCGTTTTACATAGTCTATTTGAAGGGTCGCGAGACATTGTTTAAAAAATGTTTCCTGGTTGCATTTTATACCTGCTGAATGTAAGTTGTTAATTACTAGATTTAACCAAAATTATGCGCTAAAACCAGTTTGGAACCAGTTCGGAAGTGGAGGAATCGATTCGAACATTTTGGATCGTATGTCATCACTAATCGTAGACCTTCCACACCTAAATCTGTACTGTTAGGCTGTTGGCTAGACCTACAACAATACTTTGCAAGCCAGTTTTTATGCCTGGCAACTAGTAGGTATCAAGATACAGATGGAGACAACATGAAGGAAAAAAAATCTTTTAGCAAGTGTCTATTAGTTCACTGTTTGAAGCAAGGCTAATATCATTTTCCTTTAGGCTCCTTAAAATTTGCAATATTGTAAAGAATTTAGTAGCCTACCTAGGCCTACAATAAACACAAATGACCAGGTATCTAAACCTACGATGTTTTACGTCAGCTCATTATTGGTGATCACCAGCAGGGCGATTCTGTATGGGCGACAATAAGTTTATCAGCGGTTTTGGTCGTTACTGAAGACGAATTTGCAAGGCGGTGATTGGAAATCAGCTGCTCACAAATAAATGGCACCAAAACTAAAGTATTAAAGGCGACCAGTTGAGTCAAAAATAAAATCAACTTATCTCTTATGATTTGTGTAGTGGCACACATACTTAGGCTACAGGGCGCTTATGTTTGTTCACAAAAGAATTTCTTTTTATGTACAGGTGAAATAGACCGTTGCCTAAAGAAAGTGACAGAAGGTGTGGAGACGTTTGAGGACATCTGGCAGAAAGTGCACAATGCCACGAACTCGAACCAAAAAGAAAAGTATGAGGCCGACCTCAAGAAGGAAATCAAGAAACTACAACGATTGCGAGATCAAATCAAGAGCTGGATCGCCTCGGGGGAAATTAAAGACAAGAGCACCCTGTTGGATTACCGGAAGTTGATAGAAACGGTGAGTTCCTTTAGTACTATCTGAATTGGCATGTCCATGCATTAAATTTTAAATTAAACAACTAAAACAGACTAAAAACAGGCCTAGAATGAGTTTGAATATTAGTGTTTTCATTTTTCATTTCACTTCTAGATCCCTATGGTAAAAAATGAAGTTCTTAGGCTTGCTTGACCATTATGTTTGACTATGCTATGACCTGTTCATTTTTAGAATGTGACCTTTGTTGTGCTTTTCTGTGATGTGGAAGTAACTTCAGGTACTGGTAGATAGATTATTAGTTGAACACAATGGTAATTATTAGTAAATTGTGAAATCATTAGTTCCATTTATTGTGTTGCCGATGTAGCAATATGCATAATGCGCACTTGTGCATTATAAATATTTTGACAAATTACTTCCTCATACAATTGACTAACCTGGTGTGATGTCAATATGATCCAATATGGCTAGACTATGAAAGAGTGTGTAAATTGTAGTTTGTAGACCTACCAGTCAGATTTAGTATGAACAAGGCCTGGACACTGAGGGTAAATTATCAGGGTAGATAATTACCAATTTAGTGAAGTGGTAAAAAATATAATATTTAGACCTATAGAAAGAACAAAGAACGCACTAAAACACAAGGACTAAATGACTTGAGATAGGCCTATGCTTAATTGAGACAACAGGTTGATCAGGACTAAACAAATAGCTGGTAGTGTCTCCCCCCCCCCCCCCCCCTCCTTCCATGATGCTTGAAAGATCCCTTTATAGTTTATAGCGCTACATCCCTTGAAACATGCACGTGCACTACATAGGCTATGTCCGCAGTGTCTGCTGTAACCAATTGAATAATTACTTCTAGATAATAAAATAAGCTGTAACATTAAACCTATATAGTTTTAAGTTCATTATGTGTTCAGTAAAAGGAAAGTCCTTAATGTGTGTTTTTTTTGTGGGATGACTAAAAAAGAAAACGAAGAGATAAAGTAACGGTAATACCGCTTTAAGCCTAATTCATTAATAAGACAAAACTTGCCTGGAGTTTTGAATATAACATGTAGATCTATGCCTAGTGTGCAATATTATTGTCAATCCCTCAGCAAAGCCAAAAACAGTCTGAATTTATTTTTATTGTTTCAATATTGAGAACTCTTTTCTTTTACTTCCACCACAATCCTCAACGTGATTTCTAATGTGAAGGCATTGTGGTTTCAGCAAATGGAAAGGTTCAAAGTTGTTGAGCGAGAGACCAAGACAAAGGCATATTCCAAGGAGGGGCTGGGCGCGGCCCAGAAGTTGGATCCAGCCCAGAAGGAGCGCGACGAGACGGCGGGATGGCTTGCCGTCTCCATCGACGCTCTCAACCTACAGTTGGATCAGTTTGAGTGTGAGGTAGGCATCTGCACGCAGTTAGCGTCCGAGTGCTAGCGATGGGAAAAGGGGTTAATATTGAACTAAACTCTGTTAGAAGGTCTACTACCCCTTTGGCAAGAATGAAGAAAAATACGGATATTTTGTCCATTAATTTTAGGGATGGGACGTTTATACGTGGGAGTGGCTTTAAACGTTTATACTTTTTACGCCTCGTTTAAACGTGTGTACAGAAGTGTTTGTATATAAGATAAGATAAGAAACAAATATTTTACAAAGGAGGTTACTGCAGTACTAGCATTGAGTTTATTAGTGTAGGGTTAGAGACCCAGCGGCCATTGGCGGCTATCTACCAAAAAATTTCCCGTGGACTCTAGTAGTGCGAGCGCGTACCGCTAGAAAGCGCTACACGTACCCACTGATGTCAGCGTTCCTGTGGAAAGAAAGGGATACTACGTAGTACGCGCAGATGCGAAGTCGGTTAGGTAGTAGTATCCAGATGGCGGTGGATATTGTTATTAAAGCATTATTATCTGTTCTGATAAACATGTCAAACGGGCACGAAGTTAACAATAAGTAAGCTAATACTTTATTACAACACATTATATAAGGTTTTATACATTATATAGGCTAGGCTGTAGTACTACGTTACTAATGTAGGCCTATTAATGTAGGCCTAGGCTTATTGTAGCCTAGTAATGGCCTAGACTAAAAGAGTTGGGCCTAGACCTAGGCTAGACCTAAGCCACGTGATCGTACTACGTAGTATCCCTTCTTTCCACAGGAACGCTGACATCAGTGGGTACGTGTAGCGCTTTCTAGCGGTACGCGCTCGTACTACTAGAGTCCACGGGAAATTTATTGGTAGATAGCCGCCAATGGCCGCTGGGTCTCTAACCCTACACTAATAAACTCAATGGTACTAGTCTACTATTATGGTTTTTGTCTTGCTACAAATTGTAATTTGACCCAATGTTTTGCAACTTTTCGGTAATTTACTGCAAAGGTCATTTTATTCATCTCATGGCAGGGGATAGAGCGAATAAAACGTTTAAACGCGAGTTTTAAAAACGGCTAAACGTTTAGGCTATTAAACGTATTTGCTCATCCCTAATTAACTTAAGTAGTGCAGAATTGAAATCAAAGTTGCCTGAGAACCTAAATTCAATCAGATTTTGTCCTAGAGGTTTTAAACTGAAAGGAGTAACTAATTTCACATTTAAAACCAAGTGGGTGAGAGAGACTCCACTTTCGGGTAAAGGGTACATGTTTTATATTGGATAAATTGTGGCTACCTACTAACTCTGACAAAGGCTTTGATGGTTAGGCCTATGCTGGACAATGGTACTATCTAGAATACTATAGGGCTGCCCAACGATATCCATAATTCGATAGGATATCGATAATAGAAAAATGATTCGATATCGATATAGAATTATTAATTAATATATCGCACGTTTCGCGATATCGATCAAGTGTCAACTATCGTAAAAAAAAAGTTTGGCGGTGTTGTGCTTCTGCATCTTTGTGATACATACACTGTAACATTCGCGTTGGTAGCTACTCGTCTTTCGTTGCGCGGCCTCGCCTTTGTGTTCGCGTTCCACCCGCCATCCACCAGTAACCCCCCCCCCCCCCCCACCCTCACCTCCCAGCCTAACGTGAGCCGCGGGCGCTGGCTGTACGACAAGCGAGTGGCTCGGCCGGCGGTTGATGCCTCATCTCCCGACGGCCGGGAGTCTGTTGTACCCGCGCTCGTTCTGTCAGTCTGTCACACTCGCGTCACGTCACGCCAATCACAACATCGCTGTTTTGTGGATACATTTTTAATAATACAACATACAAATTGACGCACATAGTAAAACTTTTCAACGTTAAATTATTCACATTAAATTGTTTATAATGAATGGTTTCTGGCTGGTTTGAAAAAAAAAAAATAACAATATCGGCAATATCGATACCGAGTTTAAAAAATTCGATATCGCGATACGATATCGATAATTACATCCGCGATATCGATATGAATTTTTTTATCGTTGGGCAGCCCTAGAATACTATATGTGAATACTACATGTGCTATAGCAAAAGATATTTTATTTCTAGCCTAATAGGTTTAACATTTGCTTCAGGTTGAGTCTATCATGGCAGCGAAGAAGAAGCGTCTCGACAAGGATAAGGCGGATCGAGTTGAGGACCTCAAGACAAAAATGGAAAAACATCGTTTCCACATCAAGAAGTTGGAGACGCTTCTGCGGATGCTAGACAACATGTCTGTGGAGACGGGCCAGGTGAGTTGGAGAGATTTTGTTCCCCCCTCCCGATATCGTCCGTACAATTCCTGCAAGGGGTTCAAGATGTTGTGGACTAATTGCTCGCTCGCTCGCTGCTCGGACTACATACTAACAAAACGCATCATTAAATATGGAGTTGGTGTGCTGTGTATTGACTGCATTGTCAGCTTCCTGGCTATGACTTCGATTCCTCTGCCTATCTGTCATGTTTGTGTGCATCCCTCAAGTCAATGAGATCACATAGGCTCTAGCCTATATTCATTCTCACATTTATTGGGGCAATGGGCTTAACTTAGTGCAGCCTACAATTTGGTGACGGGCAGATACTAGCCTACAGATGACATCGGTTTTACTGTAAACCAGCTTCAAATAGAGTTTGGTGAAATTCAGTTCCAGGTTTTCTGTCCCTGACTTTGCATGATGCTATGCTTATAATTTCCGTGACTTGATTAGAAATACCATTGCAAACCACTTTGTAATTTATCGAGTTCGTCTCTAGCCATCCCTCTGTCTCCTTCTCTTGCCTATGCATAGATTAGGGATGCATATTGATACTTAAATCATTAATATTGGAAATTCGAATGGAAAGTTATTTTCAAATTAATATTACCAATACCCTAGTCCCTAATGAAGTTTATATAAATGTAAACAACTGAATGTTGAAACGCAGACTTAATAAAGAAGTGTTTCCACAAATTAATAATTATTGACTGTAGCCTAGTATGCACATTGTACTACTGTGGCTCAAGTTAGGTGTTAACATATTTCACCAATTGATTATCTAATACAATACAAGCATAAAGCCAACTATGTGCATCCCTACTGGGTTTTGTCAATTTGGTGCAGTGTGAAAAGGAATGGCCCAGTGGAAAAGGAAATACCAGTTCCTTTGGTTTATGTAGGCCTATTTACCTAGTTCATTAGAAGAAACATGCATACAAAATTACAGTGACATTTGGAACAAATAGTTGACACAAGTGTGCTAAATTTTCTTGTACAGATGGCTAGCTCACTATTTCCTCCCCCCTACAGTTTAGCGACTATGAATTTGGAAGACACAAATTAAAGGCCAGAGTTACATGCATTAGTTAATTATTCAAAAGAAGAGATAGTCCTGAGATGTAGTGCTGCGTCTGTTCCATTGTGGTGAATTTACAATTCATGCGGTACTCAGCAATTAAAATTATTGTGTCTTGTCTGTAGTGACGTTATAATTTTTTTATTTTCTGGTGGCATTTCCACTGGTAGCACTGTTGCTCACCGAAAACGGGTTTACACATTGCATTAGTACTTGCAGTGTTATTGCTGGTGTAAGAAATACATGTTACAATTTGCTAGTGAATGCACCAAGTCCAGTGGTAGGAACAACTGTTTCCGTGCAAGATGCAACTGTGGGGTGACTGCTCTCATTTAATAGTCACATTCCACACACCGTTCCACTACTCCACTGTGACGTGTGAACTTAGCGTGCATCCAGTGCGTACCGGTGGAAAACACCATCATAACTCATTTTTTCCTTATTTGATGCTCAAAATGTACCTAATTACATTTTTCATTGTTATACATGACCGGCCTATCCTTCATTGTAAAGGCCTACATAATTTACTAACCTTTCCATATCCTATTAGTAGGTGTATTAGGACCTATTAATATTGAATATAAACTTGTATTCAAGACAACTTGATTTAATAACGTTGGGCCTAATTAGATGGGTTTTTACTAGGGTTGCCGTTAGATGTGAAAATCGGCATCGATATTCGGCGGAGCGTAATCGATAATCATATCAAAATATATCGATATTGTAGACCTCAATCGATTATCAAATCAAATGCCAAAATAATGCCAAAATAATGAAATCAAACTGAAAACAATCCCAAAAACCAATAAAAAGGAGTATTTAAGGATATAAATGTGTTAAAATCAAAGACTATTCATCCACGCACTTTTTATTATAACGTAGGCCTAATGCAATTGCTTGGTTGGTCATTGGGGTGCCACTTTTTTCACGTACTGATTGTACGCGGACGTGCCTTGCGAGGGTTGAGTCAGGTATAAATAAACACATTCCGTAAGGGTGCGAGTGAGATAGCGCTATCCCAGCTGCCATTATATAGGACAGCTATCGCCCCCCGCCCCCCCCCCCCCCCCTCAACAGCACAATAATGGCATCAACAATAAAGACGGGCTCACAACTTTACGAGAGGAGACTACGACTCACGGCGTGTGCGTGACAAACTGGCTCACGTTTCACTGTCACTGCCGTGGAATGCGTTCCACATGCGTGGATGAATAGTTGCTCGTAACCCCTAGAGAGCGCGCTCCCCCCGTCGGTAAAGTAGTATTTACTATTTTACCAACGTAGCGAGCGCGCATTCTATCGTCAGCTCCGCGCACCGCTACGAACCGCCCAATCACGATTTTTTAACAGCAGCGGGGCAGTTTTAAACATCGATGATATTATTCAAAACGATAATCAAATCATATCATATCATAATACTTGAATCGATTATCATATCATATGACTTGAATCGATTATCGATCGATATTTCGATTATCAACGGCAACCCTAGTTTTTACTTGTGTGATATTTTATCAGTTTCATTCAAAGTTATTATCAGGGTCCAGATCCACAAAAGAAATTATATTACATGAAAAAATTACTTTTTTAAAACAACGCTTAGGATTTAAATGTACTAAAAAGTAAAAAATACATTTTCGCCTAACAAATATTTGCCTTACTCGGAAAATAAAAGCGTTGGGCGCTTACGGTATTGACATAGATTACAGAATTTTGTTGTTCATGGAGGGAAAGCGCCCAACGCTTTTATTTTCCGAGTAAGGCGAATATTTGTTGGGCGAAAATGTATTTTTTACTTTTTAGTACATTTAAATATAAGCGTTGTTTTAAAAAAGTAATTTTTTCATGTAATATAATTTTATACTTTTTAGTCTTAACGAATGTTGTACTCGAATATGTGCTCACTGGACGTGTCCGAATTCAGAAGATTGCATACTTGTGTACTTGTATTTGTTGGCTTCACTCGCAACCTAGCGTGCTCGCAGACACGAATTTCGGACAATTACGTCCATGCGCGATCCAGATTATATTAGCTCATATATTATTCATGTATTGTCATCAAGAATATACGTCTGTGTGGAAAATTTCAGCTCGATCGGACATTGAGAAGTGGGTGAAATATCGATTCGCATATAAAACTTTTATTAATTAATTATGTATAATGAATTAATTGATTAATTAGTTAATCTGTTAATTGATTCATGTATTGTCATCAAGAATACGTACATGCGAAAAATTTCAGCTCGATTGGACATTAAGAAGTGGGTGAAATATCGATTAAAAGATTCCGTCCAGACAGACAAACACATGAAGCTAATATAAGCGTTGTAAAATAGTTTTTGTTTGGTGTTTTGGTCTTGATTCCACCTATAATCAAAATCGATTTAAACGAGAAGCGATTTTTGGTGGTTTCAATTCTCCAATCAAAACCAATTAGGGTTTCTTAGGCGTTTTACAGGTGTTTAGATTTAGAATAACAATGGCGACTTGTAGGGGTGTGCGAGAAAGGATTTTTCAGGCTCGAGACGAGAACGAGAATTTGCTTACATTAAATTCGAGAATCGAGACGAGATCGAGAAATTTTCGGGTGAATAAAATTCTTACATTGTGTAATGTGTAGAAATCACATTAATTAGACAACTTCATTGACTTTGAATGCAACTATGACCACAATTGTATTCCTTTAAATGATTTAAATTAGGCTGTTATTTATGCAAATAAAGGTTATTGATACTAATAATTAGGGACTAATTACTAACTGCTAGTTAGTATTCTAGTAAAATGAATGATTAGGCCTAGTTAAGAAGTTGAAGACAAAAGTTTAACTTTAAAGCCATGAATGTTCAAAATATTAACTTATAAAAGATCTCTATATATCACATGATAATATTCAAAAATCAAAATAAATGTTGTTAAATGTTCATTTGTATGTAGATACAGCATTTTGATGATGCGGGCCACGCAAAAGATCGATTATTATTGAACAAGAATGATCACGACGCAGTGCGCAAAGTCGCCGGCAGAGTGCGTCACGATGCGGTGCGCTAAATCGTCGATAAAGAAGTTTTACTTCTATACCGACTCTGTAGTAGCACTGCCATGTAGATGTAGCGGGAATCGGGCCAACTGTTCTCTAACTAATAAGGCGGGAATTCAAATTTCCCGAGATTTTACGTTATCTCGATTATTTTCGGGAAGAAAAAATTCTCGCAATCGAGAACGAGAAATCGATTTCTCGATCTCGTTCTCGAAATTTCGAGATCTCGCACACCCCTAGCGACTTGCTTGACCCTACCAATTTACAGCAATGGTTTGTTCTCAAACAATTAGGGATGGACGAACCTTGGTTTTTTAATTTCGAACCGAACTCGAACTTCTGAGCAAAAAAAGTTCTGAACTTCGAACTCGAACCGAACTTTTACGAAGCGGCTTGAAAACTAAAATATTGCACAAATTCAGGAAGAAAGGAAAGTAATCCCAAATAATGTTCTTTTTTGTATCTGTGGACGTAGGCCTAGTCGGCATTGGTGCCGGATCGTCCTCATTTTCTTCACTGTCCATGATCAATTTAAAATTTGTTACAAGTCTTCGAAACAAGATGTGATTCGCGGTCATAGAGAATCCGTGGCCTACGTCGTTCGTGGTCGTTCGATGTTTGGTTGAAAGTCGATAGTCGACATGCGCGAGCACGAAAGATCAAAACAAATCCTTGTCTGTACGAAGCGCTGCAATCGTGAATATATTTGTGAAGTAACCCCAACTCCATACAGAACGTATTTTATCACGATTGTGTAATAGAATTTTGTTTTATTTGAGGTTAAATTGTGATACAATCTGTATATTATACCAAATTCCATAGTATTCAATTTTCTTTTTGTCTCGACTGAAATAAAAATTATTAAAATATGTAATGAAAAACTTGATAAATTGTCGTTACTGTATTAAGTATACAGAGCCCTAGTCAGCAACTCGTTGAACCTGTAGCGACAGCCATGCTATCTACCAGCGTTATTGCGAACCATAACAATAAGCAATAACATTCACTTGCATCGGCATCGCTTGTTGGTCGACGAAGACGAAAAAGCAATCATAACATGATGATTGTGCACATAAAACCATTTAATTACGTGTTTAATGTAATACATTTTCTTGCATAATGTGCCATATTAGACCAGTTGTTGACGAGGAAGGTTGGAGGAAACACAATATAGGCCTCATCATGCCGTGGAAGGCATAGAGCCTATAGGCCTAGGCCTAGGCCTAGGCCTCAGTCGTGCAATGGAAGGCCCTAGGCCTAGGCCTGTGTGTAATGAATTTTCAAAACATTTTCTTTCGGCAAGCGTTGTTTACTGTTGTGTTGGCGGTTTTTACGAGGAATACGCTACAAAATAGTTAAAACTGACTCAGAAAAGTTCGGTTCAAGTTCGAAATTTTTATAAATCACGAACTCGAACCTTAACATTCGAACTCGAACCGAACCAAACTTTAAAAAAAGTTCGGTTCGAGTTAGGAATTTCGAACGTTCGTCCATCCCTACAAACAACTATTTTTGTCAACTGTAGTTTAAAAAGGAACAATGAAAGAAAAAGCTTTATTTTGCATAGCCTATACTTCAAAGAGTTTTTGAAGTTTGGTTTTTCCCGTTGTCAAACCATAACCTTGAAACTGGTGCAGTTCCACGATTTACAACAAACAGCTGATCGTCATTCGCATCTTCAACTTGATCTCCGACTTAGGAGTTTGGCGACCCTCCACTAGGCGAACATCTCGAACATCAAGTAGACCTTGTGAACGAGGCAAATTAATGATGGTGTAATTGTGGCACAGGGATGTGTATTTCCGACTATTTCGTGATCAATGAGATCCACTAAATGTGTCAGCCATCCTTTCGAGAAACGTACCAACTTCCTTGGGCATAGGGCATAAATATTCAAAATTACATGAACAAAATTCTCAATGTTAATTTGAAGAACCCTACGTTTTAGCTATGAAAAAAAATGTGTAGGCCTACATTGTTATCACATATTATATATATTTTATTGTAGGCCTATCGAGGGTTGGTAGGCCTACTTGGTAGATCTCTATATTGCTACACTTTAAAAACCGAGTTAATTGTTCCAATAACTTAGTTTTAACCATGTCATCCACCAGGCAAAAGCTTTTAAATAATCTTATAAGGCTTGCATCGGAAAACTTTAACCTAGTTATTTGGACATCAGAATTCTGGCATAGAACGAGGCATACTTTCTAATTTCTATTCGTAATGAGTGTACTTTCTTTAGTGTACTTATAGCTCTTGCATGTGCTTCTCCTTGCAGATATGATGTTTTTTTCTATTTCTTTCATCTCGGCCCACACTCAGTCCCAAGTCAATGTTGATATAGCCTTCATTATTTTTGTTATTAATGTGAAAAATCAATTTTCTCTTTGGAATTTGGTTGGCTGAATAGTAATTGTACTACCCATTGCCTTCTGTAGTCGAATGTAAACCTGCTGACGAGAAATTGTGCATTCTCTTTTTGGTCTAAGTTTTTTCAATAAGAAAGTTTGCATTTAAAAAATGTTAGCTAACATGGGGAAAACTTATGCCTATAATAATAATATATTGTATTACGTGGTGGGAAAGTCAAAAGTGCAAAACATGTACAATTATGACACTATTCTTGAGTATTGATTGTAGAAGCCAAGTGGTGATACCATGCATTACTTACCTAGAACCCTACTTGCTGTTTGCAGTAGCAGAAGTATGCCTAATGTGTAGGCCTATAGCAAATTGCAAAAATCTTCAAAACTGACAGTCAAACACTTCATGCTAAACTAGATTAAATTTGTGTACACATATTTCCAAGTTTCATGCCAAGGTGCCACGTCAGTGGAAGTAGAAGGGTTTGTGTGCATGTGTGGCTTTTCGGAGTTGGGACCTAATGCATGTTTAAAGGCCGGTTTCACCAAACTTTCAATACCCGATTAGCTGGTAATCTAGATTTGCTACAAACAAGCATGGCGACTGCCATACATTTTGAATGTAATGTTTGTTGAAACCATGGTTACCAAACCAAGATTACTAAATCGGAGCTTAACGAAGTTGGTGAATTCAGACCTAAGTTGGGTATGTGTTAGCCTAGAGTTTTTATTCAGTGGTATATTAAGTTCATGATGGAACTCGCTTTCTGCCCTAGACCTCATGTGTACCTTCGTACTTTCTTTTCTGCTTAGTGCAATTGATATTTGTGCTCCAAGAGCAGTGGTTTCTAGGTTGGTGGAGGCTTGGCAAAGGCATAATTTTGCTTGTGTCATTGTTTCATCCCATCAATTTGTACCAAGTAGGCCTACTGTAATTCCATATGAAGCTAATGACCTCCTTTTTCCAGCTATATGTTTAATTTCTTTCAATTTAACTTGTAATTCAATAATAAGTAAGCTGTCATGTCTATATGCTTTTCAGACCACGCTTGTGTGATTTTTCCGAGAAACTGTCATCCATGTACCATGTACACTACAAAACTTTGATCTTGTGTTTCTGCTTACCTGTATGGTGGTATTAATTTTGCTGATTTGAAATAAGTGATTACTGATTAGTGATTATTATTATTGTTTAGTATATTGCTACATAGGCCTACTTTACATGTAGGCCTAGCTATTATGGCCTTCTAATAAAAGCTTAAAATACCACTGATTTTCTTTTAAAGAAAACTATTTTTAAAATTAGTAAACCCTCCTTAAATATGATTACTGGTAATAGGAGTCAACTGGCATTGAAAATTACTGATCAACAATGTATTTTCAAATTCCGATAAATATCAAGGAAGGTCCCATATACATAACGCACTAGCCACATAGTTTGGATATGATATGTTTTGCCTCCAAATTATTGCTAAACAATGTATCTGCTTTAGCCTTTTACTACTGTAAACTGTGCATAAAACTTCAGGGATGGGAGAAAACGATCAGTAAAACAGTAATTTCCAAACGATTACATACCCGGGTATGATTAAAAAGATTTCAAAAGATTTTGTAATGTATAAATTTACTGGCAATGGCAAGTACAAAATGTATAAGATAAATTGTTGATTATGGAGAAAAAAGTCTAATACTATAAAATTAATAAATGTGATTAATGAATCAGATGTTAAATTAAAAATACCGTACTTCATTAAGATACGGTACGCTATGTGAAGTAAAAACATAAACACAAACAATAAAATTAGCTATTACAATTTACAAGCTACCTTTTGCTTCCATGCTTTTTCCAGTAACCGTAATACATTTTCAGTAACCTCTACCCGACCACTGAATGTTGAAGTGTTCCATCCCTAGGCTATAATAATACTAATACGTAATTATTAATTTCATTAATTTTATTTTTCACAAATAAAGAATCCCTGATTACTGAATCAAATTGTTTTTTCTGTTCTTTTACTGGCGTTCATAACGAAGCTTGTTTTATCAGACATGTACCCAAAATGAGTGCATTTAATGTTAACTGCATGCTAGAAAATATTAAAACAGCTGCTATGGACTTCTTAATTTCTTTGCAGTAGGCCTACATATTTGTTTCTTGCTTGGTGTTTGATTTCTTAGACTTATGATTTTTGAATGAGTGATGGACTGGCATCGATTAAGCATAAGTACATTTGTATCAGTGACCTAATAATATAGACTTACCTTACCATTAAAGTTTCGCGTTGAACTGTTATATGCTTATACATATATTTCAAAGTAAATTATTAATTATTTTCGTTGGATGTTCGAACTCAACATATTTATAAAGGTATATGTATAATATCGAGGCCTAGTACATACATGCATTTAAGTACTAATTTACAAAATCTGGATATTACCATCCATACCATTTCCAGGGCTAACTTTTAATTTTAAATGCAACTGAATATTAAGCATAGCGCCTGCACAAATTTTAACTTCAATTTGTATACTCTAAGCTACCTTTTTAGTGCCTATTAATTTATGAAGTTATTTATTTTATACTTGTATCTAGTACAGTCTGTTACTCTGACCACTTTAGAACTTGTATTACTTTTGGTTGTACTGCGGTAGCTAGTACGTGTGTTCGCTACTTTATACCTTGCCTGTCCATCATGCAATTCACACATGTTTTTCCCCCTTGTTTTGTTGCACTAAGTATGTGATCATGAACCCTTGAGTAGCATTTATACCATGTTTTCTGTCTCATTGAAGTAGACTATATTATTAATAATTGATTCTAAAAAGTAACATTCTGGGAAGTCCTCAAGATGTTTTTGCAATTCCATATATATGGAAATGTTGCACACAAAAATTGGCATTCTTGTTTCCCTGAATGTTAGTCATTACATTCAATATGGTCATTTATTCAATTGTTAATTCAAAGTAGTTTTTAACATAATGAATTTTGGTATATTAATTCATAATTCAATGTTCTCAGCAATTCAGTTTGATGCGTCTATGGTGTTTATCACACATTTCTTGGCATAGGTACTATTTAAATTTGAGATGTCCATGTTTGTACCTACCTAGTATCTCTTGGTGTACTGCATGTCCAGGTTTCATGATCACAACTTTAAAACCCTCCAATATTATGTGTTTTTTCTGGGCGTAGATTCGAAGTACTTAACCCCCCAAACTTGTAGCAGATGCTTTGTTCCCAGATCCGGCGGATCAAGGAAGACATCGAGTACTACATCGAGTCCTCGCAAGAGCCCGACTTTGAGGAGAACGAATATATCTACGATGACATCAGTGGGCTCGACGAGATAGAACTGTCCGGGGTGAGTCGCTTGTTTCACTTGCTAATCTTGAAAACAACAAAAATAGCAACTGAGAATTAGGGATGTGCGGGTAGTGATTTTTGAGTTCGGGTCGGGCTCGGGTCGGGTACTTCAAGTACCCGCGGGCTCAGGTTCGGGTCAAGTCGGGTTGTGTAAAAAACTAATAATTAATAAAAATGTATCAATCAATAGAAAATACGTTACTTAAAATGTAGTTGTGTACGAATCTACGATATTTGAATCCGAATCTACTTCAACACATTCGAATTTTCTAATTATTTGAAAATTTGAATTTCCCGCCGTATTTCACGCTATTTCCGCCAAGAAGGCGGTGGGGAGTTCTGGCATATGGTCGCCATCTTTGTTTAGATCATGGTCAAATGTCAAATACATCGTGAAATCATGGTGAAATATTGTTATTCACCTAGGCTACACTATATTCATGAAATAATAATAAAGTAAGATAGAAGGTAAGGCATCCTCATATAAATATCAGTTCCTCCCAAGCTTCCTCGTCTTGCAGCTTCATATTGAAATTCACAATTTCGACCAATCATAACCTCGAAATTATGTTGTACTAGGCCTAGGCTACCCGACCCGGTTTTTTCGGGCATAATTTATGGCCCGACCCGACCTCGGGTAAATTTTGTTACCCGAAAAATACCCGTTTTTCGGGTACCCGCACATCCCTACTGAGAATATTTATTCTTGATATGCCTGGAAGTGGACTCACACAATAGTTATTTATGTACATGCCAACCACATGTTTTGTTTGCTTAAAAAAAGTCAATTCAGTAGTTGTATTTCTGTATGAAGTGTGACATATTTTCATTCCCGCTCCTTTATTGTGAAAATAATGATTACGCCAAACATTTGCTTCACAAAACATTTTATATGGGCCTACTAATAAATTTATCAACGACCTCTGTAAGTTACAACCACTAACTTGATCAATAAAACAACACTTCACTGTTGTTGATCTCTTCAAATGTTTCATTTCAAAACCACATGTATTTTCTAATATAGGCCTACTGTGAAAATATTGTGATTATTGAACATTGTTATATTAATTTATGTTCAAAAGTAGGCCTAGCTTAATGATCGAACATTTTACAAACAAATTTGTTGTGAAAATACGTACGGTACATTATTATGATTGAAAAAATTATCTGCATAACAGCATTTTTTTTATGTGTGGTCGGTTGTGATCCAAACATTTGACGTAGTGCCCTGTTTTCCTCGCCATAATGATGTGTGAAAGTTACAGGTACTTTTAATCAATGAACCCTACTCTAAAATTTAAAAATATGGTCTAAATGTGATTCTGTCAACTTTATAGAACAATAACAACAAAAACAGAGTACTATTCCATATTGTAAGCTATATTTGGTAGGCGGGCCTATGTGTTTAAGAACATTTGAGAAGCTGTATCAACATTTTGAATTTAACCTCTAATCGACCAGCTACCACTATTTGTTTAACCGCCTGATCCCTAGTGAACACATGAGATATCAAAGCACTGCAAAATATTCATTAATACTGTAGTACTAACACCAAGTGAAATTTGAGTCATATACAATCTTCGTAAATAATATGCCTAAAATTTCTTGTGATGGGTTTATTAACTTTATTTTGACTACTAAGTACTAATGTCTCCCCTTATAAGTGAATGCGCTTGGCATTTGATTAGTATTTAGTATTTACGCATCATCATCATCCAACATAACAGATGAATGTATTGATGTACCATATATTGTTAGTTTTCAGTGACTATCATTAACAAGGCATTTCAACCGGTTTAAATTAAAACCAGCTTTTACGCTTGAACTAAATACTTCGTTTTTAAGGCAATTTGGATTGAAATCAAACCAACTTGGCCCAAAATCGTTGTTTACCAAGGTTTAAAAATCAGTTTTGACACGAAGTGATTGAAGTACGCCGGTTTGGAACTCCTTGGTAACTCTAGTGTATGTTTCACAACTGAAGCAAACCAGGTTAAGATTAAGTTTACTTCTAGTAGTTTAATGCAACATTTCTTAATTACTATGGTGGTTCAGATGTAGTTTAGTGACAATATTGAACTGCCTGTGTGGGTGGGTGTGATTTTTCTTCAGGTTAGTTTCAGACAGTGTCAAGTAAATTTAATATACACTTTTTATCTACTTCTTCCTCTAATGTAGCTACTGGCTGATTTAAAGCTGCCTTTGTATGGCTATGACCTTTGATTCTTACTTGAATCCTGTTCATATTTTGTTACAAAAATAGCTTAGTTGCTCTATTTCAATTAGTGGGTATTTCTTGTTCAATTGAACTTGCCTAGCAAGCATTTTTGCTTCTTACAGTTCGAAGCACTCACGTAGTAAACTGAATTGTGTACATAATATTGTGAAAGCCAAGAAGAATACTTTCACAATGACCTTGGCTACTGCACTTGTTTTGGCACTAAAAACTTATAAGTAACATTTTGTAGCTGCACAAAGAATTGGCAAGGGAGGGCTGTGCAAATTATACGGTAGCAGAGTAGTGTCACAACATATGTCGTAAGAACACACCGAGCTAGCCAAGTAATGCAAAGGATGTGGCAATGTGCCTAGAACAGAGTAGAGCTGGCAGCAGCTGTTCAGTTCTCAAAGTCAAATCCCAGGGAAGGTTTGTCGTGTATTTGTGAGTTACATCCGTTGTTTGGGTGATGGTCGTCATTGCCATCCCACAGTTAGTGATTGTAGCAAGGAAGAAATGCAGGTATTGACTTCACTACTATAGTGATGTGTATTGATGTGAAGTGTCCCTATAGCTGGCAAAATGATGAGGACTTTTAATTTGTTTGTAATAAAATTATTTTATTCATATTGCCTTTAGAATACCTCCCAAGCCATGGTACCACATACAGTGTATCTACTTAAACTATAATTATTTTCAACTACTAGTGTCATTAATGTAGATGTAGACCTGAGTAATACAGTACTTTGGAATTATTACTGACTGAATTTTAAAATGAAAAAGTGTGCTTGCTGGTTTATTCAAGCCAAAGTTGTATAATAATATTTAATGAAGTTATTCTTTTTGATAATAATAGTGTAGTGCATCTATTGGTAGTTAATCAACAGTCCAAACCCTATTGGCAATTTCCAGTTATTGTATTGACCCACAAACAAGCATCAATACAGTATATTAATGTTTAAATTATGATGTAATTCATAACAATCCATAGTAGTCATACCTATTACCTATAGGCCCTACAGTGTACAATCATTAACTTGACATGTACAGCCAAGCTCAAGTTAAGTTTTGTTTGGAGATAAACATAATAAAACAAACATACCTGCCTCAATCCTAGATTATCTATTTATAATTGGTTGATTAATTAAAATTGATCTCAAAGTGGACATGTTTCATCAACATCCAGCCTGGAATCTTTGTCCTGTCACATTGAATTAGATTTTAGTACATTTGGCAAGGTAGTTGCTCTCACCAATATACACTAACAATACCTTGTAGTACTACACATAGTACAGTCAGTACATTAGTACTAAATGGTATGTCTCCCACTAAATATCAGTCGTTGTGACGTATTGGATATATTACAAAATACATTTTTGTTTACTTATTTATTTATTTATTTATTTATTTATTTATTTATTTATTTTTTTTTTTTTTATCTATTTATTTATTTATACTCAAACTCAACTCGATTCCCGTGAAAAGGTGTTGAAACTTGAAACCCACTTGGCAATTACATCTCCCCTAGTTTCAGCACATCCCTAAATACTCGTAACTCATCCCGCTAATGCCTGCTCTTTTGTTACAGGTGGGTCTCCCATCGTCAGCGACCACAGACAGCAACAACAGTAACGGTTCAGTGGCTGGCAGTCCTACATCCACAACCTCGGGGGTAAATTCACCGTCTGCGAGTCCTACACATCGCAGCCTCCCATCCCCACCATTACACAACCATTCCAGTGACTCTTCAGAGACACAGGACAAGAAGAAGCCTAAGCTGGACCTGTCACTCACAGACAAAGTAAGTTTATGTTCTGTCGTCACAATTTCCGTACGTGTACAGACGATTGATTCAATACTCGTGTTTACTAACGTATTTAAAATATGTATATTTTGTTGTCCTCCACAAAGTAAAAAAAGCAATGTAGTGACAGTAGGCCCTAACCTTATCTTATCGAACGGGAAATGAAGTCTCTCTCTTATCATAACACATCCTGGGGCTTTAATCCGAAGGCTGCTACATCCTCATTTGTTTTGTGGGCAGCTGTTTGTTGTGATCATTCATAGCATGTTGATTATGTATTGTTTTTCAACATTCAATATGCAAGGAAGTAAGGCTATCGCGACTTAACGGCAAGACAAAACTACTTGTGAGGAGTGTTGGACTAATATCTCACTGTTACGATTAAATATGAACAACGATGGTTATTGGTTGGAAACTATTTGTTTGAAGGTAAGCCAATTTGTTCTTGTTTTTTTTAATTATGAAATTGGCTGTTGTGTTGACATTGCTTCATTGCAAGGTTTCCATCTAGAAGAGTTGTGAGTTTTGTGCAATGGTTTTTGGTAAGTTAACAAATTTCCGGGTAATTTGTCAACCTATAAATAATAGGTACAGTTTCCATCACTATCCGGACCTTGCATATTGCAATCAATAAGTAACATCTTTGTCAACTAGAAATAAACCTGTATTAAAGTTAGAGAGCATTTAGAGGAGCAAATGATTATGGCAAGCTCAGTTTAGTAGGCTATCCTCTTTCATAGGTGCAAGTATTTTGCATGTCTATATAGGCAATACAAAAACAAAATAAATATTTAATCTCGTCATTGCTAGGTTCACACTATCAGGAATTTGCAAAGTAACTGGAAGAGGCATTGATGAAGTTTTCTGTCCTACCCTTGTTACAAATGTCGGCAAGTGTATGTACGTATAAGTCCTTTGATACCATCTTGTTGCACGAGTCAAGCCCTGCTGTGCATTTAGAGTCGCCATAGTCGCTGGTATGTCTAGCAAGTACACTCTTGTGCACTCGTAAGGTAATGTTTTTACTCGGTGTTGTGGTTCAAGACAGTTTATTTTGCTTTTAGCCTGTGAAACCCACAGCAGTTCGGCCCAGCAACAGCAATCCTCTGATCACAAGTAATTGTACGCAGAGCACGCCCCTCAAGCCAAGTCTTAACTCCAGTACACCTATTAAAACGTCAGGTGAGTACTTCATTCATTACCCTTTCAGTAGCAATCTTCAAATTTCTATAAAAATTTCCCTAATTAAAATTCATGCCTTGAACGATCTGGGTATTTTTTGGAAACTGGTTCTTCAGGTAGGCCTACAAAAATGTATGTTCTCTGTTGCTCACATTCACATCAGATGTGCACTCTATTTCAGTATTTTGAGTTTTTAAAATGGAGGTGAATCTTGTGTGACAATTTTTTTAAATTGAAAAACTACTTTTTGAAGAATTACATAGGCCTACAACGTGCTTGGAGCTGGGAATGCTGCCTAAAAAGCTAAATTGTCTGTGTGCATCTATCTAGTTTTGTTTTATTTTCACTAGTTCTACTTGAGTAACCAGTGGCGTTGGGGAAGCAAAGAGGGCCGACATAAACGAGAATGAGGAGAGAGACACAGTAGAGAAAATAGAAATTAGTGAGCAAGACCATGATGATGAGTGATGAGTAAAGGGATGATTAAAGATATGTGTAACAGCATCTTTGCAGACACCAGTCATCACAAGCAGGGACCTATCTCGACTAAGTCAAGAAAGCAATTTAACCAGTCTTTAGTTTCTTTCAACATTCCTACATGCTTCTTTGTGAGTTTAGATTTAAACCACCAAAGCCTTCTTTCTATGTGCATAACATTAGTTTGTTGGCTATGATCTGTTCGTAAGGGAGTATTCAAATGCAGACAAAACAAGTTGCATTCAGTGCTAGACTGTCAAAAAGCTACCTGGTGAGTACATCCATGTGAAGAGTTAAAAATGTATGTGTTGTTTTGTCCAGGTTCCGTGTCGCAAGCCACCCCAAACAACAGCTCTCCCAGCTCAGGACTCACGAACCATGTGGGTAACTTTGCCGCAGTCGCTGCAGCCAACACACAGCAACTTAATCCCCTCAGCAAAAACAGTGAGTATGACTTGCATTAGTTACTAAAGGGCAGGCAAACTACAAAACCCTGAGTAACTTGACCTTTTTTGGCTATGAGTCTATTAGGCCTAGGCCTACATTAAAACTGACGTTAGTCAGTCCAATGTCAGTAGAATTGTTGCAATGCTATACTTTTTAAAGAAAGGCTTAGTATTTTTTTGGGGGGGAGAGGGGCTATTGTCGTTATGGAATTGCATATCGTTTGACCTCCCTAATACTATTTAGGAGGCTACATGCATCCTAATCCTTCATTGAAAAAATAAGGATAGACCTAGGTCTACCTGGTTATAAAATGACAATAAGATTTGTTTTCTATCATTTAAATGTAGAAACTTGTTGTGGAAATGTGTTTTGCATTGTTGCGTGAATGTTTCAGGCCACAGTGGTGAGAACGGCACCGGGCAGCCCCCCAGTTTGCTGCAGCTCAACACGTCTCCCCCTCACCCCCTCCTGTCCCTCCACCATCAGCCCCTCTTAGTTCAGCCGCTTGAGAGGCCGGTCACAACAGCCGCGTCGCAGCCGCTGCCTCAGATCAACAGTCACACATCTCACCAAGGTAAATATATACGTATGTACACTAGTCAATGTTAGAGCCATGGATTTATTGGACTTACG
This sequence comes from Isoperla grammatica, assembly GCA_945910005.1. Classification (NCBI taxonomy): domain Eukaryota; kingdom Metazoa; phylum Arthropoda; class Insecta; order Plecoptera; family Perlodidae; genus Isoperla; species Isoperla grammatica. Next base: position 15,854,403 of record OX246737.1, read on the forward strand.
TCTTTTTCAAACAATCTTGCCTAAAGTATATGTTATTATGTATTGTCAATTGCGTTGTAGCACTTTTTAAAATTTCTGGTGTTTTCCTCTCGTTGGCACTGGTGCCACTCGGTTGACTCTGAACAGTCACAATGATGTAATGGCTGGTGAAGTGCAATCCAATGGCGAGTGGAAGATGACAACAATTCGGCCGCCATATTTGCATTTTAAACGACCGCCATCTACTGAACTGTCCGAGCAACACAGTGTGAGCAATAGTCAAGGGGAAGATGTCTTTGTTGCACCAATGTGCACTTAAAGTTCTAATGTAACTGCAGTCCGCTTCCAGTGTATATTGGTGCTACCAGTGGAAAACGCCATTAATTTCCATTATACGTACACAATAGTTAGGGCTGAAAAGGACCCAAGCCCAAATTTTAAGCTTGTCCATTTTGTTTTGTCTCACCTGCTTTGACGTGATTGTCTTTTGTTTCAGTGATAAAGCCGTCAATTGTTGGTAACAACTCTGAAAGACACAACAATTCTTCCTCTCCCCCTTCGTCTGTAAGTTCTGCCCCATCTCCGCTGCCCGCCACCTCTCCCTCACCGGCCAGCCTTCTGTCCACAGCTCAGCTCAATGGGCCAGTCACAAACAAGGTGAGGGTTCTCGTCTTTTGTATTATTAATATTATTATTATTGTTATTGTACGTGGACAGAGGGAGGAGGTTGGTGTTTAGAATAGACAAGAAGTGTATCCCCTCTCTTTTACTTCTAAAGGACATGCAACTATGCCTATGAAAAGTATAACCTAGGCCTAGATGGGCCCCGAGGCTTTCCACAACTAACTAAACAATACCCTTCTGAGATGTGATGCATGTAGCAGCATAATATCATATTCATGTGATAAAATAACTGGTTCAGCTGAATGACAGGCCTATTATCGACAGCAAGGAGCAATTGGCAGGGGATTTAATTGCACATGACCATTTTGGCTCTCGGTGGCCTTACGTTATGTAAATAGGTAGAATACTATTTTAAATTTGTGTTTTCATAATAATACGTATTAAATGTACAGTAAAATACTTCCCATGTATCGTTTTATTTCACTCGTGTTTTACTTTTTCCATTTCATCACCTTAAGAAATGGTGGTGTGCATGTAATTAACTAATTTTTTCTTTAAACCTTGCAACTGTGCGTCGGTTGTTCCAGGTTGTGGAGGGCATGTCCTCTTTAAAGTCTATTGCACAACAAGCGATCGACCGCGCGGGTCTCGAGTTGCCAAGCGAAGATGACTCGAGCTCGCTACTGGACAAGCTGCCGTTGGTTGACCTGACCATCATGTGCGAGGCGCACATACCACCGCTACTGGGGGTGGCACCTCTCGGTCCCGTCCCCCTCCAGAAGGAGCATCAGTGCCAGTTCCAGATGATGGAGGCGGGCTTCTTCCACATGCCTCACCCCTCGGACTCCGAGAGGCTCAGGCCGTACCTCCCTCGAAACCCCTGCCCCACCCCTCAATACTACCACCAGGTAACTCGATACATGTCCTCGGATAAATGACGATTGAGAGAGAGAGATTCTTGAATAGTTGAAGCCGACCGATTAGGGTAATCGAGTAGAAGATAACGGGCTGGGAAGTAGATTCGTCTACACTTGCAGACTTGTTTTACTGTTTGATACTTGGGGCCTAGTCCTGGGTATAGACCAATTAAAATATGCCTGGCTTATATCATTAGCTTTGCTAGGCATATATGCGTATGCAAGTGTCGAGTCTAGAGCTTAAAAATAGGATTTTCTTGATAGTTTGATTGTATGCAAGTCACAAGGCAAGGGTGCTACATTTACACAACCAGGGACTTCCAAACTAACCTCAAGTTATGTTAATAAAGAAGATCTAGGCTATCTTTACTCCCCTTGATTTATGTTGACACGTACCTCAAGGACCGAGTCCAAAACAACTATGTTCGTTCGTCTAGTGACGATTTTAGTTTAAAAGTCAAGTTATGGCCGTGGGGATTCCCTGCGGAAACATTCAAGAATAAATGCATATCCTACTTTGTGTAGCCTAAATGCTTGTTCCTTCAGAAAATTGGTTCATTTTTCATTGGGTATGCTGTAATTGTTTTCAGGTTCCACTGCCCCACTCCGATACGGTCGAGTTCTTTCAGAGGCTCTCGACGGAAACCCTCTTCTTCATCTTCTACTACATGGAGGGCACGAAAGCTCAGTACTTGGCAGCTAAGGCACTCAAGAAGCAGAGCTGGAGGTTTCACACTAAGTACATGATGTGGTTCCAGCGGCACGAGGAACCCAAGATCATAAACGAGGAATATGAGCAGGTTCGTTACGACACCCTCTCCTCTTGTTGACGCTTTTTTGCACTCGCTCTATGGAATACCTACCCTGAGGGTTTATTTTACATTGATTCATATTATTTATTAGGGTTGGATATTGATATCAAATATATAGTTATCAATACTTGAATGTCAATTATTGATTGATAATGTATGGGGAGGGGTTGCTTAGTCCATATTTGGGAAAATGCCAGTGTTAATATCATTGGAGACTGATTTCATCTTTCCTCGCTTTTGGATCAATCTAGAGAGTTATTAACACGTCAAAGCCATGATAGAGTGGGATATGGTAAAGAAATGGCTGGTCCCAGCCTACCGTTTGTTTTGCAGTATCATATCTCATCAAGAATTCAAAATATAACTGGTTTTATGACTGAATAGTATTCGTAGGTACAGTAAAACCTCCTTTGTACGTTTTCGAGGGACCCGAGACAAAAAAACGTGGTAACGGGAAAAACGCACTACTGAAATGCTTCAAATTTGTCTTTTCATACATTCCTAACACTTATAATCTTGTAAAAGCTCCCCCCCCCCCCCCCCCCCCCCGACACCATTCTTCATTCTTATCTAAGAAGGGTCGTAAGCGAGGCCTGGCGACCAAGGTCATGCAGCTAGACTAGGCTGTGATGACGTATTATAAAAAACTGGAGTGGGTAAAAATATTGTTGTCTATACTTAGGACAATAGGAGTAGTCGAAGTGCGAGGGCAATGTTAATTATCTCTGTAGTTTGACAAAAGCCTTTTGTAAAGAGGACCACTGGACGAGGGTTTGTTATTTATGGTAAGCAGGTAAAGAACCTCAGTGCCGGCAGCCGAGATCGTAGATAAAAGGACCCTTTCAGAGACCCCCCCCCCCCCCCCCCCCCTCCCACGCGGAACGAGATGCAGCTGGGCTGGTCAAGGTCAAGGCACTCACTGGCGGCTGGGTTGCATTGTGTTGAGCGAGGGAAGGGGGTGGGGGGGGGGGCGCTTCGCAGAACTGGGATGAATGAATGACTAACGTGGTCGGTTTGAACAATAACAACTTGTAATTCGACTCACTGGCTGGCCGGAAAAACCGATTATGAGAACACAGAAAACGTACTGTAGGATCTAATTACCTTGACGGACTGATTTTTGAAACGCATTAACGTAAAAAACGTAATATTGGGAAACGTATTAAAGAAATAAATTATGCATAAATGCCATAAGGCTTCGCCGGGACCTCGTAAAAAAACGCACAAACGTAAAAAACGTAGAAAAGCGAAACGTACAAAGGCGGTTCTACTGTATAGTGAAACTTTGATTTTACGAACGGAACGGGGTAGGCCTACTGTATATAAACAAAAATCGTAAAATCAGAAAACATTGTTCTTAGGCCTATGGGAAATTTGGGACCAGGAAAAATTCGTTGGAAAAGGAATTCATTGCTTCAAGGAACGTAAAATCAAAGTTTCACTGTAGAAGGAGGCCAATGTGGTTGTGATTGTGTTTGTTCTTTTGTTTGTGTGTTGAAATTGTGTTTTCCTGCCAGATAACAATGCTTACCTATTGTGTTTTGTTTTTCATCAGGGAACATACATATATTTCGACTACGAGAAATGGGGACAGCGGAAAAAAGAAGGTTTCACTTTTGAATACAAGTACTTAGAAGACCGCGACCTGAACTGAATTTAGACTGTGTGCAAAACATTAGTCTTAACTCTGTGAGAAAATCTACTGCTATAAGCAGTTGCCCATCTCTTAGACCTTCCAGGCAACTCAATGGTAGAAGAAGTGGGCAAAGCCGAAGCAGTATTTAGTTAACAGTGCAGAGTACATCCAAACTAAACTTGAAGAGCTGTGGTGATATTGTATTTAGAAAACTCAACTTGTATGAACGTTGATGCTTTCAAGAGTTTGTTGAAAGCGATGGAACTTTCCACGAGCTGCTTGGAAGCTGCTTGGGAAGCGGGCGTGAACATTCGTTTCTATTGCTGGAATCAATTACCCAAATACTTGGGTAAGAAACGAGGCATAATTTTGATTCTGTGACAGGTTATCATAGTTTTTATTTCCAAGAGTGAATAGCTACAGGTTTAGAGTAAGCCGTCCCAACGTGTGGATGGAAAGTGATCTGCGCTCGTGCTTCGACGTGTTGTCGCAACACGCCAGAGCTAGATGGGTTACGAGAAGGAACAAGACATGTAGCTGCATCAAGGATCTCTCTCTGCAATGTACCTACCGATCATGGGGCCTCCGAAATAATTAAATAACAGGCTCCACGTGTCGGCATACTTAGTGATTTTATTTTTATTTGTGATGGTGCATACTGCAACCCAGTCAGTACAAATTCTGTGAAATTATCCAAAACCAAGAAGCATTAAAAACATGTTTAAATAAAAACCAACTGTGCAAAATTTATAAATAATATATTTAGTAAATAAAAGTACTTTTTGTTGTGTTGCCTAGTTTTCAATTTTGTAAAAAATCTTAAATTAAAATTGAAAAAATATTGATAAAAATTGTATATAACTATTTGTGTAGAAGTAAGTTGATAAATAATTATTATTACTACAAAGAAAGTGTGTTATGATTGAATTATTGCTTGCACTAAGGTTTTGTTTATTGTTGTTTTTAATGCTCTCTGGTCTCAAAGGAATTTGTGTGATAAACTAATGGGTTGCAGGTTTTTGTAACACGAGCAGTAATCCAGTGCGTAATCCAAATTACGACTTGGAATTATTCCTTTGGACAGGTAGCATTAAAACCAAGGATTATAATCCTTTCTCGAATTATCCCAAGTCTCAGGATGACGACAAGTACGCATGGCAGTGTAGACCAGGGAATTTGCATGGAAATAGTAAGTTTGTGATAGTATTAAATTCTATAAATTTAAACAACACAGTGCAATGGATGGTACAACATGTATTGCTATTCATTTTCCGATTAACTTGAAAGTTTTAACGACCTTAATATTCAGTATAGACAGCTAACGTTGATGCATCATTGTGGTATCTGACTACTTTCATAAAAGGAGGGGATTTCTAATTTCTATTGCTAGTACTAGTGGAATGGATTGATTTCTATAAGTGGATTAAATTAATTAAAATTAAATAAGTGCACATGGTACATATACGAATGTGTAGTTCATAGACCATGCATTGATGGTAACATTCTCAGCTAATGCTTTTATTCCAAATTCCCAATTGAATACTTTGCCAGGTTTTGCCTGTTCTTCACATCCACACCGTAGTTTCAATCATAACTGCTAGCCGATTACCACTCTCAGCTTGGTAGGCTTATAAGGAGTAAACCATTTTTCAAAGGATTTTAATCTATGTGGTTAAACCCCCAGCTCAAAGGTAGACCATATTTTAAATGATCACAATCTGCATTTATGTGGCTTTTCACTGCGTATTAGTTTTTGAGAACAACAGTACATAATAATTTATTGGACGTCTGGTCCAATCTCAAACGTTTCGTCTAAAATATGCAATATTTAACAATTTTAAAATTCACTCAAATGTTGTAGTACTTCATATTTATTTCTCTCCCAAAGCTCATATGTAGATTTTTACACTATTTAATGCTCTGGTTATACTACTTCATAGTTTGTCTGTTGGACTGCCAGGAGCACTATATGCAGTGAAATGGGAATACTTACAGCTGAAACACTACAGTCAAAGCCACTTACAGTAGTAGATGGTACTGTAAATTCTAGATTGCCTAACTTGCACATAACTGCACTACAAAAGATCCTGCTACAACCTGAAGAGAACATTCTTGTTTTAGATAAGTGAGTTAACAGGAGAGGCTTGTTCCAATGTTAAACGGCACGAATTTGCCACGTTTTAGTTACGATACCCGACATTGGAAAAGGGACAGTATTGCTGCCTGTTGAGTTGCTACTTTTGTTTTTATTATTGTCTGTAGTACTGTACAAAACCACATGTACAACTATGTTCTCATTTTATTTCTTTCGACGTAGTGCATTGTTCTAGAGATATGACCATAAACGATAAATTTGTGTGGTTTTATTTACTGGATCATGTTCTAAGTGGTAAACCCCTTACAATAATCCAAATTTGGTTCATTCAAATATATAATTGAAACTTATGGTGAGATTCCAGCAGTAGGTATGGCCAGGCATTGGGATTATCAATTGTTAATTTTCCTTTTTTGTTATTGTAATCTAAATGCAAATGTTATGATTTCTTCTAATTTAAAGGAGTTAGCTGTACTTATTCATACTTAATGATAAGAAGGAAAAAGGCCAAAATTACATAACCTTTCTGACATTTTTCAAATTATTCTAGTAACAATGGGTCAAGTTAATGAGGAAATAAGATCGTCACTAGAAATATATTGCAAGTAGATCAGTCGTAATTTATTATTGTTATTCTATGTGTATATATATATTTTTTAAGATATTGGATTAAAGAGAGGCCAAAAGGCTAGCAATATGATAGGTAGAAGGATAGACCCCAACAGCTTACCTGATTGGGTTTGAAGCTAGAACATTTCTTTGGTGTGCGTACTAGTAGTTAGTAGGCTACGAGGGCTTCTTCATTGATGCCTTCAAAACAACCAAATTGGAGCTTCTGGTAAGACAACCAAGAAATAAACAAGTGTGGGAAATCATATAGATTTAGTGTTGAAAATTCTATCTAGTTAACTAACATCTAGGTGTAACCAGTAACACTTGGTATGCTGATATATATTATAATGCTCACTTTTAAAGAATTTTCATCGAGCACTGTTTAATACAGTAGAACAGTTTGAAATTGGGGAGATGGCCAGAAATGTGAGTTGGGATGGAATATGATTAGGGCCCTGTAACATTAACTAGCATGCAGAGATATAGGTAGGACTACAGTATTATGAGTTAAACGTACATTGTGATATTAATCATACATATTAGGAATACAAATTTTAACTTGGGTCTTCTGCCTTTGATCGAAATTACTTCAACTTTCATCAAATTTATGCAAATATATCAATTTTGTTTTCTCTTTTCTATAAAAAATACTAAAAATCATAATGAATTGGCAATGCATTGGTTACTTCTAGTTGAAAATATTGTCTACTTATTTTATTTAGCATTTTTTATTTTCTTATTTTCTCAGCTTATATATTAGAGAGCCTGCCTAAAGTTAACCAAATTAACTCTTGAAACCTATTTTTACCAATTATGTACACATATAGTTTGAACTAATTTTATTGAGCCCTAAATGTGATTTAATCGCATACTTATTCTGATACGGAATGCAAACATCGGAAAGCTAAAGTGGAAAACTAATTAGTAATGATCACCAACGACTACAACATACCATCGCACTGCTTAATGCTTAGTTGATGAAAGCGCTTTATTCATTTCCGTAATGCATGCACATTCATGGCCATATATTACAGTAAAGTGTTTCTGTTGAACACACATTAACTAACAGATCATGTTGACTTCTAATATGGAATTTCAAGAAGTAGATGATATATTTTACTTACGTTTATTTGTGGTGTAGGTAGATTCATCAAAACTTGACCTAAACTTGCTTGAAATAAAGTGCTGCCAACTTGCTAATATCTATGAACACGGCCTTAGCCAAACCGCGTTTGTTGTGCGTAGTCAATGGAAGGAGTTAAGGGGGTTCTACTGTGCTAATAAACTACTATACACTACGATTACTTCTGCTTACCAATGCTTGCTGCACATCTTATTGAACTGTTTAGTTAAGTAAAATAGAAAATGATTTTAAATACTATTGTGTGGAAAAGGTTTAGCTAGCAAATATTAGGCCTACTAATATTAACACTTAACAATGACATGTTCCATGCAAATTCCCTATTGCCTGTTTGTGTCCAGTGCACATGTGCCCAAGGTCTTGTTTGTTTGTATGTGTTATCTTGCTGACGGGAATCAACCGACTAATTTGCTTTCCTTCCAATTCTATTGAAAGGATTCTTTTGAGTTTGGCAACCTTGTACATAGTTGCAATTGCAACTAGATGTTCACATTGCGTGCGGTGTCAGTGGGCACTTACTTGCAACAGAATGTCTAGAGTGTGTAAATTATTCATGCATACTATTTTTAATTGCAATATCTGATCTATGCTGTCTCGAACTAGCAAGACCTATGTGTGCTTGTCTGCATGGATCGTTATATTTGTAACATTTTATCATAGGAATATCCCTTATGGAGATACTTTGTATCTCTTTCAGGTTCCACAGACCATTTGTTAAGAAGTTGTGCATTTAGTACACTAGAAACTTGTTTTGTTGTATAGACCTCCACTGATATCTTTCTTACTCTGTGAGTCCAGGAAATCTATTTGCTCTAAAAGACTAATGTTTATTGTGGTGACAGTGGAGTCTTGCATATATATATATATATATTTATCTTGCCCTATGTTAGGGCTGCATTTAAAGGTAAATTTCAATTTTTGTTTCAGGGTCAAGTTATGGCCATGGGGATTCCCAATGAAAATGTTCAATTTGTAATTTGTATGCATCACCTCACCTTACTTGAAAAACGTTTCCTTAATCGGTAGCATCAGCCTTTCAGGTCACTCTTATGGTTGCGTGTTTGCATGGTTATCTGACCTTTGACCTATTCCGAGGCTACTGAAGTACCTTTGGCTTCCCCAGTCTCAATAGTTGCCAGATGTAGGAAGTACTCAAATACTTATGTTTCTTTTCGCTGAACAAGACTAGTACTCTGTCGGCTTTTTAATGAGCATCATGATGAAACAATTAATTATGAATTGAAATGTATGACAGTAATCGGGCATCAAGCCCCAACTTCCATCAACTTGTCTACATTGTGACATTGCAGAACGTACCACACTTCTTCCAAATTAAGTTTTCCTGCAAGCCTCTGCACTTGGCAAATAGTCAAATACTCTTATATTAGTAAGAGTTTTTGATATTCATATTATCAATTACAAATGAGCTTTTTTGTATTGTGTATCATGGACGGTACAGTATATATGTTCATGGTTACCATTACAATATTAATGCTGACCTCAAATCTTTGTTTCAAATGTTGATATATTTGTCATTGTCTACCAAAAATCAACTATTCCTTGACATTTAAGTTTAAAAAAATTACCAAATAGTGCTTTGCTCATCATAATGCTTCTCAAAAGTTGTATAATATAGATAATGTTAAGATTTTAAACAAATCCCTTTTTTACATTATTGAGCATGCACTACATAAAGACTGTATGATAATAATTTTCCATTAATATTCCATTTTGTAAGAGCCATTTTAACATTGATTATCAAACTTTTCTACCAGACTAGAGCAGCCCTGTTGTGTAAGTGTGGCATGTTTGTTCAGTGTATTGTTGAGCAGACTTTATCAAACTTGCTCAGGGAAATCCATGTTAATGTTTCACCTTAAACATGAAAGGTTTTGACTATGTAACTGTCTGGCAGCAATCAGCATTACTAAACCCACAACCACATGCAAATTGTTTTGAATCATGACAAACCCATAAAAGGAATAAGTGAAAGGTTTGAACCAGCAAACAAGACTATCAAAATACGTATTCTGAATATTTTTAGTTGTTAAAGTCATTTTCAACGATAGAGTACAATATTGCAAATCGCATGGTTTTTGTAATATTTTTAGTGACTGCTGGATTGGGCCAAACACCAAACGAAGTCTACCCATATCCAATGAAACTAAAACCAGTGCTAAACTAGAAGTAATTTCATATTATTATACTATTTTGTATGTTTTATGTTGTGTTTTTTTATACATAGTGTAGCTTCTATTTGCAACAGAGTTTTATTTCTCAAATATATTTTTATTAAAACAAAAAATGTCCAAAGAATGTTGCATACATTGAAGGTGTTCTGTTCTATTATTACTTAGTGGTAAGGGTTGAACTCGTCCCGAGGACCAAGTTTGACCTCTTCAAGTTGGGAGTCCAAATGGTTTTCATTTCCTACCAATTGCAGTATCTAATTTGTACATACTGGTCTATTGGATATTACTGATGTAGTTATAACGATATTGGATCTATATCGATGACAAAACCAGCTGTGATTAAATAACGATGCCTAATATTGTAAAGTACCTTACAAACCACATTGTGAACTGCAAAACTATGTAACATTTACAATAAGTCAAAGCCTCATTGTTATCGCTTACCAGTATATCGCATAATTATGTGGTTTGGTGTCAAGATGGAAAGTACGTATTGTTGGCAGAAGTGGTATATAGGTGAGACAGTAGCACCAACTGTTCATTTTCCAGGGTGTGAGTGGTAAACAGTACAGGTGAAGCAGTGGTCACTGACTTCTATTTCCCAGACTAGTAAAGCTACAGTTCTCTCGATGTGTAACTGCATAGATAACTAATTACAGAAGTACTACATACCCATGTAGTGCAGTATGGTCCATGATATAAGATTACCATTGTTTCATAATACAACTTTTTAAAAATCTGGTGTTTTGTATTTTCAACGTTACATTTTTCTGAAAGGCGATTTATGAGGGTTTTTCATGTGGTCTATTGTTGGGAGTTGGCCATTTTCTCTTTGTGCTGAATATATATTGTTTTGTTGAGGGCTATAGTGGTTCACAATACGAACATATTATATGGCTCTAAACATCACTAGACAGTAACCCTCATCAGTCATCATATAAGGGAGCAAATGAGAAACGACCAACCTTGGTAATGTTTTCTTGACTTATTATCTCCTCCCTTCATGAGATCACAATTTCTACATTACAGTACTCTTATGTTAAGAACAATACAGCACAGATAACAAATTCACCACAGGTAGTGAATTTGTTATCCGTGAATACAGTAATTAGTTATCTTTAACAAATACTTGTAAATGTTCTCTGCTGTTTGTGTGATTAGTTTGCTCATACTGCAAGTTCCATGTTAGACCAAACGATTGGGAATTATGTTTAGACTACTGTGTTCATAGTACTTGAAGCTTCCAACTGTAAACAGTGGTACTTCACGTAGATATATTTTCTAATGATCTTTTTTACTCTCCTTGATGGCTGGTAATGTACTTCAGCCTTTACAAAATTTTAATTTAACAGGTTTCACTGTAACGATTACCTTGTGTGATTATCATAAAATTTCCATTATGGTAATTTATGGTGATTTTTGAAAACGCTGCTGTTAGTCAATCCCACACAAAATCTTGTAGAACATTAATATGATGTGAACCTAATCACCAAACAGTAAGGCATACTGCAGTGCTATTGGCGTGTCATCGGGATCAATTGGTATCAATGCATATTGTTATGATAGGTATTTCAATTGTATTTAATGTAAAATCAAAAACTATGGAGATTCAATTGCATTTCATTACGTGGTTGAGTGATTCGTTTTGATTTTCATTTAATGTCATAGATATTTTATCGTTCACTAATCTGTATTTTATCCCATGAATTGGAGTGTTTTGTAATGTAATAAAAATGAGTCTAGTACCAGGTAAATTTGTTGAAGATATGTTTTAAGAAACATTTTGAGACAATACACAAATAGAAATGAAATACACCTGGGAATACAACAAATTATGTATTAACTATTAATGTTGCTAAATGTTAATTGTATCTTTGGAATATTGAAATTTAATTTAATCAATCACATTGTTTTGCTGTAACGGTTTTATAGAGACTTATATGTAAAACTTCGAGATTCTTGTGACCCATGACAAGGATTTCACATTATCTATTTTTGAATACAAAACTGCATTGATACATTTTGCTCTACTTTTTAACTGGGAGTGCAGGACCACTTAGTTGTACTTACTCTCTTTTCATTTAGCTTACTCTCATTATGGTTTGTTGGTTTGTTGATGCAACTTGACCTCATTATCACTGCCGTTCGAGTAGTAATCGTAACCTTAATTTGTTTATGTACTTTACATTAGTCTGTTAACAAATAATGTGGGTTTGTGAATTCAATTTTGATACTAGGAGAAAGACTTTGTACTTTAGTGTGTCTCGAAGCAATGCCTTACGTACGCCACAGATCCGCTGTCATGACAAATCGCAGCATTCATCTCGCTGGCTGTCTGGGCATGTCTTTCGCAACATGTTCCGCACATGCCCGAACAGTCAGGTTGTGACAAGTTTTAATAACAAAAAAATAGTTACAATAAAAAGTTCTTCAAATGTGTTACTTTTAAGATCTGAAATTAATTTTTCATTGTGTGAAGCTTTTTACTAAGTCAAGTGTTCAAAGGTCAACTTCGTTAAAAAAGTGTAGTACGGTAGATGAGGATCTCTTATGAACTACATTGTCAGGTTTATATTTGTAAGTTATAATAGCTATTGGTGCAATTGAGACTGTCCTAACCAACAGAAAAGATTTTATAAAAAAATATGATAACCTGAGACAAAATACAAGATTTGTCAGTGTAACTGTGTTATTTATTTTACATTGCCATTACATCCTACCCTTGTCCAGCATGGTACATTCCATCGTTTCAAAATTTAATTTGGAACAAGGAGTAAATAAAACTTGCTTCAACAATTTGGTGATAATTTCCAGTTCATTGAGGAAGCAGCATAATGGGAAGAAATTTTACTGCACCTTACTGGCCAGACCTGCCAGTGCAATGGGAAATCGAGAGTAGATGAGATCGCGTTTTTACTGTTCACTCTTCTTTATCTCTTTCTGCATTAATTTTTGATCTGATATGGTTTGTAATCATTATTTCTCATCTTCCCTGTGCAAGAAGCACATGTGGCAAACCTTTGTGTTAGTTTTGTGTTATAGTAGCAAAATGTTTGCTATAGCACCAACTTCGTTTCTTGTTGAGAGACTTTTGAATTTAAGTTTCTCTTACCTATGTAATTTTATGTATATCTGTTAGTAATTGCCTATTAATGGTGACTGAGCTAGGGGAGCGAAGTAAGGACATCTAACCTATTTCCATAATGTTAAAAATCCCATGTTATTCAAATGGGAGAAGGCTAACAGTTTACAAAGTCGGAGTTGAGTCCCAAATTTGGGACACAGGGATTTTCATTTTGGCCACCACCAAAATTGTACAAATCAGACCATTTTTTAAGGTATCTTTAAAAGGGCAGGGGCAATAAGCCTACTTGTGATCCCTTGGCGGAGGTCGGTAAACCTCATTGGGAGTTCGACGAGCCCTCGCCAGGGGATTCACGGACCTTGGGGCCTACCTACTGTACGTGTAATGAAAAAGGTTAAACTTTCATTTAATCAATCAATGAAATATAGCTTTTATTTGTTACTTTGTTTACATTTAATTACAATATCATATCATGATATTATATAAAGGGGTAGAAGGGCGTTGAGACTGAAAGGTGTCTGAATATGAAATGAATGAAAATGTTTGAAGACCTTCAGGCTGTTCAGTGCTTCGAATACGCAATCATTTTCCCGCGGTTTACACTTGCTCGCGGCGCCGGCAGTGATTCAGAAGAATCGTAAAGGCTGTGAAAATGTCGGACTCCGATGAAAACAGTGTCGAAAGTGAAGGCGAAGAAGTTGTAGAAAACGAAGAGTTAGTTGAGCCAGAAGTACAAGTTTCATTCAAAGATCTTGTAAGTAAATTTTTATTTCTTTATAGACCAGTTGGAATAGGCGGATAATTAATTTAACTGAGAGACTGAGAAAATATGAACCACTATTTGAGGTTATGTCACGACCACGCGTGAACAACATGATGAGGCCTAGGCTACGAGCATGGTTCGCGTCGCCTAGGCCCTAGGCCTAGGCCTAGCCTAGGCCTATTCTAGTTTTTGTGATCAACGTCTCGTATAGCCAGGCCTAGGCTATATTGTATTTAAGCTGTAAAGGAGGCAGGTTACTTGCTGGTGTCCATTCGGGTAGGCTAGGCCTAGCCTAAGCTGTAAATGTAACCTGCTCTAAAATCAGGTAGATTCTAGGCCTATTCCTACGAGGCCAGTTGTCTGCTCCAAGTTACCTGCCTCTAAACTGGCCTCGTGTAATTGCAAAAACCTATTACTGGTAATGATTGTGTTAACTGGAACAGCAAGTGTAAAGAAACGATGAACTTTTTCCTGTTAGTTTAGACGTGATGCTCAATACTGGGCTAGGCCTAGGCCTAGGCCTACCAAGTTGTCATTGCCATGAACTATGTTTTTGTTAAATATAGGTAGCCTAACACCCTAACAGAAATGTTCACTAACATTTAAAACTAGAATAAATAAATAAATAAATTCACATGTAGAGTCTACCCATTCAGTAACGAAACTGGTTTTCAGTGGGGGACTTTAATTTTTAAAGCAACTAACCCAACCCTGTAGGCTCTGAACACAATTGACGAGTGAGCGATAACAATCAAAGATCGATATTCCAAATACGAAACATATGAATCAGTGATTGGACAGTGGTAACACCTGCGGACAGATGCCAGAAACCAGAATCAATAAGGCTGATTCAGAACACTTTTGAATTTATTGAGTGCTTCGTAGCTAGGACGGCTCCAAAGTCACCATTTATTTATTCCTAAGACAAGAATTAATGGAAATGAATCTTTAATAGAAGTTAAAAAACTTCTGCCTGAACCGGGATTTGAACCCAGGACCTTCTCCATTGTTGTTGTTGTTGTTGTTTCTTGGTTTAGCAGTCTTCTGCTAGTAACAAAACACATATTAGTTTTGACACTTAGGCCTATCTTCTTTTCATATTTGTCACTTTCCTTTCAGTTCACATCTAGTTATTTTACCACTATTCTAAAGGGTAGGTCATCTTTACAAATTCTTGCACTTCTTTCTGTATAGCTTTTCTGTTCACATTTTCTTTAATTTTCTTCGGTAGCGTGTTGTAGATTTTTAGTCCTTTTACAAACAGAGACTTCTGGTGTGTCTCATTGTTTTGGGTAAACATATGGAAATCCTCAGCTGACCTAGTTGTGTGTGAATGGATTTCCTTATTTTTCTGGTATAGATCTTTCATGTACACTTTTCTATTTGTGTTAACAGTATCATGAATAACATAATAGACTTGGTGACTATTTTCTGTTCCACTGATAGCCAGTTTAGTGTATCAAGCATGTCAATTCTGTGTGTTCTGTACTCACATTTTAAAATACTCCTCATTGCTCTGTTTTGGAGCTTTTGCATCTTCTCCATTTCACATTTGTCTATACCTACCATTGGAAGCAGGGATGCTAACCACCGGACCAACAAGATTTTTTTATTTTTTATTGTGGCAAGGTTTGGCTACCGGAATCAATCCTGTTAAAAGATAGATTTGGCATCTTTTTGTTATGCCTATCAAGTGAGAAAGCCTTTCCAAAGTGTTTCACTCGATCTGCCCAGTTGATTAACACTTTCGATTCCATCACACATTTATCTTGCTCGCTAATTTTAAAACTTATTCATGAATGTAAAACATATTGACGCTAGGCCTAGCCTATACCTGCAGTACCTACATATAGGGCCCAAACATATTTTTTTTTTTTTTTACATTTTATAAGACTCCAGGCAGGTTGGAAAATTAATAAATGCAATTCAATCTTGACAGATACAAAATTATATGGAGAAAATGTGGCATTTGTATGTGTATTCCCTAATCACAAGTAAAGGCATATCGTTCATCAACATTTAAAAGTTTTGTTTTGTGGGCCATGCATTTAGATTGAACTTTTTTCATTTCAGGGTGTCATTGATGTGCTCTGTGAAGCCTGCGCAGAGCTAAAATGGAAAGTACCATCGAAGATTCAACGGGAAGCCATTCCTGTTGCCTTGCAAGGTAAGTAAACCCATGTTGGCTATGTAGCAAAAGTAGGCTATGTTGTGTAAAGTGCAACCACACACAATGCAGTTTTATTTTTCAGAATCACAATTCAGATTTAATTTTAAAACATGAAAAACAAAATCTTTCATGTTGTGGCATAGTAATTAGGCCTAGTAATAAGTTTCAATTTATTGTTCCATCCATAGAAGTTACGTACATAAGGTCACACATGCAACTTTCTGGTATTTGGTACTAACGTAGTAGGGCCGCTAGTTGAGTACTCATATTGATATGTGTTGATCCATGCAAATAACGTACTCTATAAAGTATATTGTACTACCATGTTAGTGAAGTGTGCAAGTGCAACCATCAACAAGATCAACCAAAATCTTTGACCATGCAACCATCTATGATGGGGCTCATCTAAAAACTATAAAGCTATCTCTGCTTCAACTTCTTAGCAACATGCATGCCTGCTAATACAAAGCAAGGGGAATAAAATTTTTCACAGGTGCAAACAGTTCACATACAGGATTCTAATCGTGTAAGAAAATAGGGCAACTTTAACGAGTGTATTTGTTCTAGTATTGTTACTTAGCAGGATAGTTGTATGCATGCTAGACTAGGTAAAGGTTAGCTCTACCTTTCCTTTGTGACATGAAACATGTATGATGTGTTTTTCTTTTTACAGGAAAAGATGTCATTGGCCTTGCAGAAACTGGCTCGGGAAAGACGGGAGCATTTGCTATTCCAATCTTGCAAGCTCTCTTACAAAATCCGCAAAGATATTTTGCATTAATATTGACTCCAACAAGAGAATTAGCATTCCAAATTTCAGAACAATTTGAAGCCTTAGGTGATTACTAATTATGCATTCTAATTTCTAATACATGTATTATATTCATACCTTACTTAATGAGAACTGCTTTGAGTAATGCATGGTGAAGCTTGCTGTACATCATGTGTATTCCAAATATTTATGTGACAATTTGGTGATATAATAATGACACTATTTAGAGTTGATAAACTGTTTTGTGGATGAAGCATACATAAAAAAAATGTCAGCACCTAGACAAATTGCAAAAGTATAGGCCTACATATGATGATGCATATATCTTCAGATGTGGGCATAAGAAAAGAAGAAGACATATGCTCTTAAATGGATACTCTGGATCTTACTAGTCACAACTCACAATGTGTCACAAGTTGTCTAATATAACACCTTAAATATAGTTTTTAAGGGTGTTTAATTGGTAAAATAAATGGAAACTCTAGGTAATAGAAAATACACTGGGTAGGCCACCCAGCGTCTTCTCTATTACCTAGAGGGGCCATTTATTTTTAGAGTTAGACACTCTTTCGATTCTAGTGAATTTAATGTTTCTTAAATTGTATAGAATTTTGATATGTACCAGTATTCATACCAAGATGCCCCAATATACAACAATTTGTGCATTGAAGCTTATAATTATCAACTAAAAATTTCTCCCATTTTTGTCTTAGGATAGTAGCTAATTGGCACCCGGTGGTTGGAAAACTACACGTAGAGCGTATCTTCATCTTCTTCTTCTCAAATGCCCATATTTGGCTATTATGCCATCATACTGTATCTGGTCAACCAGTAGAGACATGCTTCTTTCTCCACCCTCTTCATGCCGCTCGGCATTGCGTCACGTTCACCTGCCAGTTTTGGACATACAACCAGGTGGCTCCTATCCTGCTCCCCATTTCCACACAGCTTGCAGGTACTCGTCTCAAACACCCCTATTAGGTGGAGATGCTTCCCTAGAAGTACGTGCTGCGTTTTTAGCCTGAACTGGGCCGTTTCAATTTGCCGTGGAAGATGGTTGGTGGGCCTTTTTGAACTTATGGACCTTTTTGGTATATTTCTGCCATAGCTTGTTTCTACCTTTCTCTACCCAGTTCTGCCTGTATTTTTTTATTATTTTACAACGCTTATATTAGCTTCATGTGTTTGTCTGTCTGTCTGTCTGTCTGTCTGTCTGGACGGAATCTTATAATCGATATTTCACTTACCGGTACTTCTAAATGTCCGATCGAGCTGAAATTTTTCACACAGACGTATTCTTAATGACAATACACGCATCAATTGTCATATTTACTAAATAGTCAATTAATTCATCATAATTAATTAATTAATGTTTTATATGGAAATCGATGGTTCACCCACTTCCCAACGTTGAATCGAGTTGAAAGTTTTCACACAGACGTATTCGTTATGACAATACACGAATCAATTGTCATATTTACTAAATAATCAATTAATTCATCACAATTAATTAATTGATGTTTTATATATGGGAATCGATATTTCACCCACTTCCCAACGTCGAATTGAGCTGAAAGTTTTCACAGACGTATTCTTAATGACAATACATGAATAAATTGTCATATTTACTAAATAATCAATTAAGCCATCATAATTAATTAATCAAAGATTTAAATATAGCCTAAGCGTTGTGTTTAAAAAAAAAAAATTTTTTATGTAATACTTTTATTGGCTTTTTTGTTGGCTTTTTTGTTGGAAACTGCATTAGTATACCGGTAGCCTATATACTAAAGCAGTTTCCAACAACAAAGTAGTGCCCAACAAACTACATATATAGGGCCTATGTGTAGGTTAAAAAATGAAAGAAACACACCCAAGATCCTGATTCATACTGCCATTGTATTGTAGTTGTAGACATACTATAATATTCTTGTAATTTTTTTTTTAGTGCTAAATTCTAATAAATCTCCTAAACATGTTCTAGGTGCAAGTATAGGTGTGAAGTGTGCCGTAATAGTTGGAGGTATGGACATGATATCTCAAGCATTGACTCTTGCTAAGAAGCCTCACATCTTAATAGCTACCCCGGGTCGTTTGGTTGATCATTTGGAGAACACAAAAGGCTTCAGTTTGAGAGCACTAAAATTCCTTGTAAGTGTTGCATGCTTTGAATGTAAACTATGTACCTAATTATTTTCTGTTATAGTAGTGTGTAAACAGAACCAGGATCTTCGTCCCACAGACTGTTACCTTGTTCAACTGTTTGTGTTTGTAGGTTATGGATGAAGCAGACAGAATTCTCAACATGGATTTTGAAACTGAAGTAGACAAAATCTTAAAAGTCATTCCCAGAGAAAGAAGAACGTTCCTTTTCTCTGCAACAATGACCAAAAAGGTTCAGAAGCTCCAGAGAGCGTGCCTACAAGAGCCAGTGAAAGTTGAGGTACGTTAACGGACGCACTACATAATAGTATGAACATGGACCTGTTTGAATTCAACTACAAGAGCTACCCAAGTAAATATTGTAAAAGTGATTTGTGCCATTTAAGTAGTAGACATAATTATTATAGTTCATGCATCATGAAGATGCTTACATCTGTATATTGCATTAATACTTGAAACTGTGCATTGATTTGAATTGACTGCTTATGCTTCTTACTTATCAGTCACAGTGTTTGTGCCTATGTTCTTTCCCTCATTCCATTCAATGTTTAAGAAAAGTTTCCCAAATCTACTTTATAAAGTTGTCTCCTTCCAGGTTTCCACCAAATACCAGACAGTCGATAAACTCCAGCAGTACTACTTGTTCGTGCCAGTCAAGTTTAAAGACGTCTACCTGGTTCACATCCTCAACGAAATGGCCGGTAACAGCTTCATGGTTCGTCCAATATACCGATTTTAATTTGTGCAGGATTATCGCCCGACTCCTGAATTGTTATACTCATCTAGCATCTTTTTCGTATTTGAAATATCGATCTTTGATTGGTTATTGCTCAATGGTCGATGGTGTTCGAAGCCTACAGGGTTGGTTTAGTCACTTTAAATTAAAGTCCCCTACTGCAAATCAGTTTAGTTACTGGGTGGGTAGACTCTAAATGTGAATTTATTTATTTTTATTTATTTACTTGCTATCACAAGGCAGCTTAAACATTTTTTTTTGTTGGCATGTGCAATCTGCAACAAGCCTGGTTTCTAACAAACATTTGTGATCAGGGCAGAAAAGTAAAACTAAAAAATTATGGCAGCTCCGCTTGACAGCCTTAAAAACTAATTACAAAGATTTGTCATACGTAATTGTTAGGCCTACTTTGTCAAGGTCTACTAGATCGCTTGTAGCGCGCGCGCAGCGCGCGCGAAGTAAGGACATCTAACCTATTTCCATAATGTTAAAAATCCCATGTTATTCAAATGGGAGAATCATTCAGAAAAACAAATGAATTGATCTGTCAAAACAAATTTTGGGCCAAAAAGACAAAATAACAATCGGTAATGAGATTTGGTCTTCACATTCTATATAATATATATATTTTTTAATACTTTACGCGTAAGTTCACATTATTGGTGAGTATTATTCAACCAATAATGCGATTTTTGTAGTTGGATCCAAAATGGCAATTTTGGATCTCATTCAATGACCTTACTTTGCACTTCGCAATTACTCCGCTAGGAGTAAATCCAGTAGACCTTGCTACTTTGTTAGGTCTAATACAGTTATCTCCTTAAACTTAAGTGGCAAGTGTCAGTAGGCCTACCCTAAAATGCCCGGTGTGGTTTCAATTTTAAAAACTTGAATTTCAAGAAAATGAACAAAGAGATTTACTATAGGTCTATAAAGTTATGTAGGCAGTAGGCCTAAACATTATATAGCAATTTCAGTATTAGTTAACATGTGAATTCAACAGAGGATTAATTGGACGTAGTTATGCAGAAAGGAACCAACCCACAAATATTTTTTTTTTTAGAAAAATAGTTCCAAGCATCGACAATAGAGGCCTCTAAGTATGTGTTCATTCCCAACTTTGTATTATATATATGCTGCCTTCTATACGCACCAGAACCAACCCACACAAGAAAATTCAACATTTCGTATTTTGCAGAAAGGAACCAACCCACTTGGTTCTTTTCTGCTACCGGTAGGCTACACAAGAAATCCTACATTTTGTATTTTGCAGAAAGGAACCAACCCACTTGGTTCTTTTCTGCTTAATGTGAGATTGAGAATGCAACATTTTATGTTTTTTTTCATTCTGATCATTATATTTTGTTGTTGTTGTTTTCAGAACATTTATATTGTTTAAATGTGATTTTAAGGATAAAAAGAAGAATCTCATATCTATCTATAAACCCAAAGTTCGGCCGGATGTTTATGTTGAAAGCAGAGTAGGAAGCCGTTGCAATTATTTAGGTTAATGTGGCAAAAATGGAAGCATGGCGGGATTGAAAGTTAAATTAATCCACATATATAAAAACTACTACCTATTTATTTAAAATCCTAATATATCACTTTTTGTCAAACTTTATTTCATCAAATATAGTAAAAGCAAAGGAACCAACCCACATTTAATGTTTTGTAGTTGACTTATCCTAGTAAGCAGAAAGGAACCAACCAACATTTTTCGTATTAGCAACCAAAATACAAATATTTTTGGAAATATTTTCTTCTCCTTAAATTTACATAAAACTAGTGTATTTAACATGATTTTGTAGATATCGTGGGGTTAATGCAGATTTTATGATAAGAAGTAATACTAGAAACGCTGTAACTATTTTTCAGATATGTGTAGGTTGGTTCCTTTCTGCATAACTACGTCCAATTAATGTACTGTCTTAAGACTATCTAGTAGGTTCGCTAGTTTCCTATGTAGGCCTAGTTGATTTTTTTTCCAGTTTGATCATGAATTCCCTACTATTATTACTAGTAGTAGTAGTAGTAGTAGTAGTATTACTATTGACACTATCTCCAGGTATTCTGCTCAACGTGCAACAATGCTATGCGCACTGCCCTGATGCTGCGTGCGCTGGGTTTCCAGGCGATACCACTCCACGGCCAAATGTCTCAAAACAAACGTCTGGGAGCGCTCACCAAGTTCAAGGCCAAGAACCGTTCCATTCTCATCTCAACAGACGTAGCCAGCAGGTGAGAACTCATACGACGTTAGTATTTCGGCAATAATATTGCATTTCACTGCCATTTGGATAGGATCTAAAGTTTGTTTTATTCACAGTTGCGATCACCTGTAGCTACAAAACTTGTTTATCCCATTAGCCAGGCTGTACACCCCCTTCAGTTGCTAGCACTTTTGGGACTGCTGATGGTAAGATAAGAATGCGTTGAGGAACTGTCATGTCCGATTAGTATGGTTGAGTGGAACTGGGGAGGTTGTGGCAATGGTTGGCAATGGTGATATTGAGTGGGTGATCATGTTGAAAAAATGGCATAACATTGATACCCAGGCCAGGATTCGAACGTGGATGGCAGGAACCATAATTTGCTAGAACTAGACCAATTACCTATAGAATAGTGATTGCCCACTGCCACGATGCCAGCTCCCAGGGTTGGGTAGGTATAATACTCGACGTCGAAAATGGGTATTATACAGGGTATTATACGCGTCGAATATACACGTCGTAAATTACACTTTACGACATTAACGACACGTCGAATATTCCAGCAGATTGGAGTATGTTTTTTAGGCCACGTTGACATCCGAGATGTTGATTGCGTTCAAACAACGTAAATCATCACTTCTAGACTCTAGTCCCTTTAGATAAACACTACTCCTGAAGGGATTGTCAAAGCAGCTGCAAGAAATGTGAGATGGTAAAGTGATGGGGGGGGGGGGGGAGGAATTAATAGATTAATGACTAGTTAACAGCACACGCACATTTCTTTCCTTTTCACAGCTAAGACTAATTGCTTTGGCCCTTTGTGGGTCATAAATTAACAGTTGTGTATCTTTGTATATCATTCACAGTATCATAATACGACCATGACAGAAAGTAGGGAAGACGACGGGTACCCGATACCCGCCCGACGAAGTCGGGTACGGGTTTGTGTTTTCTCTACCAGTTTACCCGAAAAAACCTGGTTCCTGAAATTGAGAACCGTGAATTAGCTAAATGTTTGGAATTTGAACTGATTCATCTGTCATTACATATTTTATTTTTGTGCTTGGCGGTATTTCCCTAAGAAATAGAATCGCGTCTATAAATAAACTGTCCACTTTGATAGTTTCTTTTGTTCATGTAAGCCTGGCCGCTGGCAATCTTTTAGCATGAACTGCTACACTACACCCCCTCCCCCCCCCCTTTCTCACTCACAAAGCACACAACCATTCGACACTTCAACGGCCGGTCTGCCTGTGGCCTTGAGCTTGAGTGGCAGCTGTGACGCATTATGTTTCATCCCGCTCCGATCCTCGACCCCCAGCGCTGTTTTAACTTTCTCTTGTCATGGGTGTTTAACTTTTCATCACGAAATATAATGAAACATCCTAATCCCTGCTACTACAATACACTATTTGTGGTGTTATTTTCGACGAGATCGATATTGAGCAGTTGATTTGACACCCCACACGATTTTGTTTTGTTTTATTAGGCCTAGGCCTACCCGGGTAACCCGCGGGTATAGTGAACGGGTACCCGGGTCGTAAAAAAGTCGGGTTTCGTCATCCCTAACAGAAAGTAGTAAGCAGACCTGATGATGTAGGGCTAATAGGTAGGAAAGGAATATTGTGCTTGCAGACAGTCTTCAATCTCGTCCTCAATCTTGTTTTACCGTGATGTATGAACACACTGTGACAGGCAGCTTTACACCTTCGCCGACTTTGAGGAAAGGTGCTAACTACGATGGGGGATTGGGGGGAAATGGATTTTGAAAGGGAAACGAGGCATAATGGCGGGAATATTCGAATTACACAAACATAAAAGTTAATTAGTTTTCGACGCGAATATTCGACATATTCTACATATTCGACACGTATTTTCGACGTGACGTGTCGAATATTATTTACGACGTGTCGTTACCCAACCCTGCCAGCTCCCACTTTAATATTCACATAGAAATGACAAATATAATGTTTTGTATATTGCTAAACAATAAATAAGTAGACCCTACTAAAGAACCAAAGCCTAATTCATATATTATCTTCACAGAGGGTTGGATATTCCCCATGTTGATGTGGTAGTGAACTTTGACATCCCAACACACAGCAAAGATTACATCCATCGTGTTGGCAGAACTGCCCGTGCTGGTCGCAGTGGAAAGGCAATCACATTTGTGTCACAGGTAGGTGGTCATTGCCTTTGATTGGCAATTGAGACGTAGAACTTACTGGACACTGACAGTTTTAAGTAACCACTCTGTTTTTAGTGAAAATGAAATGTGAGTAATTCAAATCAATTTAAAATCAAAGTAGGTTGAATGGACATATTGTGTGACTGAGTGATTGTTTACATTTTTAGAGGTTCATTTAGGCTGAAGTAATTATTTCTAAAAAATAAAGTGCATAGTGCTTAGGCCTACACAGTAGTTCTCAAAAATCCATTGCATTGCATGACGAGTTACACGCTACTACGGTAGTACAGTTAGTATTTATCTGTGACAGCAGTCATCTGCTTGTTCATTTAATTATTGTACTATTGTATAATGTATTATAACCTTTATTTGATTTTTGAGTCAAGATTAAGGCTCGAAAGCTGTTTCCCCCTAACCTGTAACCTTGCACCTAATTCACACTTTAAAGTTTAAACTTATCAGCATTTAGTTGCTGGTGAGTGACTAGTTATAAGTAGCATGCTATAAAATGATATAACCTATTTACCATTATATTTCAGTATGATGTGGAACTTTACCAAAGGATCGAAGTCCTGATTGGAAAACAGCTTCCACTCTTCAAGACGGAAGAAGACGAAGTTATGGCTTTGCAAGAGCGAGTGTCCGAGGCACAGCGCAATGCAAAGATGGTCAGTACGCTAAACCTTTCTGACATTTTCGAATTCATAGTAGGCCTGTACTGTCTTAAAATTTGGATTTGATTTTGCCCCTTACCTCATTTAACCTGTTAAGAATGGAAAGAAAATAAGGAAAAGAAAAGTGTTAGATAAGTTATATGATTTCGCTTTATCATATTAGGCCGTATCCCCTACATATTTCTTTGTATTGGTTTAGTGTGGATGTCAGAGAGCAGGCTTTCATTTCTCACTCAGCTGGTTGATGTTGTTGACTGTGTAAAACCTTACAATATAATTAAATTCAAATACCCCATACTCGAGAGTTAAGGCTTATTAAAAAAATAATTTCTGTTTTCAGGAGCTACGCGACCTCACTAGCGCCAAGGGTCACGGTAAACGCAAGAGGGGCGGAGGAGATGACTTTGACGACACAGAGGAATCGAGCGGGGTGAACAAGAGGCTAAAGGGTGTGGGTACTAAGAAGGGAAGAGGGGGCTACAAGGGCGGAGGAGGAGATGGCGGAGGGGGTAGAGGAGGCTACAAGGGCGGAGGAGGTGATGGTGGTGGGGGTAGAGGAGGAGGTCACAGAGGAGGGGGGGTCAGCCACAGGGGCGGAGGGGGTCGAGGTAAAGGTAGGAGAGGAAAGTGAGCAGATGACATTGGGTGTTCTGTAAATGACTTTACATGTGGTATTCTCGTCTCATCAAATGAACTGAAATACATACAGACTATTTTGTTAAGCGTGATCGCAGTGGGAAGTGTGAGTGATGTGTTAAATGTGCATTTAGGCCCCACAGTAATTGACATTCATCTTTCTGATCTATTTCTGATTTTGATTTGTTTTGTGGCACAAAGTACAAGAATGTTGGTATTAAATCAAATGAGACCTATCTACAGTTTTCTGAAGAAAAAAACAATGATTTTTGTATAAAAATATTTAATGAAATTAACTAAACAAACAAAATCGGATTAATAGAGTTTTTATACGAGCTGTTGTTGGTCCCAATTAATTTTGATAAGTGTCACTGTAGCTAGGTAAATATATTATGCACTTGACATAGTGCTAGTACTTAACTACTACTACTATTTTGTAAAAAAGTTGATGGATCGTATTCATACTAGTAGGCCCTACTACTGTGAGACATATGGATGCAGTTACATTGCATATATGTATGGAAGCATTGGAAGGTAATGAAATCTATGTTGTAATGTTACTTGTAAAAAGGATTTAATAAAATTCTTATTTCTTTACATATTTAACAGTGTCATTCAGTTGTTTTATATGTACATAGGAGTAAGCAATTTACAGGAATAGCACATTATAAGCTAGGCCACAATGAAAAAAAATTGGTTATTTTTTAAAAAGAAATGCATAGTATGTATGGCTACTAATTTTGTACTTGATTGCAAATGAATATGATACTTACAATTGACCAATGACCATGCATCAACCACAATTGATCACTGTGTACAACATTGATTAGTTAACATACCTGGTACTTTCAGTCAAGTCTAGTCATAGTCGATTGTGTAAATATGTACTGCTCGGATGTATGTTTATTTATTTCTTTTTTTTGCGAATTCCAATTTTTTTTATCAATTTCAACCTTTGCTTGATTCATATACCTTTCTTTTTTATCACATCCATACATTTGGTTTAATTAATTTACATGCAGATTTTCATATTTAATCAGTAGTTTTCATCAAACTTCTAATGATGTTTTCCCACAGAAAGTGACAAAAACAAGAATTTGTGGGATATCTCATTAGGCATTAGTACCTAGGATTGTATTTAGATTATTTGGTCAGGTTGTTTCAAGTATGAGCTTCTTTGGGCCTATATAACTTGCCACTTTTTTACCCAATAGAAGATTAATTATTTCTTAATTATGTGTCAATAGTCTTGACTTTATGTTTGCCTCTTCTAACAAAAGGAACATAACACAGTATAAGCTCAAAGATGTAGCCATTTGTCTTATTTTGAGGGTCAATGAGTCTCAAAACAATATAGTCTGTAGTAGACAGGAAACAATATCATACTACTAATAGGCTATAATTTAAAAAAATATGTGTGTAAGTATTCCATACAACACACGCAGTAATTCGTATCTAAATCCCTTGAAATGAGGGATCAGGGTTGTGAAGGAAATCATATAACTCAAATTAATGAAGCACTGGTTCAACAATACGGAGCTGCTTTCACGGAGGGTTGTAGCGAAACGTCCGGCTGGACGCTAACACAAATCCTTGAGAAAGTATTTGCCTTCCATAGTGGGCTCTAGAGAGTCTGGTGAGATGCTTGGGTCCGGAGTGTCTTGCACGATTAGGTGCAGCGATCCGTGTGGCCGAGGAATGTCATAATCGGGGTCGGAATGGCGCCTACGTCGAATTGGGCCGAGTTCCTGATAAAAAAGAGAATCATATTAGAATTAGCACTTTATTACGGACGGTAGAATCACGGAGCGAGTGTAAACGATATCAAGCTTTGCATTCCTCTCATGCTATAACTAGTGTAAGTGAACTTGCCCATGGGCATTG
The DNA here is from genome assembly GCA_945910005.1 of Isoperla grammatica. Lineage (NCBI taxonomy): Eukaryota > Metazoa > Arthropoda > Insecta > Plecoptera > Perlodidae > Isoperla > Isoperla grammatica. The sequence goes on from OX246737.1 coordinate 15,881,692, forward strand.
CCTACAGCAAGTTCAAAGGTGACACTAAGTTAATAGAAGTTAGTTGATTTAACATTTCATTTTTGAAATAAGTAATATCTTATAGATAGTATACTAGGACTACATAGTATAGCATTAGCATAGTAAAGCATTATCATTAAATTAAAGTCTACAAATGTTAGGGCAAGGCTTACTGCCCAAAATACAGTAGTCATACGGTATGTTTGCAATAACATAAAAGTACTTTACATACATAAGATGGAAGCTCTGCTACTCATCATATGCTCGGTGTTACCTTAACGAAGTAGTGTATTTTAGGTAGGGTGACAAAATTGGCAATCAACCGCATCCATTTGAACTCAACCCAACATATTCTGTGGCTTTATATTCAAATGTTCCATATTCTTTTAACAGATTCATTGTAGAGTAGGCCTACTGCTTCTGTTTAGTTGTGATATGTGTTGTGATTTGGCAGAAAAGTTGATTATGAATCTATCTCTTGGCAACTTCAATCTACCTTTATGTATGTATTGCATAGGTTCATAAACAAAAAATGCAACTTCTTACTAACTGAAAATCAGCAGTTAATATGTAGAGCGTAGACATTTCCTTTTTACACCTTTTTCTCTGTAGTTCCAGAGTTAATTTTGAAGATATTTGGTGTTTTACGTCCCATCTTTTTGCAACGAGGCTAATCGAGACGATGAGTGGGTGATTATGAAGATGAAAAATGCCACATAACATCCATGCCCAAGCCAGGATTCGAACCTGGTACGCAGAGACCGCGGTTTACTAGACCAATGCCTAATCGACCTCGACCAACTGCGCCAGCTCCAGAGTTAAACTTAAATGAATATATTAATGGAATCGCGGAAAATTACAAATATCGATGTGTTGCAAACAATTGAAATATTGTTTTCATTGAAGAATGAGGAAACATAGAATCCCAAGACAAGCCTTTGAGTTAGTGAATAAGCGAAAAAGAGTGGGAAGACCTAGAGATAGATGGCAAGACCAGATACAAGTAGATGTGGAAGAGAGAGGAGAGGAGTGGCACGTGGTAGACGATAGAGAAAGATGGTGGGAGGACAGAAAAAGGTGGAGAGAGTTGGTGGAACGGCAAGAGAAATTCATTCACGAAGAGAATGAAGTTGAAGAAAATGATGTGTCGAGCTTGGCATGCCGATACCGATTCCTGAGGTGCCCAAGATCAATGGTGGAAACACCCCTTTACCCAACTAAATGATGTTGGAATAAAGAGTAGCGATATATATATTACCTCATCTAACGTTGGTTGCCTCGTTGTCGTTTGTGTGATGAGACTTTTGGTCGCCCCAGCATTGAAAAGCGGAGCAGACGTTATCTCTGCGAGCTGAGCAAGTAATTGGTGCAGTTCATCGGAGTAGCGATTGATTCTCATAATCTCCAAGTTGTGAGCCTGGTTACTTAGGATCCCATGGGTGTGCACCCCGCTAGTAGACAGATTAACCATGTCGTGAATATTCCCGTTGCTAGAGAAGTCGACTAACTGAAACTCGAGACATTTGTCTTGTTGAATCGGGGAGGAAGTGTCACTGTAATGTCCGTTCTTCGATTGCACCCGTAATTCAACATCCGAATCGTGGCTTGTGTCTATAATTATATTTTCTTTCGGCAACATCTCTTCATCCAAAACCATAGTGTTATCTTTACTACTATTTACAACGTTTTTCTGTTCTTCGGCTTCTACAATTACACTTTTCTCTAAACTATCCGGCTGGCTTTCTTCATCACATTCATCCAGATTGTTTAACTTCTCACTCTCTACTTTATGTGATAAACTGTCATTATCGATACTTTGTGTTTCATCAGCATTGCCATTAATATCAACTTTTTCTCTTCCCAACGTTTCTGGGAGTTTGCTCCGTACTTTGCTTGGAAATGCGACCATCTGTTGCTCCCGGTTCCACTCTCGATTCTGCTCGGCCTGTCGCCACTGGTTTTGAATGTACACAAATCCCTCTGGAGTGTTCAGAATCTCGTCGGGGACTATCGGGAAATTGGGATGTGGTTTGGGATTGTTGTTGGGATGAACAAGGTAGAAGGGAGTCTCGGAAGAAGCAGTGCTGTCGCGAGTTGGGGAGAGAGACGGATCGAGGGAAAAGTTGCCGTTACCGTACACGGGGGAGTTATTGGTGGGCACGTCGTGCCAGGGGGAGGGGGGACGCTGAGTTCTTCGAGGGGGTAGCGAGGGGATGATGAGGCTTAGAGATGATGGTTCTTTAGTCTTTTTGACCTTGTTATGACATGCGTACGTGTTATTGGTGGACGACTGAGAGGAGGTGGAAGTTGTAATGCTCTTCTCTTCTATCTGCGATGAGTTGACGCTAGATCTGCACTCCTCCGCTCCCAGACCGAGAATCGCCTCGTACATCTCGGATTCCTAAATGAATTCAAAATAAGTTCAGAGTTTTTGACAATTGATACTAAGCACATATCATAGGCTAATGTTAAGAATTTGTAGAGAAAATTTCTTAATTCTTATCTATTGTTCTTCAGGCTAATGTTCATAAAAAATAAATTCACCTTAAAAAATCTCATGGTAGCAAGTTGACAATAGGCCTAGATATTTGAAGCATAGAATTAACAAAAACTACATTTAGCAGAATGATGGATACCAAATTAATTTACTCATACTATGCATTGTATTATGAATGTGGTACCATACTGGAAACTATAAAGAACGAAATAATTAATTAATGTAAATAATTACCTCATCACTTTGGAGATTTTCAATTGACTTTCCTCTCAATTTATGTTTGAGCTCCAACATTGCATTTATTGGCAATAGTTGTTGTAATTGTTGCTGTTGCTGTTTTTCTTCCTCCTCTCGCTGTTGTTGCAAGAGCTGCCGTTGTGTTGCCTGGATCATATAATCAACGGACTCATATTCGGGCTCCCCGTCACTTTCCTCTTCACAAGTACTAGTAGGTTTCCGTTCCTTCTTCTTGGCTCGAAAACCTAGAGCTTTCAGGAAACTGTGTGACCTTCTTTTCTTAATTTTCTTTGGTACTTCAGGGTCAGCTTGAGGCTCTTTATCTTCTTTGGTTTCTTTGATTTCTTTGGCTTCTTTGCTAGGAGTCTTTTTTAAAAGTTGATGTATCCTTTCCCTGAATACATGCTTCTTCTCAGTCTTAACCTCATTGTATTCAGCTATATCTAATTCTTGTGGCACACTTGTATAGATGTCATGGTCGGGTCTGGGTGGCAAGGTTGGTTCAACATCTACCATCAGATTCTGCATTAAAGCAAGCCTATCATAACAGCTATAATATTCCTCTTCTTCTCCTTCTTCAACATTAGGTTTGTCTTCGACGTTGGTTGGAGCCATTGTTTTAAGAGACTCGTAACAGTATGTGTTTTCTTTCATAGTTTCTTGGTATTGATTGTGTTTGTTCACGGGTAAACCGTCCGAGTTTTGGTTCTCGTCGTGTATTTGAGCGGTTATGAGTATTTCGGTTGCAGGTATGCATTCCGATGCTAAAGATTGCTCGGTACTTTCAGTGGAAGAATCCTGTTCCTCGGAAGACATTTTCAAACTATTTTCTTCTACTGGATTAATACCGAGTGGTTTTTCTAATACAGGTGTTTCCACAAGTTCTTCTTGTGCTTCTTTACAGTCTGATTCTTTAGATCTCTGACTACAAGTCTCGTCCGTGACCCTGTTGGTCTGTTCCAAAAGATCACGAATAGTCTCCAAGTTATTTTTAAATTTTTCTTTCGACTGTAACTCTTCGGGCATCTCTTCAGGATCCGAAAGCGATTCCAGATCGTTTTCTTCCGTATCGTGCGAGTATTCGGAGGTTTTCTTGTAAACGTCGGTTTTCGAAGGGGAGAGACTCTTGAACTTGCCGTTGAACACCTTCTCTACGGCCTTCATTCTCGTCGTGCCCACAACGATTCCCTCGCCGTTTCCTCCGTACGACATTCCGCCCATCCGCCGTATTCTGAACAACATGCTGTCTCCGCGCGACACTCGTCTCGGAAGTGTTGTCTTCTTCTCGCTCTCCTTGTTGCTCGCTTCTTCACTCTGAAGCACAAGATCTTGGATTACTATACACGATTATTATTATTATTAATATTATTGTTATTATTATTAATATTATTATTTTTATTTTATTTTTATTATTATTATTATTATTATTATTATTACTATTATTATTATTATTATTATTATTATTATAATTTTTATTAAAATTATTATTTCATTGAATGTATCACAATCATACAATCTCGGTCAAAACCGGCGTTAACATCTTATACGGACGTAATGTCAAGTATTTCCATGTGTCTACCTTATTTAACTTCACTAATCACATGTAACTAGTTTAAACAGTCATCAATCTCGGTCAAAGCCGGTGTACGGTGTATTATTATTATTATTACTACTATTATTAAAGAATGGGCAATATTATTATAGTTGTACCTCGTTAATGGCTGGTAGGTTATCCAGCGAGTATCGGAAATGCTGTGGAGCTGCCGATTGTCGCTTGAGGCTCGAAGTGTTCGGTAAGGCCATGGAGTCAAGAAGTGCCTGCAGCCACTGCTCTTGTAGAGCTCGTTCCTTGGTGCGCTGGGAACATGATCAACTTTATAACAACTATGGATATGATACTCAAAATTACTGTTCCACACCGTTCTTAGGTTTTTATTCACAAATTGTTTGCCTATTAAAAATAGCCCATTTTATTGGAGAACTCTTGTTCTCTGATTGAATATATCAAAGTGTGTCTAAGGGTCTGTGCAAACCATGTACTTGTACTGGTAATAATAAGGAATGGAATTGTACGTTTCACACTGACTAAAATGTGGATGTGTAACAAGATTGCACTGAATGAATGAACATTCATTTAAAATTATGAATTTATTTTTTTCACTCAGCTGTGATAAAACCTCTTAGGTAGTAATAGGACTTAATTTTTCAAAAACATTCCTATCAAAAAAATTTTCTATGTACAATGTACCGGTTTTTCTTCTTTTGGATCTCTTTCTTGAAGTTTCTTTCTTTTGGTAGGTAGGATTGTTATCCAAAAATTATTTTTCAATTAAACAGAAAGTGCAAGTAAAACATGTATCAAGTCTAAATCGTGAAGTCAATCCATTGTTATAGTAATTTTTTACTTTGAATGCTCCTTTGAAGGGTGCCTGCGAGAAGGAACAATTCTCATATTAAATTCGGGAAATAAAATTATGGGAATTATTGTATAGGGTGTTTTGGGATTATACTAGCATTGGGTTTATTTGAGTGTACAATAGTATATTCATTATACATTGACTGATCAAGTTCGAGCTTTTCTCCTAAACATTCTGCATGCAATAAAATATAATTGATAATACTACAAACTTGAAGTAGGTCATCATTCTTGTTTTAATTCAAAATACAACTCATTATTAGTTGAATTACATTTGTTACTAAACATTTCTAGGAGACATCTTAAAATACCAGTTTGTAAAATTAGGCTAGTAGTGTTGGTGGTAGGTCTACCTTGAAACTCAGTGGATGGATTAATTACATAATTGGCTAATTAATTACACCGTCCAGTAATCTCTAGTTCCTAACCTGACAATCTGAGAATGCAATAAAGTGGGGCCAGTAATACATATCACAGTAGGGTATCAACTATCAACACAAAGGGAAACGTAAGTGTTTCGAAGTTGCTCCAACCCAAAGGCAATCAGGTTCCATTGAGTAGAGATGTGTCTTAAAGGAAATTATATATACATACTGGTTAATCAATCATTTAGAGCTATGGAAAAGCAACTTTGGCTTAGCTACGGTACCTATAAACGGCGTAATTATAATATTCCATGTTGAATTAAAATTGAAAAATATCAGTGCTGCTACTAATGTTGATAAATTGAATGAAAGACGTTTCGAGTTACGCTGATTTCATTACTGGGTGTTTTTATTATAACATGATTACGGCGTCCGTTTTTTCCTTTCTATGTTTTCGAGGATTATTTTTTTTCCAGTGATTGTTGTTTAAATTACATATAATTATCCATCCCTGTATGTTCTATTAACGTTAGTTTAAATTCCTTCCACTTCACAACCAAATTTGCCAACTAACAACAAATCTTCCCAGTAGTTGTCTTGCTTACAAAACCCAGCCCCCGATTGGCCGGGGGGGGGGGGGGGGGGGGGGGCAATAAAACGTGGTTCTCTTACAAGTGTGGTGCTCTGCGTCCGAGTGACCACTTGTATGGTGAGCCCCTGGCCCGGACGGACGCACGAGGCCAGGCCAATGTTGAGAGAGCCGCGGCAAGCAGACAAGTTGATGTATTCCAGCTGAGACTTGTAGTACAGCAACAGTTGCCCCTCCAGCACGAACCAGTACTTCTTCCACGAGCCCATCAGCTTCTAAAAATTACACACAAAAAATGACTTGAAGGAGTTAAAAATGATTAATGTTTATCTGAGATGTAGGAAGCCAAGACGTGTCTAGTCTGTATACAGACAGATGTTATGGAGCCGATATTTTTGTTTAGAAAAAAAAATAAAAATATATATACCAGAAAATAAAACAAAAGCAAAACTCCCAACTGCCCTTAATCACGCCTAACAATATACATTTATCTATCTTAGATATGAGCACAACTACCCCTGTCGATGTGTGATGGATCTGATTCGGCTGACGTCATATTATGACTTGCTGTCGAGTATGTTGTTACACAGTAAATAATAATTATGCTATTTGAGATTACCCCCCCCCCCCTTTATCTTGTGCACAAACATAATATAACAGTACATTGCGTGGGCTTCGAACCCACGCCCCTTATTGTGCACTTGTGCATGACTCATATCTGCATGCACCTGTGTGGACATGTTTCGTGCTTATGTTTTACAAAAACAACACATTTATATTCACAATGTGTGAGCGATCTTGGCGATGCTGTTTGTACGACATACGAAATTTTCATAATAATATATTGCTCTAGGTGACTGGAAACTGTTGGGTAAAGGAACTAAGCAGTGCATGTACAATAACTCAGGTGCCAAGAAACGTGGTTTGTTTCCTTTAGACAGGTGAGCTGAACGTATGTATCACCTTCACGCTCCTATTCCTTGAGTTGTATACGAGGGGGCGTAGCAACAATCAAAATACATCTCGGCAACACTTTTTCAAAATATGCTGAATAACTGACACTAATTACAAGCGTGCTGTTTCAATTGAATTACTCATTAACTCGAATAGCAGTGAAAACGTTCTAAATACTAAAACAAGGTTTCAAATATGTGTGCTTTGTTTTTGTTGAATGCTCAACCGACCTGTTTGCGTGATTTCTTTGAATATCTAACCAGTAATAAACGTTAGAAAAATAAATCAATAAAATATGTAATGTTTCTAAAGATCGCTCAATCATAAATTCCTTCGCGTTCCAAAGTTCGTTACGTATGTTATGAAATTATACGGTGGACTGAAGAAGTTTTATGAACTATTCAACATAAAAACGGCAAATATGATTGTATTTTACGTTTTTACTTTTCAATGCGAAGTGCAACATTATTTACTGTAAACACATGAACCAAAATAAGTCAGAGACGCAGTTGAAAACACCGCGCATCGAAACGGCGGTATTTGTGCATTCAACAACGGGGGTTGGGAGGGACGGGGAGCAGGGTTCCATGAAATACCTGATCAAAATACAATCATTATTTTAGTTGAGTTATTGTATTGAAAAACTACTGTAATAGTATTGCTATTAAATACCCATAGATATCCAGTGTGTAAAAGCACAGTTATAACTAATTACTAAATTATAAAACATAAAGCCAAATAAGTGAATGTGTTCGAAACAAACGGAAATTCTTACGCTTGAAATTAGGCTATTATCCTTTCTACCTTGCTCGCCCTAGTTAGATTGTGCGTGTGTGATCTGAGACAATGAGAGTGACCAAATAGGCTAATACAACACCTTCGCCAATCTATTCTCTGGTATTGTTTGGATAATATTACTAAAAACTCATTAGTTTCCGGCAAAATAAGGCATAAATAATCATAGGACGTCCTATAGGTAAGAGTGAAACATGGGTGCTGAATAATTTCAACATAAAGGGTGTTTCTGTATTTGTAAGTAGCCATTGTTGATTGAAAATAGCTTCCGCTGGTCCACATGGAACTGGAATTGTCAAGTTGCTTAATTTGCATGAACTACACCTATAAGTTATAGTACTTCGGTAATAGCTTGTAGCACAGACACCAACTCTTGTAAAGTCAGTATACGAGTTGAAAACACGACAAAGCAACATTAACGAACTCAAAAACTCCAGCAAGAAGTTGCCACGATTTGTGGGCAACATAAACCTTAGACATAATATAATAATATACGACTGACTTTTTCATAAAGCAATTATATCGCGATTCAAGAGAAAACGTCAACATACAATAGTAACAATACACTGTTGTTTTTTAAGTTATTAAAGTGAACAATATTTTATGTTGGAAGATATTAGTGTGGAAAAAATTCAAAGAAAGTAACGGTAAATTGACATGTTAATAAACGATAGATGTGGCATAGCAGTAAGAGTAACACGCGTAGACTCCATCTTCGAGGTTGCTGGTTCGATTCCCGCCACCAGCAATCCTAACGCTTACCAAGCTCGTGTCGCACAATCAGCTTGGTCCACGTATTAGCGAGCGATTCATATCAAAGCAGAGCAGGAATTGTACAATCAGTCAATCTCAGACACGTAATTGTAGTCAAAAATAATGTTTGTATATTATTTTTGTCAGAAAGTTGTAAAATTACAAAACTCGAATATTTACCAGTTTCCCTCGTTTCTCCAAGTACCCTGCCATGCGTACATTGGCGGCCGGGTCCATTGTTGAGCCCCACGATCGGATCAGCAATCCTGGAAACAACACAAATATAAGTTCCTCTGAATGTTGGCTTGTTCTGGACACAGATAATACACTTCGTGTGGTGCGGATGTACTGTCGAGGACATACTGTAGTGTGAAAATGGAAGTTTATTCATTTTCACACTGGATTCCTTCACTGTCGTGTTTTATTCTACTTGATTGTGACACGGGTAAACAACACTCTGTTTTGATCACAATCAGGTAGGTGCTGAGCTGGCTATTGTGTAATCATCAATCTAGGGCAACAATACTAACATTAGAATACTGACACAGCATAATGGTCATACAAGTAATTTGGTAACTTTGCTGTGTCAGGGGTTTTGAGAGGCCCAAGTTGGATGGTTGTTAGGAGTTTGGTCTGAGCCCCACTCTGGCATTTTGGCTTGAGTGGGGGGTCGAACCATGTAGGTTGATGAGTGATTATAGTCATGTGCAGCTAGCACAAGCCAAAGAAGGGGTAAAGGGGGGGAAGGTGACGTGATACGGTCGAGGTGGATTAAAAGTGGTTAGGCTTGGAGTCTCGGGGGGGACCGGTCGGAGGAGCCGTTGGAGATGGTCGTAATGTAGGCGCATGAAGATGGAACGGGCCGAGAGGGACCGGCAGTGCCATGGGGCACATGGACTATCCCCGAGGAACGAACCAAGGAGTCACGAGGGACGAACGGACGGGGCGAAAGCCAACCAAGGTAGTGTGACTCCTGAGTAGTAGATTAGAGGGAGATAGATAAAGATCGGTACGCCACGTCTTTGCCACGGTAGGATGAATGTCTATTGTCAATTGTGTAACATAATAAATGTACGGTTCCTCAATGTTTGAACCCAGGACTGTTGATTTAAGTACCTAGTCTCCCGGCCTTCCTCAGACATAGCAACGATCCCAAATGTACGAGTTCACGTATGTCAAGAGAGGGTTACGTCCCCAGTGAAACCTTGTGACAGCCGACCAGAACATGGGTTCGAGTCCCGTACCAGGGTGGTAGGGACAAGGGCGGGTCGGCGCGTGAATTCGGTACATAACAAAGTTGGTGGAGGCGCCGGGCCAATTTGTTTTATGACAAATTGGTTTATCACGAAAGTTATTTGCTATGTCGATGGAAGCGCCGGTTTGTTTGATTTCGTTAACGTAGTTCCATCTTTGGTTTATGAAATAACAGTTAGTGGTGCCGCCTGTCTTGAAATAATTTGTTTTTTTGACATGCCAAATTTGGTATAGGCGCTGACTTTGTCTTCAACAAAGTTGTTAGAGGCACCGGTTTTCTTTTGTTTTCTGTGATTTTTCATGTCTGAGATGATTTTGTTTTGCTGTTTTATCGCTACCGTGGTATTAAGATGTAGCGTACCTGTTGAGTGTTATTGTGTGAGTCTCTTTCTCTCTGCTCTCTCTCTATGTTGATAGCCTCTCTGCACTGGAGGATTGATTATTGCTTGTTGTGTTGTTTCTTTGTATGTGTGTCAGCGTCGTGATTAACCTCGTTGCGTAGGGATTTTCGTTAGGTCAATGCTTGCTACTTAGTCCGTATGAGACAGTTCTTATGAGAACTGCTTTTGAACTTCTGTTCAAGCATCTATTAGCATTGTCGGCGGATTGGCGCGATATTGTCCTGCCAGGGACTTTGTTCGTCTTGCTGGGTTCGAGTCCCGCTTTCGTCGTCGAATTGCGTCTGCTCGTTTCTTCATTGTTTTATGTGAGTTGTTTCTTGTGTCAATGAGCGCGGCTATGCTCACGTCAGCAGTTTGCTCGCACGAAGAAGGCCAGTTTATAGCTTGGCAATCACTTTTTTGTCTACTGTTAATCACGATGTTCTGTTGTATGTGTATTGTGGATGAATGTAGACATGTGTAAATGTGCGTGTGTGTTTTGAGTGCATGGTCTCTCTTTGGTTTATGGATGTTCTTGTTTCAAGTACGTGTTTAGGTGACAATTGGTCGCGAGGGAGGACGCTGTTCTTTGAATTATGTGATTATCCTAATTGAGGATAGTTTTGTGTTTTCTTTGTTTTGTGGTATAACTGGTGTGTGATTGTGATTATACCTGTAGGTGAGTGATGTGTGTTTTGCAGTTCATGGGTGTCGCGATTGTCCTCGTTGAGGTGACGGCTAGTGTGTCTTCATTGATATCGCGTCGTCACGCTTAGCCTTCTTGCGAGGTAAGGCGGTTTTCTCATGGCTGTCTGGGTGCATGTATTTCTTGTGTGTTTTATTTTTTCTTATTGCGTGTTTGTCTATGTGTTTCTTTATAGTTGTTTTTTTTTTTTTTTTCATATTACTGCTGATACGTGGATTTGGCTCTGTGCGCAATCACGTGGCGTTGTTGTAACACGTTGTATAATGTAAAGTGCGTGCAGCTTGGTAGCAAAGTATTGTGTTGTTACGCAAATGTGTTGTGCGTCGCGGTCAGTGATACTGGATTGCTGAGTTGCTGACTGTGTAGCCCCCTTTTGCAATGGGTAAAGGGGGGGCTAGATATTTTGACTGCCCTGGTAGCTCGGATTTCGTGAGCTCGGGCGGGTTGGTCGCTACAGGCGGCCAGGAATCATTGAGTTTATTGCTGTCGTTTTATGCGGCTCGGGACGATACGAGGTCCATTTTTTTCCTAGTGGGGTGTTATTGTCGGTTTGGGGGGTGGCTAGTGCTCGGTTGGGCCTCTGTTGCATTGTCTTTGGTTCGAGGCCCGACGCGAGCTTAGTCGTACCGCGCGCGGACGCTGGACCGCTGGCTGATGATGCGACTGCGATATAGCCAGGTCCGCGCGTAGTCGGGATCCACTCCGACACGGCAGCAGTATACCCTGTGCACGGTTAGATCTGGCATTGCTATCTGTTGTGTTTGACGTTGTTTTTCGTTGGACTCGACTTTCGTAAGTGTGATTTATTTCTGTCGGAATGTCCATAGTGGGTTAGGCTATATCTAGGTTATGTTCGCGTTATAGTCTTCAACTACATTGTTGGGATTGTTGGGATCCCAGTCGTTTTTTTTTCTGAAACTAGGTTTATTTGTACACTGTGTATTGACTTTAGGTTTAGGTTAAGGCTAATTTAGCTTTAGGTTTGTTGGACATTTCGGAGTTTGCCACACTTGATCGAGGCCTCGATCAAGTGTAGTAAATTTGATTGCTTAACAAAGTTGAGTTTGCGGATTCCAACGTTGATGCAATTTGATAATTGCTATGAGCATTTTCTTATGTGTGTAGTTTCCTGCTAAGCAAGAGTCGAGTATTCTTAGTGGTTGTGATTGTCTCTTTAGGTGGCTGGTGGGAATTAGCATTTGATGCGTGGATTCCACTGTTTTTTGTCTATGCACCGTAATTAATTAGTAATTCATAGGGAGAGGGAGCAGGGAGGGAGGCCTGGTTTCACTATGTGCTGACGTCTGGTGTCATGACGCAATAATATCTGCAGTGCTGCTCGGAGCGGTCTTGTCTGTGGCGTATTGTAATTGTTTATATGTGTCGCGCAGTCAAGGTCGCTCCCTCAAGTCAGCTGTTCAGTGTGACGTAAGACAACAATAGTGAAACCGCTTTGGTTGCACAGTATGGTGTAACCGAGGGATGCAGTAGCGGGATGCAATTCTGCTGGTGTTTTGTTTTATGTTCCAGTTGGTTTTGCATCGCCGATCTGTGTTCGACCGACGATCTGTTGACCTGGGTGGTTGGGACTGCCGTCAGCAGGTCGAAGGTGAAATGTCTTCGCAGCGAAGAATTGTTCGCTTCCGAAGACCATATTGTATGAAGAGGAACCGTAGAATTTTTGGAATTTTACTTTATTTACTTTCTTGTCATTTGTGTTGTTTTGAAATGGTTTTAAAATATTTTTTTTTGAATCTTTGAAATTTTACTTCATTTAATTTATTGTCATTTGTTTTGGAATGGTTTAAGCCTATACGGATTGTTTGTTTGTTACTGTTTTAACGTTTAAGTCTGGTTATTGTTGCAGAGCATGGTCTCTAGGTCGATACCTATTGTTATTCGGGTTTTTCAGGAGCCTAAACAGGTTTTTTAAGATCATGTCTCTTTAGCTTCCTTTTAGCATGTATCAGTGGCAAGGGCGTGGAGTTACGTTTTGGAGGTTGGGGGTGACACGTACCGTCCGTTCGCTCGTCGTTATCTCAGTACCTTCTCGCCGACCGTGTTATGCACCTACCACCGTTTTGGATTACTTAGAGTATAGGGGGAGGGGGAGCTTGAATTTAATTCTGGTCCTTCTTCCTACTACCGGTGTTCATTGTACCTTTTTGGCGGAAAGATACGACACCATCAGAGACGATGGATGTTTAAGCGGGGGGATGTAGTGTGAAAATGGAAGTTTATTCATTTTCACACTGGATTCCTTCACTGTCGTGTTTTATTCTACTTGATTGTGACACGGGTAAACAACACTCTGTTTTGATCACAATCAGGTAGGTGCTGAGCTGGCTATTGTGTAATCATCAATCTAGGGCAACAATACTAACATTAGAATACTGACACAGCATAATGGTCATACAAGTAATTTGGTAACTTTGCTGTGTCAGGGGTTTTGAGAGGCCCAAGTTGGATGGTTGTTAGGAGTTTGGTCTGAGCCCCACTCTGGCATTTTGGCTTGAGTGGGGGGTCGAACCATGTAGGTTGATGAGTGATTATAGTCATGTGCAGCTAGCACAAGCCAAAGAAGGGGTAAAGGGGGGGAAGGTGACGTGATACGGTCGAGGTGGATTAAAAGTGGTTAGGCTTGGAGTCTCGGGGGGGACCGGTCGGAGGAGCCGTTGGAGATGGTCGTAATGTAGGCGCATGAAGATGGAACGGGCCGAGAGGGACCGGCAGTGCCATGGGGCACATGGACTATCCCCGAGGAACGAACCAAGGAGTCACGAGGGACGAACGGACGGGGCGAAAGCCAACCAAGGTAGTGTGACTCCTGAGTAGTAGATTAGAGGGAGATAGATAAAGATCGGTACGCCACGTCTTTGCCACGGTAGGATGAATGTCTATTGTCAATTGTGTAACATAATAAATGTACGGTTCCTCAATGTTTGAACCCAGGACTGTTGATTTAAGTACCTAGTCTCCCGGCCTTCCTCAGACATAGCAACGATCCCAAATGTACGAGTTCACGTATGTCAAGAGAGGGTTACGTCCCCAGTGAAACCTTGTGACAGCCGACCAGAACATGGGTTCGAGTCCCGTACCAGGGTGGTAGGGACAAGGGCGGGTCGGCGCGTGAATTCGGTACATAACAATACTACCAAGAGTACGATATCGTGCCTGCCCCACTCCTACCCCTCATCTGGCTCACATCACAGCAGAATGCACAAAGGCATCAATGGCAATACTACAACAGAGTTTTGAGATGTTTGAGGTAATTTTAGGTAGGTTGATAGGCCGAGGTAATAATATTTAGTATACCCCTCTATTGCATGTCGAGCCGAGTCAGATAAGGGTAACAAATAAGAATTCCATGTAGTAATATTGTTTTAAAAACATTACAACTCCTTGAGTGCATGCGGTTGGCGTTTAAATCTGTGCTATCAGGTACGGGTGCTATTATAAAAGTGGTAGTAAAGCTCTGATAACGAAATGCACTATAGTAGTGGTAATAGCCTTTGGGCTGAATATTCTGAGTATAGGGTAGGCGAATCCCAGCGACTCCAGATAAATTCATAGATTATAAAATTATCGTAATATCGCTATGAAGAATGGACCGCGATGTAACTAAAACTCAACGCCCCACTGTACTTGAAATCTCCTCCCTTGTTCAATCTTCCTTCGTTCTGTGGTGTGGAATGCATTGCCGTGATCTTTGTAGCATTTTACACTCCCCATGATTACCAGCATTATTGCATTCCGCACCCGGGACACAAGGATTGCATAAGAGTAAAGGTCGGTGCACAATAGCCCGGTAACGATAACTGTAACGATAACGATAACGGGAAAGAAGTTCGATTTCATGTTAAATTACGATACGATGCACAATAAGAGCTTCCCGTTACCGGGCCCGGTAACGGTAACGGGAAGTTCGCCAAGTTTTAACTTAACGTTACCGGTCCGTACGTTACCGGGACCAATCAGAATCAAGCGTCCACGGCCTGTTAAAAGTATTAGCAAATAGCCGAGCGTCTGCTTAACGGGCAATTGTGCATCGAATGCCTTCCCGTTACCGTTTTATCGTTATCGTTATAGTTACAGTTATCGTTACCGGGCAATTGTGCACCGACCTTAATCCGTGCATGGGACCATCTGTCTTGTATAAAACATCTTTTTTTACATAACATTGATGATCTTTATACCGTCACGATTAGCTTGGTTGCATATCATTATATTATGCATACCCAACGCTCACACAACACAACTAAACGTTCAATAATATTGTATTCAACCCTAACGCATTTGATTACACTTCTCTCCTGCCTGCCTCGTGTCTTCAGGTAAAAAACGTTAAGTTATATTTATCGCTTTGGTTAAACTTTTTCTATAAGGTTCTACCACACACTCATAGGTATATCTAACAATAAACCATTAGTTAATTGGGCTCAATTCTTAAATAGTTTCTCTCGCGATTGATTTAAATAATTCTACCGCTCCAAGCACAGTGTGTGCTTCAGTTTCTCCGGTCATCAACGACTTAATTATGAATAACAACCTTCTTTATTCGACCTATCGAAGACTATCGAAACAATGAAGACGCGCATGCGATATCGGCCGCCAGACAATATGATAGAAGGGAGAAAGTGTCTGGCGGCAAATTGGCAGTCAGTCGTCAATTGGGCATATCCCCCAACGCACTGGGACTTGGACGTTTGTATAGGGTGTTCTTAAATTAATATGCATGTCATTTAAATTGTCTAGTTTTCCGGAGCGAGCGAGCAGGATGGGTAATTACATGTGACCCCTCTGGGAATGTTAAAATGTTGAGAACGTAGTAATTGAAGGGCGGTTTTAATCAACGTGGCAAGGAAAATAATAAACTGAACCAACCCGTTTTATTATTTTGGGATTCTGATTCAAAGTAATTAATTCGAACTTAGACACAATAAAAAAACAAACCGAAACTTTCGACGGACCTTTTTTAAAAATCAACCTGAGCCTAAAATAGTTTTCTCGAGCTCAGCTTAATCTATACACTTGTGTTCTATTGGCGTACATTTTATCCGTCTGGCACTTGGAATCACTCTTTTGAAAGCGTGATCCTTTGAAAGTGATCTTATTTGTTAACAGTTTACTCAAACGAAAAAAAAACATTTTGTCAGTACTTATCGAACTTTCTAAGCTGATGTGCTCGGGTGACGGGTGTCCCTTTAAAATGGTGTCCCTTAAAAATGACAAAACGCTTTACCTGAAGTACATGTATATATTTCAATCGTGCACCAAGTTGTCAAATCAGCACAACAAAATCGAAAAACGTCGAAAAATGAAACGTGTTCATAAACCACGAATGGACGCTCTGCCGAAGAAACGTCGGATCCAAATCGAGCATAAACGTCCGTATCCTGTCATGATGCAAATACACTCCTTATCTGCACATGCACTTGCTTATCTATCCGCATAACCACAGATGGCGAACGTGGTTTTCCCTACATTGTACATAACTACATCGTGATCCAATTTGTTATGAAAGTGATTCATCCCAATGGACCGTAATTAAGCCGTAAGCGTGATCTTATTACGTTTCCTATGAACTATATAAGATAACCAAGATTCTGCGTACAGATTTGCTCAGCATCAGAATAATGTCATGCTCCATTTAAACAGAACGTTGCTGTCCTCGGGTGTCCCCTAGAAATGGCAAAACACACGTATTGAAAGAAGTAAATGTATATTTTAATCGTGCGCCAAGTTGTCAAATCAGGACATCTTTTTGGCGTTTCGTTGTTATTATTTTTGTATCAATCAAAATCGAAAAACGTGGGGCGAAAAATTATACGTGTTCACAAACCACGTATTGCCTATGATAAATAACGAATATTGAGTATAAAACCACTATGTAATATTGCTATGAATAGTGAGTATTTGTTACGGGCATAATTTTGATATGGAATGATGGAATGCGATAGGTGAGCAAGAGTTTGATAACAATAAGTGATATTACGTGAGCCCCCAAATAAAATAGTGTAGGGGTTAATTTGTTTTAGGAGTGTCAAGTCAAGTGCGTTCGAAAACAATTACTAACATTTCAGGGTAGTGACTGGGTTATTATGCAGAAATGATCCCCTATTTGAATTTAAAATATTATACTCCTTCATTGCGTGAGGGCATAACTATATAGTATCGAACAATTAATTACGTGATTGATATTCCATTTTTAGTTCATATCCAACGGCAATGGAACAATTAGCAATGGGGAGGTATATATACAGTTTTGATGGCAATTGTGGAAATTACTTTAGTTTTGTATTTGACATCGTCGGGGGGGGGGGGAGATGGTAAATTACTTTTTTAGTAAATCTCCCTTCACACAAATGCCAGCAAAAGTCCATACAAATTGATTGATTGATTGATTGACATTGTTACGTTGTTAAATATTTAGGGCAAAAAAATCTGTGATGTCAGTAAAATATATATTTCCCAGATTACCCAGAACTCCCAGAACTATGGCAGTTCAACCAGAACAGAATTTGTCTTACTTATTAACATAAAAACTGCATTTAAGCATGCGCCACGTGGTTACAGGGGCTCTGAAATCAGAACACACCCGAACAATGCGTCAAGCACGAGTGAGCTTGCATCTTATTACGTCTTCATGTAGCTGTCAACAATTACAATGAATGGTGTACTGTACATTTGATTTATACATACATGTCTCTACGAAGTAATACGAAACCTTGGAGATTTTCAATCACATAAACAAAAGAACTTCTCATTTCAATTTACTACATGTTATACACACGTATACATGTGTTTATAACTGGAACGAATTCGTTTATTAGGTATGGATGGTTTACGATTTATTCGAGCCAATGGAAATTCGCATTTTCAATACAGAAAATAGCGTTTCTTTGTTCGGTGAATTACGCAGTGGAATATTATGTGACGTTTTTAATAACACTGTTTGTTACTTACCGAACATACGTGTAATAAGCAAATTTCCAAAACATGTTCTCCCAAAATTAGTATCGTTACGTGGAGCTATAGGAGTCCTGTCTGCAGTGTTGTTAAGTAACGCGCTACAAGTAGCGCGCTACTTGTAGCATGTTACTTTTTTTGGTAGCGAGACTGGTAGCGAGCTACATTCGAAAATGCAGTAAAGTAGCGAGTAGCAAGCTATACTATATACGAGTATTTGTAGCGAAAAGTCGCCGCTACTCTATTTTTGCAATAAACAAACACACGTTTGTTTCGTCCGCCACAATTCCCACCTCCACAGGTTCGGAATGACGACTGACATTGGCTTTCTTGCTCTATAGTCCCAAAACCGCCTCCCCAGCACCGAGTTTCCTGTTTCACCCCGTCAGCTGTGATATGAGTATGACTCACTTCTGGACCGTACCACCGTTTCAATAATTAATAGTGGGTACTCGGGGTCCTTTATAAAAAATGAAAGTAGCTGTAAAGTAGAGTCACTACTTTTTTTGAGTAGCTGTACAAGTAGCGAGCTACTTGACAAAATACAGTAGCTGAAAAGTAGCTAAGTTACTTTCAGAGATCAAGTAGCTGTAGCTGTAACAGTGCTACTTTTAAAAAGTAGCTTTAACAACACTGCCTGTCTGTCAGAGAGGTTCGATGTTAACCAAGTGTATATTTTAATTTTTAAAGTGACAAATTAAGAGAATAATTGAAGTCACTAAGAATTGAATACAAAATTAAAAACAAACTTGAGCAGTTTTCTCTATATAACGTATTAATGTTATAAATATAAATTTATACATTGAGTTTATTAGTGTATATACTCCCCCCTCCTCCCCTAACGTCTCAACTTTTGAACTGCTAACAAATTATTATATTGTATTATGTATGAGCCATTTAAATATCTCACAATTGGTGGGCTGCTCCTGCTACCCTAAAGGATGGGTTCCCTCCCTCTTTGCAGCTATTTAAACATGCAAATTATTGTTCAATGTTTAGACTATTATATAAAAGTAGAGTATAAAAATAGAGTATAAGTGCCGGTCCCCCGCACTATCTCTGCGACATGCGTCTTGACTATCCTTGCTCAGCAACGGCAGCGGGAAGTGTTAGATTGAAGGAAGTGGGGAGAGAAGATGATAACGGGTGAAGAGGAAGTGATGTGACTGACTTGATTACCCAAGTCTCGTTTCGGTTTCAGATTCGGTGCATATTTAGCGTTCAGTGCAGAACTTGGCGAGACTAATCCAATTGCCATTACCCTCCCTTATGAATAATTCTTACGTTTTGTTTACGATTCTGCATTTTAATTTTAAATTAACTAATTTTTGCCTCAAAGCTGGTACCGGTTCAGGAAAAACGTGTTCTCTGCCAAAAAAGTTCTTATTTTTCTTCTTTTCCACCCACGCCTCTCTCGCTAAAATTATTCATGACTGGCCGGATTATTTACAAAGTAATACGAATTTGCTTATTTAATACTTATTTTGAGTCCTTCGACATCTTTTCTTTCCTGCCATAATTTAATTAATTTTATGTTACTAACCTAGAGTGTGCATAGATTTCCTATAGATGAACTGCGCGAGTCAATAAATAATCTACTTTAATTGTATCAAATCAACACATTTATGTTACTTCCAATGTTATAGATACAATTCAAACTGTGGTTAATGCTGTGTGTACCAGTGTAAAAACGCAATGTCGATAAAATCCTCCATATGTATGCGATGCACTGTCTATAAGCACTGTTTTGTGTTTTATTCTTCAAGTTGTCCATCAATCTAGTCTCTTAGAATTTTACATACCCCTAACTAGAAGCACATCGAACGTAAATTGTATGCCAACATGAACATTGAACAGTTAGTTTCCGTGTACATCGAGAAGAATATTCATTTATTCCAAATTCATGTTGGCACATTCTTACAGGTACTTAGATTTTTAACAATAAATCAGTAGGATACCTTTTCTAAATAAAATTATGAATATTTAGAAGAGAAACGCACAATTTTGAGTGATTAGAGAAAGCATATGATCGAGTAGCGTAAACGATGCCGTACCTACATTACATATACGTTTTGTAGAGAGTGGGTGGTCAGGTTTCGTATACCCGCTTGATAGCCAGAGCTCGATTAGGCGCAACACTATCCGACCGATATCATTATGTCATGGTCATAGCTTTGCAGCCATCTCAACCATCATTATTATAATAACAATGTATTTGTCCACTAACTAAAGTCAAGCCATTTCCTTAGGAACGAAGTACACATAAAGCATTAACAAAATTCTAACCATAACCTACACGAATATTAGAATATAATATATTATATAATATACTCCATTACAAGTTACAACAATTTACAGGAAAAATAATATTTTCTTTATTCATATTATTATAGTCTATCCATTGAGTAATAAGACTGACTTTCAATGGGAGACTTAAATTTAAAGAGACTAAACCAACCCTGTAGGCTCCGAACACCATCGACGAGTGAGCGATAACAAATCAAAGGTCTATATTCCAAAATTATGAAACATGTTTTTACTGCTCGTCAATGTGTCATTGGGTTCAACCATCATATCAATTTGTCCCGATTCTCAGAGTTCTTACTTCCATACATTTTCAATATCCTTGATATTTGATAATAATTCGTTCGTAAAAAAAATGTACTTTTACATTGAAATCGTTTAAATTAAATTACACATACGGATATTTCCGAAGACATTTCGAATTAAAATAGTGGTACCGGTACTGGCTCATAGTTCAAAGCACTGCTTCAGTGTGGTTGTGTCCCCCTGCACTGCAGCCACGACATCAAGGGAGGAACCTGCGCACGCAGCACCGTACAAAATCGGTGATTGATGCAACCTTGATCAGCCCCTTGATTAGGGTTGGGTGCGGTCAGGGTAGCTAATTGCCGTGAGCGCGCTCGAGGCCAAGGCCACTCGGTATTCATGCACTGGTGTTGTCGATGCAGACCCAGCGCGTCGCATTATTATGCTAAATCCCCTCATAAGTCATAACACGACACGACACGACACGACACGACACAACTCACTCGAGCTTATTAGTCGTTCCTGTGTTTCTTTAATGAGTGAACAGTGAACACCCACTTCTTAAACGGTTTTGTGTTGCCTGGTTCTATAAACACATCGATCTACAGCGTGAAACGGTGTAGGCCCTAACATTATAGGTCGCTTGAGAAAGTGACTTGGCACAACCAAACCGTTTTAATATTTCGTGATAAACAGGCTAAACCGAAATAAGATACCATTGATCACAACATAACCTCAAAAAGAGTGTACTTCTTTTTTGACAGTTTATTTTGCCTTTTGGCGTATAGGATAGGCAATTTTAACTAACATCTTAGGTGCATCTTAGCTCCACAATAATACCAATTTGCTTTTTGGAGGATTTCTTCTGTGTGCGAACGGCATCAAAATACAGGAACTGCCTAAATAAAAATTAGGTATAAATTGAAGTGATAAACGTAATCACCCCCTCACGCCGAGACCTTTTATATGCGTCATGTTGGTATGCAGGAAGACAGTTTTAGTATTTCTCTTTATGATAAATGACAATACAGCCACATATTAAAGGCACAGAAGTTGCCGTGTGCATATAATGTGATACAGTTGAGGCGATTAGTCTTACAAGAGATTATTTAAATAATAATAACAACCTTTATTGGTTTCTGCAGCCATAGCTGTTGCCGTAAGACACAGAATAACAAACAATTTATATCAAAACGAAAATAGAAACAAATTACACTTATACACAACACTTATTACAAAATACAATTTATATACGTGGATGTCATAAGTCATACTCATAACTCATGACTACTTACGGGGAAAGGCAAGTCCAGCCGTGCAGAGTCAAAAGTTATTCAATATATAATAAATAATATATAAAAGTGGTTACTAACAACTACAAACCAGATTAACAAAATCTCAATAATTTCGTTCGTCATTTGGAAACCAACTAATTGGCTTCCAAAATAATTCAATGGTACAAAGATTAAAAATTAAAATATTTATCGATCTCAGTCCAGTGTTCTGTTCTCTCGAAACAACATATTGTTGGCTATTAATCACTTTTACAAGTGTGTATAGCGTCCTCAAGATACATTAAATCTGCAGTTTTAACAGTGAGACTACCTTTCCCCGCACCGAAATAGTTTTTAATAATTCTAATCATGATGTCATTTTTTGCGTCGTAGCCAGAGTAGAACAACCGACAATAAAGGAGGAAAAGACAATTAATAATAATATAATCCCATGCACGGGAAGTGCGAACCGACTAATCCGCTGGATGTAAATAAGGACGGCTTCTATAAGAAGTGTATAGGGCTGGCGCTTATCATGTTCTGAAACTATGCATGGTCGTGCGCCGCGGTTCCCACCAAATAGAATAAACGCCAACTCATGAATTAGGCAACATGCATGAATGTAAATAAACACTGTTCCATTTACATTTCGTACAAAGTGAGATCACATGATGGATTTGTTTTTTAGTCCGTTTGAAATGTTGAATAATTCACGGTGGACTGGTAAAGCAAAATGTAGGTACAAATTATTTGATGCGGCCATTGTAATTATAGTGATTACTTGTTTTCTGTGTGTACATGAAAGTGGCTCACAGGCAAGCTGCATCCAAGATTACTATAAGTAAACAAACAACGTATTCAGGATCAGTGAGGGGAGTCAAATCACAAAATCGTTCGCCTTCAGACATTCGTATCCTAACACTCTTGTTCGTTCAAGTCCCTTTCAGAATCATTCCAATTTACTGAGTCCAATAACGTTAATCTACATGTCTATACCCCATCCATCGAAACTCTCGTAATTTACGGAAACCTTGCCATTTCATTAGGGCATATTTACAAGCTACTATTTGAGATGCGACCCCCCCCCTCTCCCCTCCCCCCAGCCGCTTCTTTATAACCAAAACAACTAGTCAAAATATAGAGGGGAGTACCATAGCCAGTAGTAATCATAGGAATTTCCAAGTTTGTTTTTATATTTCCTCTTTAAAAATGCTTCACAAGACGCTTTTGGCGTCGCAGGAAGAATTTGACGTAATGACATGTTGAATTTAAAGTTACAAACTCATTTTGGTGTTGTATATCATGAAAATACTGTTTTTTTTTTTGTCATTTTACAAATTCATAAAGGTAACAATCGTGGCTGTTTTTTTTCTATTTGGTACACGTTAATTTGTTTATATATACTCATCGGTCCCCTTATTTGTACATCCTTATGAACTACGACGTTTTAGATACGTATATATGTTCACGTGTGGGCCAATAAAACGGCAAATTTTGAAAATGACTGCCCTACTAGAAATATATAACAACTCTTACCGTGTAGGGCAAATACCAAGAGAAGTTCCTACCCTGGTACGGAGACAATTCAGAGAGCCACGATTATGAACTAGCCGCCATAGTCGGGACACAGACAGCCGGGATATCACAGCATCCACAACACATCGAACCGGAGTCGGATGCGCAAGTTTCACGCTCAGTAACGCTGTGGCGGCATTTTTACGAACAACGAAACATAAACACAATGTCTCATCGTTTGTCCTACTACAAAACAAACGATTGATGTGCATTGTGGAACCTTATGAAACGTTAGTACATAAAACGATGCCTTTATTCTAAAGTATGTGCCACAAAAACGTATTTTTCTCGATGAACGAAGGCAAAGAATATTACTAACCCAAAGTTAGTTTTTACTTTTTAGTAGGTATTAAATTTTTCTAATCGTCTACCAATTTCGTTCAAAATTTGACTTTAATTTTCATAGGCGCCCGGAGGGGGTGGGGGGGGGGGGAGAGAAAGGGGGCAATCGCCCGCCCCTGGCTGCGACACTTGTTTAGACACCTTGTTATAGAGTGTATATTGGTTATTGAAATGTCAGCTTGCACCCCCAACGGTAAAAATTCTGTGGGCGCCCCTGAGTACACTCGATAATTATGTCTTGCACCAAGAATCTAAAATGAACAACCATATAGCTATTAGTGTACTAGTGCATATCCTATTGTTGCAGATTGAAACTGAATATCTACTTTGTGTTGTATTACAACTTGCAATTAGTTACTAGTTTGATTGCTTGTCATCATTATAAAATGTGCATATCCCGCAATTGGTGGCAGAGTGCATACAATTAAGTTCCAATTAAGTTGCATTTTATTGTGTGTGCAAACTACTTCCAGTGCAAGATAATTCCTCTTTGTGAGCGTGCCTGGTCACTGCGACGTGCTGGAAAGTTTATGTGCAAATTATATTTTTTTATTGTAATTTGGGTATAGTGAGAACTTGTTGACCATTAACGCCTGTGACGAAAACAAAAAAGGTTTGAATGCGTATACAGGTATATTCACACGACGTTTTCAAATCCCTCAATCTTTCTACATTCTACAATACTACTGTA
This sequence comes from Isoperla grammatica, assembly GCA_945910005.1. NCBI lineage: Eukaryota > Metazoa > Arthropoda > Insecta > Plecoptera > Perlodidae > Isoperla > Isoperla grammatica. Next base: position 15,906,039 of record OX246737.1, read on the forward strand.
AATAATTTTTATAAAACTAATTTACGAATGTGGTAAATAATATCTACATAATTATCATAATAAAGAAAACATGGCAGGCCCATAAAATGTGGGTTAGGTAGCAGCAAAGAAAAGATTGTCTCAGAATAAAAAAAATGTAATTCATTCAAAAATACTTATTAAAGAAAATACGATAGATAATGTATTGATTTAACGTAGAATAAATTGTATCGGTTGCATAATAATTAACATTAAAAAAAGGTCCGGGTGCATCTTGCGTAGCAAAATTGCGATTTAGTTAGACCTTACAGAAATGTAATCAACGTTTCGCGCGTGCAACTTTCATCGGCACAGACTATACGGTACAGCACCGCGTAAAAGCATTGCAACATAAACATGTAAACGCGCGCGTAAAGGACTCATTTGACTGACCAAGCAGCAGAGTTTCATAGTATCATCACGCAACCTAACTTCCACGGACTACATATCACAGCTAGTGTATTAATTGAGTGTGTTGTTGGTTGGACGTGGACGTGGAGATCCACGCTTATTTCCTGGAGGAAGTACGCCTGACTGACTGACTGACTGGCTGGTATGGTCGCCCCTCTCCCTTTAACAACCGCGGCAGATTCACTCCCAACCAGTGTCCGTCATTATGATAAACAATCGAACTAGGTACCTGATTTGTGCTTTACTACTATACTCGACAGCTAGGTCATATGACGTCGGCCAAATAATGTCAATAAATAAATAAATTAAATTTGATTGTCTATACGCTCTCAGTAACAAGAACTGCTTTTCAGTGGGGGCCATTTATACGGTTTATTATGTGCTTCGTCTCCAAAGTCACCATATCATGCTGTTACAGATATATATTATGAAATAGTATCGTAGATAGATTGCACATTGTCAGGGTCGTCATAACGGAATTCAATGTAAATAAGGTTGGGAGGTAAAGGGGGTGTGGGAGATTGGTGGGCGTTTGAGTGTGAAGAAGTGCGAAAGTAGGATGATATGGGTTCGACTCTTGACGGGAATACTGATTCCCTGCGTGCAACACAGCGGGGTTCTGAAAAATGGGGTTGCTGTTGTGATTCCAACCCTTACCTAATTTCACAAAAATACTAAGGTTTCCAAACAAAAGACACATTTTCAAAATTGTCATCAAGTTACTGGACATTTGGACCAGGTAGTCGTATTTCCGTGCTTGGTGGTTAGAAATCTTGGTAAGCAAATATCACATGGTAAGTTTACCGAACCATTCTCAAAGAGATAATGAATTAATAAATAGACTGTTCTAAAATAATATTTAAATACTGCAAATCAAACTAAACATAAAATCAAGGATAACATTAAGATTGAAATCCCGTCAGTCATTCACCCGTGTTCATTCATGCGTCTAATCACTTTCGCCAAAGTAATGAGAACACATGTACATAGCCACGCTTTGACGGACCATACTCTCCAAGGGAGTCTATATGTTCCTGCAAGCATTATAAATAGGGTGGCCTATAGACCGTACAATCCCGGTCACGCCAATCGCGCTCGTGACAATTTTCCCCAGGCAAGTTCCAGCCCAGCCCAACCAACCTAACCTAACTTAATTAGTAACACACATTTTGCGCGCGTGTGACATAATTGTCTCGATAAGATTAGTATCATGACCGGTGCCGAGATCTTATCTCAACGACTTATTAAATACGTTTTACCAACACAACAAAATCATAATTTAATTTATAAAATAACAAACATCAATGGGAATTAATTTAGATTTGTTCCGAATGAGAATTTATTAATACGTTATAACAATTGGATTGATTACTGATTTGCGGTCACATTTTTACTTTGAAGATAGATTGAGTTGATTGAAAATTCTATTAAATAATATCAATATTTTAATGCTAATTACAATTTAATGCAATCAATTATACAATCAATTTAACATTTGACAGACGGGAAGAAGAAAACGGGATGGGATGGGACGGATCTCCATAATAAAATAATTACAGTACTTACGCCATTACCGTTTCACTTTAATTAAACTTGTAAATGAACGCATAATGTGTAAAACGAGTTAAATCAAGTTAATTACATTATTATGGTCGTGAGCCTTGAAATGACATCAAATTAACACGTGGTACGCTGTTATAAGCTCACGACGAAAATCTGTACGTTCTGCATAGGTTGGAAACAACGAATTGCCATGACAGATACAATTCAGAACATGCTGAAGATAATGATATTTCGTCTTTACAGATCATATTTTGGTAAATATATTAAACGAAACGATATGTGGGCGATATATGAAAAAGAAAAAAACTGTCACTTGACGAGACCATACCCAAACCTGGATTCGAACCTGGAACGCAGGGAGACCGCGGTGTGTTAGACAAAACTGGCATTCTACCCGAGGGGAAAGGGGAGGGGGGAGGGGGGGGGGGGGGGGGGTTGGCCAGATAAATATTTCTCTGTCATTCTTCGAAAACAAACAATAATCAGACAATATTTGAAGAGAACTTTCTATTTGAAGCACTGATGGCTTGTCTGTCTGTCTGTCTGTCTATGCTTGAGTGATTGATAATGTAAACATACTATTGAGAGTTGTCAGTGCATACTTCATACCTACATATTACACGCGTTACTGAACCATCTCAAATAATCCGGTTTGTGATTGATAAACACGTGTATTGTTAGATTCATGACACTGCTCCACGTGCTCAGTCCAACAAGGAAGGAAAGAATAGATAACTTTCATAATTGAACTGTCTTCTAAATCGTCAATGACAACAATGTACAACAATAACAACTAGTTTTTAAATGTTATGTCAAGGTGCATTTGTAATTGTTCTGCATTGTTGGCAATGACGATTTAGACGACCGTAATTAACTCCGTTTAAGGGTCCTATATCAATTTTGAAAATCATCTATTCCTTGTTTACAAATAGTTGAACTTCTATACGGTTGTCAAAAAAAAAAAAAAAACGTTTACGTCCAAATAATAACGTTTTAGCAGGGTGTTCGGATACTTGTTAGGGAGCGCATATCTCGTAGAACTCAACCCCAAAATTCGCATTATGACTGATGAAACCCTTGGAAAACGTCTTCAGTGAGTTTTGCCGGTAGCCGGAATCGAACCGGCAAACTCCCGAATTAGAGAATCGCATGTTACCGCTGAGCCACCTCTATTACCGGTAATGATGGTGCGTTATGAATCACTGAACAAAAGAAATGACTTCCAAACGAGATTGACCTGGTTGAGAATGGAAAGTGTTCCATATTTAGATTCTACATCTAAAGGATTATAATGATTATTGGGCATTATTACGCAGCGAAGCTAATCGAGACGACTACAATAGTGCATAGTGAGCTACATATGACCATGGCAAATCCTCTCACCTAATCTGAAACTAGAATTGCTGCGAAAGTATTTCTTTTCCTTTTTTTAAAACACTTTAGCGCACCATGTGTTAATTATTAAACCAACATAACCCTGTCATTATCAAGGAAAAAACTAACTAATACGTATTATACTCGAAATAATTTACCTTTACAATACTGAGGAGTGAAATACACTATGATAGCAAACTAAACAAAGAAACGCAACCTCATAATATAATTATTGAAATTATAATTATAAGGTCCGAAGAAAACAAGACAACCTAGTAATCTAGCATATGGTCTGTGGGGACAGGAGTGTGAAGCCAACACCGAGCCTTTGCGTGCAGTTACACAAAGCTCAAATATGTCTTGCGAGTTGCGACCCATTCCCGCTTAGGGCTTCCGGGAAATCATTTTAAATATAGTTATCAATCATATACGTCGGCAGAGTGATGTATACTAATCTGCAATAACACGATCCCAGACGGTTGATGTTACCTTTCAACTTTTGAAAATGTTTTGAAAAAAAAACAATATGAATGTTTGTAAGAACAGTCAAGCATTAAAAATGGCTTTGTCTTATTTTGTGGGTGATTTAACTAGAAACATCTACAAAAAAATTAAACATCACAATTTCAATAACAAACATTAGAATAACAAAAATGCTACATACGTTCGTAAGTACTAGCAATTTATTCTCGCTGTGGTGGCAAGTTTTCCGTATCTTCATTGTAAAACAGCCATTTTGCATGGGGCAGAACCCAGCAAGTCAGATGGAAAGACCATGGGTTTCCCATAGGAAAGACCCATGGACCCCCCCCCCCCCACTCTAACAACTGGCATATGATCGAGTTGGTTGTCAATAGTTAATACCACATTGTTCAAGAGTACAATACTTGCTAACATTGAGTTATACAGCAATATTATAAGACTAGATTTTAGTGTTATAGTGTGCCATAAAATTTATGGCATGATTGGCATGGCCTGGCAAGATTTATGGTGATGATTTAACCATCAGAACGAAAACGAAATATCCCATAAAAGCTTCAAACCTACGTCCATGAACTTAATTGAGAATTAACCTAAAATGAATGCAATTATCTAACGTCCGTTTGCAAAACAACGAGGCACAGTACATTCTATTCAATTATAGCATGCCCTGCCAAACCGGCAGTGGGTTTCAGCGGGCAGCACAACTCGTTCTGAAAAATACCAACGCAAATATCTTTGCCGAGTCTTACGTTTTATTGTGTCGTTATTGTTCCCCAAGACGATTAACATTTCTGTTTTTATAGTTTGGAGAACTACTTTTTCCAGCTCGTATACACAAAATTTACGCAAGTTGTTTTAGCTAATTGCCGCACGTACTTCACAAAAATATCTGATGTCTGACTGAAACTGCGGATAGTTAAAAATACAATCATGTGGGATCATTATTGAATGACCATATGGACAAAATTATGTTGTGCTTGTATATCAGTTTTTTAACGATATTTTTTGCAAAATTAATATAATGGTGCTCTCCCAGTAAATAAGGCAATCTACAAAAATTAAATTGCATATGGGTGGGTAATACATTTTTCTCTATAAATCCCTTGCTTGCTAGTACAGTTTATTTTCCTTTGTTTTTCACTCATTTTGAACCTTTACCGACGATAGAGGTTGCTCAGCGGTAAGACGCGAAACTCTAATTCGGGAGGTCGCCGGTTCGATTCCGGCCACCGGCAATCCTGACTGAAGGTTTTCAAATGTTTTCCTCAGTCATACTAACAGCCTTTGGACATTCCTTCCCAAATATCTAAACACCCTAATATACCTTATAGTTATTCACCTGAAGAGGGGCCTGAAGTGAACCCTATAACGAGTTTTCCTGCACAAGTTATTAGTTTTATTTGAACCTTAAAATACACGTTTTATTATTTGTATTTACTAACTAGCAGAGAGTCTGGGACTGAGAAGTAGAGACTACGACCAATTTATGTGTATGGGGGGGGGGGGGGTCACACGAAAGTAACACCAATTATGAAATTATGAAGAATATTATGAAAAGTACGATGAAAATAACATATGAAATAGATTATCACATTATTTTCGTTCAGTGGAGGGGCCCCAATCCATTTAAAGTTCACGTTCACTCAGTGGCGTATCCAGGATTTTGGAATGGGGGGGGTTTTAACTCATATTATAGAGAGTGGAACCAAAAATAAACGGGGGGACCGGGGGGTTTCCCCCCGGGAAAAATTTCTCGTCAAGGTCATTTTGGTGCAAATCTGTGCGTTTTACAGCGGCCAACTGAACTAAAATTACTAAATTTCTGGCAACGATTTTCTCCTTAAGAAACGAAAAAAGCTTCAAAGAACAACAATTGAAATGAAGTGTTAATACACAGAAATAGAATTATAGAGCGATGTGTGTATTTTTAACAAAAACTAATGTCTTTATGGTATTTAATACAAATATACTGTAAATTTATATTTCCATTTTTTTCAATCCAATGCAATTTCCACTTTTCCTTTGCGAAAGGGGGGGGGTTTTGTCCCCCCCCCTCCCCCCCCTTGGATACGCCACTGCGTTCACTACTTTATCAAGGCCAATGCCAGCTTTATAATTTATTTTTTCTTGTTTTAACGTACCTTATCATTTTCTTATTTCACTTGCCATTTTTCCTTCGTGTACGGTAGGTATTTTTTTTATAATCAACCACCATAAAGATACTGTAATCCAACGATTTAAATAATTTACAATGAATTAAAACAAAATGTTCATATAGCGTCACACTGACTGAATTATAGTAAATTTGGTATTCAGTATTCACAATAATTAAATCCATCTAGTAGAACAACGCGAATTTCTAAACAAGTCATAGCCTAATCACATTTATTTAAATATTTGCTAGGTTTCACCACAGGAACTTCCTACTATCCTGTAATTAATATACATCAAACACGATTGAACTTTAGTCGAGCGGAAATGCGACCGGTAACATGTTGTGTTCTACAGTTGGCCAACACAAAACACAGCGTCAATACGGGATAGTGCAAAAATCCCATAACAGATGCCCTTCTCTAATCTACATATTTTGCCCGCTGACCTTACGAATGTATTTTTTTTTTAGGTTTATCAGTAAAAACTACGACTGAAAGTGAATAAAGCGAATTCAGTTTTAACGCTATTGTCACTCTCTACTCCTACTGGCATTGTGATATGTGAAAGGAAGGCTTATCAAAACTAGGAGCCGACTGTCTAGCGCTGGGACAGACCTAATCTCGAAACTCGGATGCCGGAAACCTACTATTGATATTAGAAAAACACAGTATGTGTAATCTATTCTAGTTCCAGCGTGAGTCATGGGATCGTAGTACATCTGTACACAATCATATTAGTTTATTTGCCAGAAAGACGTGATTCAATGCTGCATTTTAGTGGTACCCGGCTTTACAGCCCTGTTGGGGGTACAAGAGTGAACCAAACCAAAGACAATTCCGCTTGGTGGAGGATGATGTTTATTGTTGCTTGACGTCTCTATTATTGCAACGATGCTCACGAAACAGTAACGAAACAGTAGAAGCTCCTGGTGTTGAGGTTCATTAGATAATAATAATAATCGTAAACACATGTTTGCGTTATTGTACATTGTCGAGTACGTCGTTAAACACCAGTAAGTAGTTACTATACATATACTGTGCTGTGAACAAAGTATATCGCGCAAGATATGGCAACTATACCCTTCCCTTATCTATCATGTCACAATATGGCATGGTTTAAGTACCCCGCCCCCCTCCTCCATGAAAAGCATGTCAACAAACAATTACCTACATTTCCCTCGCAAACAAAATTATCTCTTTCTACCACATGTTTGTTTACAAAACGGGGACATTTTAAAAAACTGTCTAGTTTGGTAGACTCGACGTGATGTTACCATTGGACGGGAAATCCCAGTCTACTATCAACACACACAGATAATAAGTTTGGTATCAAATTCCCGGGAGAAATATCCTGGCTTTCGAATTTCGATGCAGGAGTAGCGAATTTTGGGAGACAGCTTGGCGCGCCCTCGCTCATAAATAATTACCGATTTGAACATGTACAACACGACCTAATCGTTGTACAACATCTAAAATTGCAACATCGGGCTAACTTGACATCATGAGATTGGTTTTGATATTTCACCGACATGATAATAATTAAAATAATTTGATGTGATTAACCTATTTTTTGCAGCAATGAGGATTATTGTTTACCTATTCTAAAATAAATATATTTATAGTGTATTATGGCTATCAAGAGGTTATTTAAATTTTATTATAACGTTTTATATGGTTTGGAGTAGATGCATTTATTCTGACCACTAGATACTACCCTCCCGCCAAAACTGTTGGCGATGGAGAGTACAATAGCCTGCATTACATGTTTTTTCAAAACTCAACCGTGGGGGGAAGGTACCACAGTTTTCTGACAACAGCCGAAAAGATAAACATTTGTTTTTGCGATAGACTACTACAGTAACAATATAACACGCACATGCCATGCAGTCGCTGACATACCTATATGCATATTTGTATTCTGTGTCTCTGCATTGAACCCTGCTAAACGGCTTGCTAAATACCAAACACATTTCTAAATTGTTGACGATTTTTCGAGAAACCCAAACATATCGTACACGAAGACCCTTCCTCACGTACAAAATGTTTGGATGAACCACTGGATTGACGTTTCGTTAATCACCCCTGGGCGTACATAAAAAAACGAGTTGTTTTTTGTGAGCACCGTTTATTGTTACCGGTGTATACACGATTAAAGTGCGTGCGCGTATTGACGCTGTGCGTTGAATCAAACAGTTTCTATCAGATTAATCAAAACATATAGGCAAAGATTATACACACTAGTGTCTAATCTTTGGTATAAGAATTGTAAACAAAAACATACTTTTCAATACATGTTTTTAAATCATTGTAAATAAATTATGATTTTCCCTGACAGCGAATAATCGCGTTTTACTTAGGTTGTTAGCGAATAAATTAAGTAGTTTAATAAATTCACTTGCCACTTACTTGCTTGATTGATGTCCAAGAAGCCTTCTGTCATCAAACAAAACAACACTGGAATGTAACCGGACACGCGGAGATAACTACAACTGAACGCAACGCAGCTCCCTTCCTGACTGAAGGACTGGCTGTCTGATTGCTCTCCTCGCATCCGAACACACGAGGCCCTGTATGTGTGTGGAGCGTCTGGTTCGATGACGATAGACTTTCCAAACGACTCGATGGCCATTTGCGAGTTGGCGGCTGGATTATCTGTCGTGTCGTCCACATAACTTGCTACCAAAGATTATGTTGCTACAATGTCTCTGGGAATTTAGTAAAACAAATCTTATATCAAAAGCGTGGGTTACGCCCCTTAACCCTTGTGACACGTGATTCCATGACATTTGAAGCCCTCTGTTCTCATCATATTTTCATAATTTCACTTGTAACTTCCCTCACCCCCCCACCCCCCCAAAACAAACACTGAAAGAGTGTCTTCTCGGCTGCGTATGAAAATGAGATTATTGTATTTGGACCACCCGTTTAGTCTTTGATTTGGTCACAATGGGACAACGAAATACCCATTCTCTCAAATCCATACTTGCAACGTATTACAGAAAATCACGGAAAACCCCGAGGAAAAACCTTCAGTCTATAGATTGCTGTTATCGAGAATTTGTAACTTTACCGCAGAAAATGTTTTAGCTAGTTTTGTGATATGATTATCATGTATTTAGATAGTTGGGGGAATTAAATTGACAAGTTAAATTTATTGAATTGCTTGTTTCAAGCTACGTTTACTTTTTGCACTCCGTACGTAGTTGACGCAACGACTTCGGAAGCATAACAGTTTCTTCAGATCAAATAGATAGCTTGTTCTGTTCCATTATTTTATATAGTCCTAGACAATTATACAAATCGGACTATGGAGCTATCTATAAAATAATATGATGTCACACACGTCTGAATTAAACCAGACCCCCCCCCCCCCCTCTCCTCGCACCCCAAATTGTCACAGTAAGTCACAAAGAGTGTGACCCCCTTCGGGCCCCGCCCCCTACTTTAAGGTTGTCACAAACATCAAGAAACTTCTTCCCCCACCTCCGCCGTAACACAAAATAAAACAATATTTTGAGAAATAAATATATTTTCTGAAAATTGGTATAAAATGCCAAGAACATTTTTACACAACTTATTATTTTAAGATAAAAATAAATAAATACAAAATAAGACATATTGCAATTAAATCAAATCAAATGCAGTGCAGCAGAAGGGTGAATGTCACATGAAAGTCTGTGATTTCTAGCAAAGATTACACATTAGAGTGGATCTCAAACCATCTCAAACGCTTGTAAGCCCTTCGGCAAGTGAGGAATATAAAACTATGATTATGAATTTTAAGTGTAGTGGAAGTTGAGCTTTAAAATTGCATGATGCAAGCAAGCTATAATAATCCATATTTTGAAAGTACGCTTTATTGTTGAATATTTATATACATAATGTCATAATGACGATAATTCTTGTCGTTCAACGTATCTATTATTGCAATCAATCATACGTGATGATAAATGAAGATGAACAATTACAACAACAAAAAATGCCTTTTGCGGGACTCGAACCCACGTCCTTAGGTGGCAATGGACACCCAACTGCATGAGCCACGGTTGCTGTAAACATTTGTGCTAACGACTGAAATCTTTCACAGGTACTTGCTAGTTTCTACTAATGTGACACCAGTAGATGCCAGCAAAGATTACAAACTAGGGATGCCAGTAGTTAGGTTTTGTACTACATTCGAATAAAGTTTAAAATACGCGCACTTTCGGCAATATGCGCACTTTTGGCCTGTACAGTGCGGTGGCGGTGCACTGTACGAATAAAAGTTTAGGGGGCTCCGTCAGGCGTCAAGTTGTCAGCGTTGATCGAGGAGACCGGTCGTCCGTAGGCATCTCCGAAATCAAATTACATATTTAAATCAACTCTTATTTTCTTTGTATGTAGATTGTATAAGAAATAAAACAATGGCAAAACATCATCCAGATTTAATATTTTGTAGAAAACAACCTGGAGTAGGTGAGTTCATAGGTCTTTGTTTAGATAACCGAACGAAATTTGAGGTTATGTTTACCCAAGCCCTTTGTGGTGATGCGGTGTGCTGCTGGGCATAGATTTTGATTTATTGTTATTGTTTCTTGATAAACCCTTCATTCAAACACCTGGAATAAAAATGTTTAAGTTTGCTAGTAAGTGTACTAGGCCTAGGCCTAGCCGTCTAGGTCTAGTTATAAAGCTCCTAGGCCCGGGCTTTAGTTTTTTATCCACTTAGATCAGTGCATGCATAAGCTAGGCCTAGGCCTAGACATTGGACTAGAAATTCTAGGCCAAGGACCTACGGAAGGGGCTATATAGGCCTAGGCCTATACATTCAGATAAAGGCAATGGGTCTAGGTCTATGACCTACCCTACCAGTGGGCCTTCATAGTAGGCCTAGGCCTACATTGCTAAACTTGTGAGCCTGGGTTACAAATCCTGCAACTTGAAACATGAGGCCTAGGCCTAGCCTAGGCTAGGCTAAGCATTCAAAATATTGACAGTGATATTAGAAATTAAATGCCACATTCTGTACTGTGTTATCGGCCAGATCTGTACAAAGCCAACAAGTAGAAAAATCATCTGTTTGTCTTGTTCCATCTTTAATGGGTTTATCTAACGTAAATTACTCGATGTTCAGAGCTTGCTATCTTTTATATTCCCTGTAGAAGTGGTGATGCCGTCGTTTTGCTTGCATTACGGCAACTTACGTTGTGATTGGTTGGCAGAACCAGGATCTGTAGAGTAGGTGGGAGGAGTGGAAAGGGGGTTGATAGTGAAATGGGACTGACTATAATTCTATTTTAGGAGTGACTCCTCAGTCATCGTTGATATTGAATGTAGAAGGCGACGGATTAATGAAAATGTTCCGAACAAAAATCCCTCAGCTTTGCTAAAATGTCCATAGGCCCTACCAACCAAACAACAGACATTACATTAGTGTTTGTAAAACATCATAATTTTTGATAAACATGTATGCTTAGAGTGGGTGTGGCTTAAGGCATAATATTATTAGGTGCGACCGTGCGAGTAGTGAATTTGGTAATTTCTTTGTGGTTAGGTGAATGAGTTTAAATTGAACCATGTACTTGCACCATGTGTGTTGTAAGCCTACTGACAGACTTGCAAGAAATAAAAAGTATTTTCAATAAATTAAATCATAAGCTAAAATGAAAAATTAGGTATTAATACCTCGGCCTGTTTGTATTGCTATTGGATTGCTTTGTTATTAATTATTGGTGTTACATCAGGGGGTACGTAAGTCGGCTGATTTTCCCATGCCTAATTAGTAATTTGCAGCATAGAGAACTAAACTATAATGAAGTGAATGATACTGATTGATTTAATATTGTTTTCAGCTATTGGCCGCCTCTGTGAAAAATGTGACGGAAAATGTGTCATATGTGATTCATATGTAAGACCTTGTACCTTAGTCCGTATTTGTGATGAATGTAATTACGGCTCTTACCAAGGGCGCTGTGTCATTTGTGGAGGACCTGGAGTATCTGACGCTTACTATTGTAAGGAATGCACAATACAAGAAAAAGATGTAAGTTGTCAACATATTTCCATGTAGACTTACTTACTACTGTACCTTACTACAAAATAGGCTAACATTATTGTCATGTTTTCAATTTGTTGTATGTCAAAACAGTTACTCAAAATCCCTTTTTTGAAATTCTTTGTATTTCTAGACCTTATTAGTAGGCATATTTTTTAAATAGAAGTGTTATTATTATTATTATTATTATTATTATTATTATTATTATTTTATTGTTGCAATACATAGGCCTACAAACTCGGTCAAAACCGGCATAAACATGTTGTACGGACACAAATGTCAAGTATTTCCATGTGTTTACCTTATTAAAATCTACTTAGAACTACTTAATATATCTTCTTCTTCTTCTTCTTCTTATTATTATTATTATTATTATTATTATTATTATTATTATTGTATTTATTTGAATAAAACCGATTTGTTTGATCTGTGACAAACATTATTTTGGTTGTTTTATTGAGTTAAGGCTGTGCGTCGCGCGCGCGAGTCCTGCGGCCGCAGCTGTGTTTAAACCTTTTTGGCACACGCCACACTTATGAAATAAGACCTTGAATATAGTCACTGTATTGATAATTTTACGCTCTTTAAGATTATTACAATCTCTTTTCAAAAGCATTAAGATTTTTCATAATCGACTTAAATTTCTTGCCCAATGTGTTGTGCCAAATATAGTTTTAAAGATCGATTTTCTTCATTTTAGCATGTAAACAGTTCTAAAAAAGAGCACATATACTTGAATTCCATTAGTTTGCCTCATGGCAAACTAATGGAAAAGGTGGATGGGTTTGTGAATGACAAGGGTGTGGTAAATTGGATTGGGGATTTTCTGAAGAATAGGAGACAGAAGGTAAGGGTGGGGGATAAGGTTTCTGGCTATATACCAGTCAAGTCCGGTGTCCCGCAAGGGTCGGTGTTGGGTCCGCTACTATTTATCATGTTTATAAATGACATCGGTGCGGATATAAAATCTAAAATTAGGCTATTTGCGGATGATTGTGTAGTATATAGGGTGATTAGGGGAATGGATGATGTTAGGCAGATGCAGGAGGATTTGGTTGCAATTGAAAGGTGGGTGGATGATAACGGAATGGGCCTAAATGTAAGTAAATGTAAAATGTTAGGGTTTTCGCGCAAAGCTAGGAGGGAGGTTAGGGAGTATGTTATGATGGGGGCTATGGTGGAGAGAGTAAAAAGCTACAAGTATCTGGGAGTTATGCTGGCGGAGGATTTGGGGTGGGGGGAACAGGTTCAGCAGGTGGTTAGGAAGGGGAATAGAATTGTGAGCTTTGTCATGAGAAATTTAATTGGAGCCAGCAGAGAGGTTAGAGACAGGGCATATAGAACTGTAGTAAGACCCGTGTTAGAGTATGGAGGGGCGGTCTGGGATCCATATAGGAAGGGCGAGGTGGAGGAGGTTGAGAAGGTGCAGGGTAAAGCAGCGAGGAGGGTTACGGGAAAGGTTAAACGGTGGAGATGGGAGGATGATGGGGCTGGAAATGTGAGGAGGGTGTACGATAGTGTTACGGGAATGGTGAAGGACTTGGGGTGGGAATCTTTGGAGGAAAGGCGAAGGTTGGACCGGTTGACGAACTTCTATAGGATCTCTAGGGGGATGGGTGGGTGGATGGAAATGAAGGAAAGGCTGGTGAAAGGGAGGTATCTAGCAAGGAGCGACCATGAGTGGAAATACCAAAGGGGTGCGAGGTTTACTGATGTAGGGAAATTTTCGTTTTTAGATCGCACAATCAGGGAATGGAATACCTTGCCTGCGGGGGTGGTTGACCAGCAATGCGTGAAAACTTTCAGGAGGGAATTAAAGAAGGGGGTGGGGGTTTCGTGAGATTGATATGGGAAATGTACATAGGTATTTTAGGCTCAACTTCGTTGGTTTTTATTTTTTATCTTTCGTTGCAGACGACTATAGGGTCATCGGTTTTATAGTATGTTTTTATGTAATGAACCTAGATTCTACTGTGATTTTACTGTGATTTTATTAATATTTTATACTCGTGATTTGGGTCTGGCCATTGACGTTGAACGATACGTTCGTGAACATTATTGGACGTTGTCCATATTTAATATTTTTAGGGGTGTGCGAGTACTCGAGTTTTCGAGTCGAGTCGAGTTTTCAGTACTCGACTCGAAATTCACAATTACTACTCGACTATCGAGCTTTTTTCGAGTTTCGATTATTGCGCGATATATCGCTGGACATCGTCAAAACGCTGTTTATACTACACTGAAGTGAGCGTTGGAGGCGGAGCTTAGTTGAAGCTGCATACGTAAGCCCCGCCCAAACATCCGGTATGGCTACGAGACATTGTTGGAACATCATTTTCTCTAGATATCTTCTTCAACTTCAATGGCTGGCCTGTCTTTTGAAGGCTATCTGTTTTTTGTGCGATCGATAAATGCACCGAAATAAGTGCGGCAACTATGAAAGTCAATTGTGGAAGCACAACAAGTTGTGCTAGACATCTTCAGATCTATGCAGAGTTTACACCAGCTAGGCCTAGGCCTACAAAACAACAAAGCCTGGCCTAGTGTTATTCCTATGGTAGGTAGGCTAGGCTAGGCACAAGAGCCTAGGCCTAGACCTAGATTAGCATATTGCATTTGTAACTAAATCTAAACTCACCTTGTAATTCTTTTGGCCTTTAAAATGTCTTAAGTCTAGCCATACACCAGCTAGGCCTAGGCCAATGCAGGCTAGGACACAGCTAGGCCTAACACTTCATGAGTATAGAATAAACTCTGCTTTGAAGTGGCCTGCTACTGACCCAAAGGCCAAAAGAATTACAAGGTGAGTTCAGATTTAGATTTAGTTACAAATGCAATAGGCTAATCTAGGTCTAGGCCTAGGCTCTTGTGCCTAGCCTAGCCTACCATAGGAATAACCCTAGGCCAGGCCTTGTTGTTGCCTAACAACAAGCCTAAGTTAAGATTACTTACTGTTAACTTGACTAAGTTATTAAAAGTAACAAGAAATGTAGGCCTATTCACCTTGTTGTACAATTCTTTCTTATAGGCTACCTATTTCCCAATGAACCCCAGCATATTTAAGTACTTCAATTTTTTACTACTCGAACTCGACTCGAAAAATTTCTGGTTTTGAACTACTCGAACTCGAACTCGACTCGAACCAAAAAATTGCTACTCGCACACCTCTAAATATTTTATATATCTTAGAATTGGACAAGACAATATGGTGCTGTTTTATACTTGACTTATGTTTATTGCTCAATTAGTTTTAAGCCAGTATCAGTGTTGGATACTATACTTTAATAATGACATTAGGCTTAGGCCTATTCCCTAGTCTGAGCAACTTATTATATATACTTATTATTATTACTTACTATTTTATTTTTATACTATTTTATCATAGGATTTATAGACTTGGCCTTGGCCGTATTAGTTGGTTGTCACCTAAATCACGAGGCGCGTTTATTGTTTTATTTTAAATGCGTGATATTTTATACCAATGATAGTTACAATTTTTAATTTTTAATTCTAAATGCCCACTTAATAAATCTTGGGGGGAGGGAGGAGTCTCTGCCACCGGGTATACGGGCCCAGCCGCAGAAGAGAGAGAGAAGAAGAATGCGTTCTCGAGGTCATGCAATTGGTTTCGTGTGGATAACTCATGTAGTCTTTTAAATATAAGTAATCAACTACTTGTGCGTGATAATCATCCATTGCGTGGAGAGTGTCTCTGTGTAGTGGCATTTTCAAGAACTTTATACCTGGAGTTGTGCTCGGTAGCCGGCCGGGGGTTGAGGCGGCGAGGGGGGGGTAACCGAGCAAGGCTCAACAGTGGAGGTTGTGTCCTCGAGGCATAGGCTAGACAAACAAGAGCCGAAAGCCGACTGCTTTCTACGAAACCCATTCAAGCAATAATAATGTCGTTCAGAATAGAAATGAATACTCTTTCCGGATAAGCGCAACATCTAGGCTATGAGCGAATCGAAGTTTTGAAAACACACACAACTAATATGCTAAAACCAATGATTGGCTAAAACAAATACAATTATGGTTAATTCCAATAACACACATTTTTTTACATATTCCACATTTTGTAGCTTCCAACATCATTGATTGATTGTGACATATGGATTGATCTAACTTCAATGAGAGAAGAATCCCAATTCACAAACATCTATTAACAAAATATTATGTTCAAGTAAATTCACAGCGGATTATTATAATTATTCTAATATATTACTATAAGTACATTGCACTTATACCATCAATATAAAAGGGAAACTTTGTATAATACAGGATAATATAAAAAAAAATTATAACAGCAGTGGCGTCGGAACAGGGGGGGCAAGGGGGGCATTGCCCCATAACTTTCATGCCATGGAGGCATAGGGGGCAGATTTCAGATATGAAAATAGATATTATAAGTGTGTGGTCCTTCCGTGCCCGAAAAGTCAAAACTTCTACTTTTTGGGAAAGCAACGTCGGATGATTGTGTCAACTGTCAACAATTCATTTCCAGGAAGAAACCAATCTTTATACGTTGTATTGTTTTTTATGACAAGATTTATCACCTCAAAACGCGTTTTAGGGCATAAAACCTAATGCAGGGTCAAATTTGTGTTTCGCCTATGGCGAAATTGCCTCCGGTCGGCCCCAGATATATCACCCACCTCGTTGCGATTAAAAATTAAACGATGCGGGTGATTGACCAACTGTTTTTATCTCGTTTTATTTACCATTACTAGGGCTAGGATGTTCAGGACATATCCTTTTTTTTCTATTGGTAAATACTCGCCTGGAAAATAGTTTTAAGTGTGTTTCAAGTGTTAGGGATGCTAAAAATATGCATTTAATTTTGCCTAAAAATGCCTATTTACATCATTTCATGAGAAAAGGTCCTATTAGGGCATTTTTAAGGGACTATTTGCCTATTTTGATATAATTTGCTAAAACGGATGCAAAACGTGCGAGTGCAGTGTCGAGCTTGCCACATCATCGGGCCAAGCATACGCAATGATTTGTTTATTGTCGAATACTGTAACGATGAGTCAGAGATGAGATGAGCCAGCCGATGTCTGCAGCGACGCTAAAATATGTGAAATGATATTAGAAAGATAAAATTATGTTTTTAATTTTTCTTCTTGTGTTTAATACATCGACAAAACTATTCCACCCCCCCACTCCACGAAAATATATTGGTGTAACTGAATTAATTTAATAAAACAATACTGAAAGTAATGAAACCAATAGAATTCGATTAAATTCAATAGGTCCTATTTAGGTCCTTTTTTGCTGTTTTAAAGGTACTATTTGCCTGCCTTTTTCTCACTTTGAAAGGTCCTGAACATCCTAGCCCTAACCATTACCATCTATTGAGTCTGGAATTGCCTCCCCTTATAAACGTTCCGACGCGCCTGTATAACAGTACAATAAATCGAACAAAGTGGACTAATTTGGCAGAAATTCACTAAAACTTCACCTAGCTCAGTCTTGAGGGAAATTTCATTTTTCTGCATTATGCTAATAATGTCTACCTTTGGGGTTTTGCAAACAAACTGTTCCAAGATCTAGTACATTGTGGGGGAGAACTCGTACACACCTGAACAAATTTAAACATAATTAAGCGAGCGTCGCCATTCCACTCCTATGGCACTCGTTCTGTTTGTTTTTTTTTTTTTTTTTTTTGTGTTTCGCGATAGCGGTCGAACGGAACGTCCGATCAAGTTGAAATTTCGACCATTCACAAGACTCGATGTGGATTGAATGCCAGTAGTTTTGTGGCCGAATCGGTTGAGAAGTTACAAAGTTACACCATAGTTACTAGAAAGTATTTTTCTGAAACACACTGGCGGCAAAATATGAGATATCCATATTTCATCAAAGTTTTGTCCGGTCACAAAAAGGTTCATTTTTATGGCGATCTGATAAGTATTGGCAAAGTTACACCAAAGTTACTCGAAAATATGTTTCTAAAACACAGTAACGGCAAAATGTGAGGTGGCTATATTATAGCAAATGTTTGTCCTGTCACGTATATACTAATATAAACGCGATCTGATATGTATTAGAGTCAGAAATTACATTTAAGTTATATTGCTGTAAATAAGTATTAGTAACGGTGGCGGACCGCGTAGAAAATACTAGACGAAATGACAACGAAAAATCTTAGCAACGCACATTGGACACCTTTAACAATGTCAGGAAGTATAATAGCTATGGAAATTAGAAAAATGTTTGCAATGCGCATTTTTGTTTATTGTTAATTGTCGTTCTTGAATGACGTTAGCTTTGAGACCTTTTAGTCAGAAAGTTCGTGGACATGGACGCGCTCGCTTATCAACGCGTCACACAGAGCGTTTTCCTAGTACTTTTTACACATTTTTACACAGAATTTTACACAGAATACACATCACTGTTTGCTAAACAACCGTTTATGTTGTAAACCATACCATACCATACAACTCTTACTTGCCAATTAGATCTTTCAAAGGGGGCATCGATTATTTTACTAAAAGAGTAGATGTTGGGTTTCCAAGAAATATGTGCATGGTTGAAACGTTGGGTGTGAATTACACATCCAACGTTTGAACTTCTGTTATGGCTTCCGGTAATGAATTCAGGGATTTCATCTCGTGTTTGTGCTAGCCAAGTAGTGGGGTGTACATCATGATCAAATGTCAAGATCAACGAAAGATCGACTGATTTTCCTGTTCTCAACTAAGCCACTGACCCACTGTAGAGGAAATATTAGAGGTAGGCCTATAATATTTTATAATGAAAATCATGTTATCGGGTCATTCCATATCAAATCAACCACTCGAAAAACTTCATCGGCTGGGATTTTCATAAAAATTGGTGGAGTTGTTCATATACGCCCCACTAACACATTTGTAAAATTTTAGCCCTCTTGGCCTTGGCGTTTTTGGTTTACGGGGTTCCAAAAATTGCCCGAAAAGCCAAAATGGGGCGCAAACGCACCCCCGTTAACCTCCGTAACTTTTTACCCATTGACACTAGAGACCTGGGAAAAAATTCATTTTAAAGCTCTTGAAGCTCTCTATGTAATGATTTAATTAAAGCTGTTATTTTTTGTCAAACACAATATGTAATGTTAGGGGGTAGTTCCTGCCCCCTTGGTATTGCCCAAGATGTCTCATTTAAAATTTTGAAAAAAATATATTTGATACATTTAAGTGTTCTCTAGAAGTGTTCCAAATTTCAAGCTGGGCACTCATTGGGATCATAGTCTAAAAGGTAGTTGACTGGTGTCAAGTGTATAGAAAATGAGTCAAAACAATACATTGAGTTGCAATTTTTATGTTTAAAATGTTTGAAAGCTAAATAATAAAATAGATAACTTATATAGTTACCCATTTATAGCTTGTGTTACAGTTAAAGCTTATGATCTGCCAATTAACTTCATGTTTGTCGAGCTGTGGTTGAGCTGTGGTACCAGTACGGATAATTCTTGACAAGATATCGGAGAATGGCACACTGAGTTTATCTTCAGGTGTTGGGTATGCACATTGTTATTATTTATTTATCTAACAACAGAATTAACACAATTCCAGATACAATTGGATATAATATAATTTACAGACAGATATTGGTAGGTACTTATTAAAATATTAATACATTTGTGTCAATAAAATAAACAAACAATAAATGAATATTATACACATGAATGAAATGTTGTAGGAGGATGGAGGAAGCTTAGTGTTATTTTTTTATTGATGCTGTATACTAAAAGATCACACACTGAATACCACTTCCCATCATAAGGACATGTCACATAACCATTGATGTTTATAAAGTTGAATTCTTCTTCCCCATCTAACACTGTAAGTTCTTCTTCCAGCTCAGAAACAAGTTCTTCTTTTACCTGATCGGAGAGTGAATACACTTTGGTAGCTACCTTGTGTTTAGAGATTGGTACAAACCATGAAGTTATTGTATGTTACATCACATGGCAAGGGAGCATGTGATGGTGTTGGCAGTACAGTGAAGACGCTTGCTGCAAGAGCCAGTCTTCAAAAAACTTATGAAGACCAGATAGGTGTAATGACACCCCAACAGTTGTTCAAGTGGGCCTATGTAAATATTACATCTGTTGTGTTCGAATATAATATTGTAGGCCTACAACAGAGGAGCACGATGCGCACGCCAAGGTGTTAGAAGAGCTTTTCAATAATGCATGCACGATTAATGGTACGCAACAACTACATGGTTTTGTACCAATCTCTAAACACAAGGTAGCTACCAAAGTGTATTCACTCTTCAATCAGGTAAAAGAAGAACTTACAGTGTAACATGGGGAAGAAGAATTCAACTTTATAAACATCAATGGTTATGTGACATGTCCTTATGATGGGAAGTGGTATTCAGTGTGTGATCTTTTAGTATACAGCATCAATGAAGAAATAACACTAAGCTTCCTCCATCCTCCTACACCATTTCATTCATGTGTATAATATTCATTCATTGTGTTAGTTTATTTTATTGAAACAAATGTATAAATATTTTAATAAGTACCTACCAATATCTGTCTGTATTATATTATATCCAATTGTGCCTGGAATTGTGTTAATTCTGTTGTTTGATAAATAAATAGTAATAATGTGCATACCCAACACCTGAAGATAAACTCAGTGTGCCATTCTCCGATATCTTGACAAGAATTATCCGTACTGGTACCACAGCTCAACCACAGCTTGACAAACATGAAGTTAATTGGCAGATTATAAGCTTTAACTGTAACACAAGCTATAAATGGGTAACTATATAAGTTATCTATTTTATTATTTAGCTTTCAAACATTTTAAACATAAAAATTGCAACTCAATGTATTGTTTTGACTCATTTTCTATACACTTGACACCAGTCAACTACCTTTTAGACTATGATCCCAATGAGTGCCC